>CM044436.1:74484484-74503625 GCA_024363595.1 Xenopus borealis
TATGTTCACTAATTCTGATTCTCACCTTTCTTTTCGTCTGTCCCACATACAATTTGCCACTTGGCATTTAACTGCATAAACCACTGATTCTTTATTACAGGTACTGTAATGTCTAATGGGTATTTTATTCCCTTTAAGGGGATGTGTTATAAATGGTCCTTTTGTGATTGAGTTACAGCTCCCACAATTAAGGCAAGCAAATGTCCCAAATTTTTGGTCACCCAAGCATTTCTATCAATGATCGTCAATCCGATTGGCGTTGGCCTTGGGTAAAACGGAGATTACTCTTGCTAGACATTGCTTAACCAATAATCACCCTCTTCCATCATTATGGGCCATTTTTATTTATTGTGTCTGCCCATTGGTGAGAGGTAGAGATAGGGGGAAAGTTACAAAAGGAAGTGAAATGGATTTGGACCTTGGATACAATTTCCCCTAGGGTTGAAAGAAATGTACTCTTTATCATGTTTTCTCTAAATTGCCTGAATTGAATATAATGCTCCCCAGGATATAAGCAACTAGAATTTGACTACATATAGACATTACTTACTACTGATGAATTCTGGGCCTTTAATGGACTTGATATACACTGCTAATAAATGAAACACTTGCAGTTAAAACTAGTGCTTTAATGCTGTTTATTCCTACTTTAATCATTATCTTGACTTGACTTGATATGTTGAAGTTCTCTTTGAGTAAATTGAACAATGGTTGATGATTTTATGGAAGTATGTTTAATGTGATTTTTTTTATGAATGTAATATATATATATATATATATATATATATATGGGACCCTGGGTATATTGATTTGGGCTAGATTAATGGTGTTATTTGTGTGATGTTTATTAAGTGTTTTTACTCTGAGCTGGGTTAATGCCTTCAACAGAGGGATATTCAGTGATAAGAGAGTAGTGATGGGGTGAATCTATCCCGTTTCACCGAAGAATTCGAGAAACGAGTTGCGTCACGCTTTTGACGCGCGTCACATCGTTTTTTTTTTTTTACGCCGGCAAATTTTCGGCAGGCAAATTTTCACTGGCGTTTCGCGAATCATGGGGATTCGCCACGAATTGGCACCTGGTGAATAAATTCGCCATCATTAGAGATGAGGATTAACGGTCTGGATAAATTATGTATAGAAATTGGAATACTGACTAGATGGAGAGACTATGCTTTGATGGGCTTTGAATAGAGTTGAGAAAGAAACACCTCTATATTAAAATTTCTATATATTCACAAATTTCTATATATCCATAGATTTTATATAGATTAAAATTTGGCACTTGGCAGGTGTGAGCCCTGCTGATGAGAAGTATCTTTAGACATATGGATAAATATGTGGGTTGCAAAAAATCTTATGATATTTGCATATTGAGAGAGAATGGTATGCAATGGTTAACATTAACAATAGGTAGTGATTACATCACAAGTGCACAGCACTTTATTGGGTTATTTTGGTTTAAATAGGTGTGTCTCACTTTTCTACACTATCCTGATTATGACCCAGTATGGGTTGAAACGTGTAGATGTGAGTGTGGAATAAAATTTTTTTCACATTGAACTACTGGAAATAGCTGTGAGTGCTTTCATATATTGGATTGTACTACTATTGGTCAGCACCCAGCCGTGATATTTGATTTTCCATATATATAGGGAAAGTTGTGCTCATCACCAATTTTAAAAAACATTAAGTAGGCATGCAATGAGGCTGCAACCACAAAACTCACACAAACACAAGAGCTCTCCTACACTAAACCCACTATCAACACATTTAGGACACCAAAACATTTTGTGCCTTAAAAGAACAGTTCAGTGTAAATATAAAGTCTGGGTAAATAAATAGTATGTGCAAAATAAAAAATGTTTCTAATATAGTTAGTTAGCCCAAAAGTAAATCTATAAAAGCTCCAGTGACTGTATGTCTAACACAAAAGCCAAAACCCAACTTCCTGCTTTTCATCTCTCTAACTCTGAGTTAGTCAACAACTTTAAGGGGGTCCACATGGGATTTAACTGTGCAGTGAGTTTACAATTGATCCTTAGCATGAAGCTCAGATTCAAAAGCATACGGTTATGACCCATGTGGCCCCCCTCAAATCACTGATTGGTTACCAGGCAGTGACCAATCATACATTGTTACGTTTCAATTGTTCTGTTGTTAGGCTGCTAGAGGAGAAAGGCAGGGGGTGATTTCACTCTGACTTGCATTACATCAGTAAAACGTGACTGAAGTTTATCAGAGCACAAGTCACATGACATGGCAATACATCTGAAACGTTGCCTTCAGGCACTTTAAGTAAAGATTCACTTTTTTTCAAACTACTAGAGTGCTGCTGCTTTTGTTAATCTATGTCAACTTGCCCTTGCAAGGGCTACAGCGTGCACCTTTGGCTGCAGAGAGCCATTTTCTACTGATTTGGCTCTCTAATGAATTAAATTCATTGTTCATATGTATACCTAAGACAAAGGCAATCGAGACTGTAAGAAATTGACTGCAGCAAGATAACACCCTCAGCAGCAGAACGAAGCTCAGTCGTAAACAAGTATGTTTGTTGCTAGATTGGTGCCTTAACACCATATCCTTCAAATACAAGGACACTTTTTATAGACAGAAACATGGGTGTGCAATGGTTCTCCAGTATCTCCCATTGTACATGGAGGAAAGAAGGGTCTTACATTCCAGGGATCTACACTGAGTCACTGGGTCAGATATGTAGATTACACAGGTTAAAATCAGATCCAATTAAGTGGTGGTTTTTCAGGGCCTCTCCAGCCATGAAGCAAGGAGAGAACCTTGCCTCAGGCAGCACGGAGCGGGCAATAACCAGGGGCGGCAAAAAGCTGCCTCTGGTAACTTTAAGAGCCGAATTTCCGTTTTAAAATGGAAATTCGGCTCTTCTAGCGCAGCGAGTGCAACAGTGCTCACTGCACTAGTGATGCAGCCCCTCCTCCACCTGCTCCAATGCTATAAGTTCAAAGGGTGGAGCGGGAGGGGGGGGCGGCATCGGGGCTGCTGCCTCAGGTGGCAGCAGCCCCAGAAATACCCCTGTGGTCTTTACAGAACACATTCTGTAAGTTGTGTTCTGAACACAACTCAGTGGATGATCACATCAAGTTCACAAGAGAAGATGTCCACAAAAACAAACTTATCGTTTTTTACTGTTTGATATCCATTCAAGAGGGCGGTAAGTATAGAGGAACCCCATTCATACACATCAATATCTGTTGTTCGATTCCCACCACCCACTTGAACATAAACTGGGTGTCATTAGAACTCTACACCACAGGGCGGAAAGTTTGGCAACTGATACAGAGTCCAAGGACATAGAGCATAAACATCTCAGAGGAGCTTTGAAAGTGTGTGGCTACCCAGATGGAGCATTTATCAAAACAACAGCAACCAAGCCGAACAAGAACACCAAAAGAAATAACTGCCCAGAGACACATGGTAGGAGGAACATATTCATCCCATATGCAGCTGGAGTGTCGGAGGATTTTCAACAAACACCGCATCACTGTGTTTTTCAAACCTAGCAACACACTGAGACAAAAACTGGTACAACCAAAGGATTGAACACCTAAAAAAAAGGATAATTTGTTTGCACAAAGGCATAACTTTTTGCATTGTGAATATTTTTTCATTTACCAACTTTTATTTTGTTCCCCCAATAGTATTCAAAGGCTGGCACCTCCCTGCATTGTAGCATTTCCAGGGATAAGTGTCTCCTGATCTGGGCATTGGTTTTCATTCAGATGGCTTAGTCCTCCCCTGCCAGTATCTTTTAAGAGAAAGAGAGAGACTGCCCAGATTAACACCCATTTTTATCTCCTCTCCATCTTCTACACAGGATCTCTTTTTCAAATTATTATTATTGATTGCATTTCCTCTCAGCCACCATTTTTTTCCCTCAAGCTATGTCATACTCAGTTGTAACTACCTGTTCAACTTAAAACTGCACACTTACCCAACTAATCAAATTTGAGTTAGATTTTCCTCCTCCAGGGCTTGCTTAAACTTTGAGCTTGTACACATCTGGAGTATCTCACTACTGGCCACTTCTAGATCCTCCACCTGTCAGCTTTATGTCTACCTCAGACTGAACTCATGCAACTAGTGGTCATCTCTATGGGATTTATGAATTTTTCAATATTTATTATGCTCTGAAGCTACTATAACTTCAAATTAGAAAATACTCAAGCTACAACCTGTCAAAATCATGTAATATTCAATGGCAAATGGTTCCTTTAACAACTGGAAGATTTTTTTTCCTTTCATGATTCTCGATAGTTTCAGGCTGTTTGATGCTGGTTTTTCGTTTGATAACCTGATAAATTAAAACATTTTTAATAAATTAGATTTTTTTTTCCAAATGGTCAGTTTTCATTCTAAAAATACATTATGCCAGATCATGGTTGGGAGTTAGGTCGAATTTATTTTGATTAAAAAAAAATGAGAAAAAAACAAGACTACTCTATCAATATGTAGGCATCACCCTAACTGTACCTCCCAACAGGCCCGGATTTGTGGCAAGGCCACAAAGACTCGGGCCTAAGGCATCCAAATTTCAGGTGGACATGCTGCCTAGTCGCATTTGGATTCAATTCGAGCACTAGAGAAACCAGTGCTGCTCCGGACACGACTGTGTGCATATGTGTGTATGCACGTATCCATGCACAAATGGGAGGAGGAGGTGGACCGGGACGGTGACAAGGAGGGGATGCACGGAGGTAGACTAGGACAGGGAGGGGGACAGGGAGGAGAGCAAGGACTGTGAACTGGAGGGGGAGACGATCCAGAGCCAGCCTAGGGGCACCCAGTTAATAAATCCGTCCCTGTCTCCCAACCAACTTTATCTTTATTCTGATCTAGAAATTGGAAATATTGAAAAATCTATATATTTCATAGCAGAGACTTGGTGCTTTAAAGATGTTGGCATTGCTATTTTCCATTTGAACATATTCCTAAAATAGCCCAACACAGTTATGATATTTAAAGGGCCTTCTTTTCTCATATGAGATGGCAAAAAAAACCTGGAGTTGACTAATAAGATTTCTACCTAGAAATATAATTGTATTACTTAAACTTAGTATTACTACTACCAGACCAGTAGATGACTATGGACCTGGAAAAATATTTGGTAAAAATCACAGCCCTACATTTTTCCATTAACACTGCCTCAGATCATTGAAGCCATAGCACTTCTTAAATGTATAGAATTGCAACATACCTCAATAACATTAAATCACATCCCTAACTAAAATTAAAAAGTCAAGTCAAAAAGTTCACATACCCACCCTCCCTTTTATCTGTTGTGTTGCCAAATAGGCTTTGCTAACTGTCAACTAAAAACAAATACAATTCCAAATTAAAGCGGATTAAGTTAGTGTGGTAAAACATGTTCTGTGTGTTGTACAAATAAAAGCTGCAGCCTTCTCCTCTATATAAAGTAGTCATTAGTATTAGTATTAGTATTAGTAGTGTTGAGGTATAACCTACTTTTTCCATGCTGTTTATGCCATGGTTTACATAGATACATAAGAAGGACCTTAAGGGAAATTACTTCTTTTGCAAGGTAGATAGTTTAACTTATTGACCCTCATGCAAAAAGAACACCGCTATACAGCCATTCTTGCACAAGAAATCACATTTTTATTGGCTGCATTGTTTATCTACAAGCACTCTTCACTTAAGCAGTTAGTTTTATTTCTCTCAATACACTCATTTCATTAAATTACTTCTACAGTATTTTATTATGAAATGCTAGTTCTATTTCAATCACTGCTTCAGAACATTCCTTACATCCTTTTTAACTTCTGCAAGTTATTTTCTTGTTTTATAACCTCTTAAAATGTAGGAATATATAGGTCTCAGGAAGTGTGTTTGTCTGAGCTTTGAATTCACACATGTAGAACAAGAAATATTTTCTATGTTCTTGGCAGCATTCTCAGAATTGTAACATCCATAGTCACCCAAATGAAGATTTACCCAAATGCAATATTTTCTTTTGTTCTTGTCTCCTTGATTGTGACATTGCACTCTCATTCCATAATTTTACAATTTCATGTTCTTAAATATTTGTTGATAAATAGATCTTAACTATCTGGATATTGTCAATTATGAGATGACAGCAACTGTATTTCATGTTTTCAAATACCAAGCCCATTTATCACCTGTTGCTGCACACATCTCTTTTCCTCTCTGATTCATAATTTGGATTTTATTGTCTCTCCCCATGTGCATCTTTATTTCCACTGTGGATATATTATCTATGTGTACACCTTTTTGCATAAATATAATTTATAAAAAAAACCTGTGTGGTCTGGGTATCTGTTGAGAATCTTAGCTTAGGGGTAGTCATAAATCAACTAGAAAATGAGTCACATATCAGTGTTAAAGGGCTTGTTATTACATGCTATTATGCAGCATGCACTGGTTACCAGGCTGCCTAAGCTCAGGTGATTGTCAACAGCCCAATGCATGTGCAGTGAATCAGCAGAAAAGAAGATGAGGGCTACTGGGGGCTGCTTTAGATTCACAGATATTCACTACTAAAGGGCAGGAGTTGCATTGGGCTGGTACAGAACTCAAAATACTAATGCATATCATAGTATAACCTAGTAATTGATTTATTATGCACATTATACACACTTAGAATCCTTTAAAGTTGTTCCTATAAATTATTTGCCCAGTCAGTGGAGTAACTACCAGGAGTGCAGGGGGTGCAATTGCACCAGGGCCCCCACCCCCTTGGGGCCCATCGGACCCATGAAAATGGTTATGGCAGGCAGTTATTTAGGGGGAGATTTTACAGTACACATGCAATCAACACTCCAGCATGAGATTTATAGAGGTAAGGGCCCCAATAGGTGGGCCCAGGTGCCCATCCTGTATCGAGGCCCACCAGGGAGTAGTTACCCCACTGTGCCCAGTACAGTATAGGATAAGGTTAAAAGATCAGTAACATCAAAAAATTAACCAGTGCCCTGCACTGGTAAAACTGGTGTGTTTACTTCAGAAACACTAATATTGTTTATATAAATAAGTTTCTGTGTAGCAATGGGAGCAGACATTCAAAGGAGAAAAGGCTCAGGTTACACAGCAGATAGCAGACAAGCTCTGTAGAACATAATGGTATCTGTTATCCATTATTTATCCTGTGCCATATAGCCTTTTTTCAATTTCTGCCATTGCGCTACAGCAGCTTGTTTATATGAACTATAGTAGTGTTTCTGAAGTAAACAGATCATTTGTACCACTACATGCTATTTTTATTACTTTAAAACACTTTATTTTTTTGGTGTTACTGTTCCTTTAACACCTAAACATGAGGGCTTTATACAACAGCCTGTGAAAGTGCTGGAAAGGTTTTAGTATCCAAAGGTTCTATGGCATTCAAAATCATTAGAGGATTTTTAACAATAACATTTGAAAGAAAAGAATGAAGTTTTCATTGAATAATATGCTTTTTTACTCTTGTAATCAGTCTTTTTCTGATTATTATTGGTATTCTTAAATAGCTTTATTTTGAAAGTTTGAGTGGGTATTTGAATACATAATAGTTTCATTATATTTTGAGATTGTGTACATATTGTTTGTGCCTTTTTTATGGTACAGAATTCAAGATTCTTTGGCTATATCCTAGAAGAAGAAAAAATACATCTTTTACAGCTGTCGGTCTCCAATGTCAAGCTGTGGAAATTATATATTTCCAAGAAGTACCATCTGGGCATGTGGCTTGGTGCTGCCTGCCTGCTATTTTGATGAATAATAGCTATGACTAAAGCCACAAGTTACATCACTGTGATAAACAGCCATAGCTTACTCTAAGATTTGTTGATGCTTTAGAATATCACTGAATCTGGATGGGTTTCTAGTATAGTATGGAAACCAGGAAAAAGTGTTGCATTTACTGGACTTTTTTGTAAGCTATTTGAGCTACAATTTATACATAAACACAAATCAAAGAAGTAACTGTAAAGTGTTTTGGAAATTGCAAACATTTACATCTGTTAAATCTTTGTACTTCATCTGAAACATATAACAGTACTGTTTTACCCAGTAGGAACCATACATTCTCTAGGAAGTTTCATAGTTGCTTCAACTTAGTACTGCTCATTTCCTTTGTAACAGCTATTCCATCTAATGACCTATTTACATTTTCTAATACATTAAGGGGTTTATTTACTAAAACTCAAACATTTATGGTTAGGGTTTTAAAGTGGAAAACACAATTTTTGTTGTGGAAAAAAAACAACAAATGTTTCGAGATTCATATACACTGAGGCTGCTAAAAGTCTGAATCTGAAAATACTCCATCTCAAAATTGCTGAGGTCACGTAGAAGTCAATGGCAGATGTCCTGTTTACAAGTGGAAGATATCATGATCTGAGCTGAGTTTCGTACGATAATCTGAAGAATTTGTGGTTTATGGGTGTAAAACCAAAAAGATTTGAACAATACAATTTTATCACTATTTTATACAGTCTTTTCCTGCACCAAATTTTTCAAGTTATTTCATTGATTTTGGAATACACACATCAAAGTAAGGTCTATTTGGTACTTCTATTTATTATCTTCAATAATTATATCTAAACAGTGGAATGAGGAAAGGGATCTTTATGTTTAGTTATTAAACTCTGAGTCTGAGTCTAGCAAATTGCTGTATTAAACCAGATTTTTCATGAAAAATTATAAATTGCAATTAATGTGTTACCAATGGAAAATACTATTAATATAGAAAGATGAAAATATTAGATGGAGGTGGGTTAAGTAATTGCTTCGTCAGGCACTAAATAATTGAATACATCTCTGGTAATGTCCTTCATTCTTAATTCAGTGCAAGAAATGTAATCATGTAATAATTTAAATCAAGTATATTTCAAGATACTTCTCCATCACCTATTTTATGTAATTATGCTAACCTAATTTTTGCTGATCATTAGGTCCAAAAAATCTACCAGCATCTAGTATATCTTTTGCTTGGGTTAACTACTAAGCACCTGTGTTTTGGAAAATTTAAAGGAGAACTAAACCCTTCCTACCTAAACTTACAGGCATTGCCCCCACCTCTCCTCTACCTCCCATTAATGTGCATTAGCTTTAAAAAAAAAAAGCTTTTTAAAAATTCTCACCTTTAAATGCAGAGGAGCACAGCAGAGCTCCTGGTTTCCATCTTCCAACTCTTCATACTGTCTTTAGTATGTCGTCTACAATTTGCACATGTGCAGTTGAAGCCAATTCCTGACTTGTCCCAACTGCTCATGCTCCAGCAGGCTTCGTGTTGGCGAAGAGACCCAACAACTATCTTTCAACTGCATGCTTCATTAAGTGTAAACAGCAGTAAATTGGTGGAATCAGACATGTTTAGTATCACAATAGACGTGTTTAGTATCACAATAGCCCTTGATATTATGTCTGTCTAAAAAATCCTCCAAGCCCCTTTTGAAAGCATCAACAGAATCAGCCATCACAACATCACCCGGCAGTGCATTCCGCAACCTCACTGTCCTCACTGTGAAGAACCACCTACGCTGCTTCAAATGAAAGTACTTTTCTTCTAGTCTGAAGGGGTGGCCTCTGGTAAGGTGATCCTCTTTATGGGTAAAAAGGTCCCTGATATTTGTCTGTAATGTCCTCTAAAGTACTTGTAAAGTGTAATCATGTCCCCTCGCAAGCGCCTTTTTTAGAGAGAAAACTACCCCAACCAAGTCTTCCATCCATCTAACCAGTTTATTTGCACATCTCTGCACTCTCTCCACTCCAGCTCATTTATATCCCTTTTAAGGACTGGAGTCCAAAACTACACTGCATACTCCAGATGAGGTCTTACTAGGGATCTATAAAGAAGGTATATTTATGTTTTCATGATATATACTTATGTGCATGTAGATGGTACATAAAACAAATCTCTCATTCCCTAATGACATAAAAAAGTATGCTTTCATTTCAGAAGAACAATTTGTAATACGTTTTAAAAATAAGTGAATGTAATATTAATGGAACATATACAGTACAGGTTTGGTATCCATTATCCAGAATGCTCAGGACCTGGGGTTTTTTGGATAATGGGTCTTTCCATCATTTGGATCTTTGTACCCTCAGACTACTAAAAATCATGTAAACATTCAATAAACCCAATTAGCTGGGTTTGCTTCCAGTGAGAATTATATATTTATATAATACACAAAAGCTGTGAATATCCTGTAAATTATATCCTTATAAACGGTGAGTTCTGATGTCATCACTTATAAACGGTGAGTTCTGATGTCATTTCTGTCACATGACTCACTGGAACTTGTGTATTATAATAAATAAAGTACCCCCTGTTGCAAAATATGAGGATATTAAAAGTTACCTAGGAGTTCCATGGCCTTCGGCCTCGTGTTTTTATATATATATAGTTACATAGTTACATAGTTAAATTGGGTTGAAAAAAGACCGAGTCCATCAAGTTCAACCCCTCCAAATTAAAAACCCAGCATACACACACACACACACAACACACACAAACATCTCCACTCTTTCAAACACAAACCATATACCTGTATGCCCATAGCTATACTAACTGTAGATTTTAGTATCAAAATAGCCTTTGATATTATGTCTGTCCAAAAAAACATCAAAACCCCTCTTAAAAGCATCAACAGAATGAGCCATCACAACATCACCCGGCAGTGCATTCCACAACCTCACCGTCCTGACTGTGAAGAACCACCTACGCTGCTTCAAATGAAAGTCCTTTTCTTCTAGTCTGAAGGGGTGGCCTCTGGTGCGGTGATCCTCTTTATGGGTAAAAAGGTCCCCTGATATTGGTCTATAATGTCCTCGAATATATTTGTAAAGGGTAATCATGTCCCCTCGCAATCGCCTTTTTTCCAGAGAAAACAACCCCAACCTGGACAGTCTCTCCTCATAATTTAAGTCTTCCATCCCCCTAACCAGTTTAGTTGCACGTCTCTGCACTCTCTCCAGCTCATTTACATCCCTCCTAAGGACTGGAGTCCAAAACTGCACTGCATACTCCAGATGAGGCCTTACTAGGGATCTATAAAGAGGTATAATTATGTTTTCATCCCTTGAGTTTATGCCCTTTTTTATGCAAGACAGAACTTTATTTGCTTTAGTAGCTACAGAATGACACTGCCCAGAATTAGACAACTTGTTATCTATGGTCATGGACCTCCTTGGTAACTTATAATATCCTTATAATTTACAAGAAGGGGTACTTTATTCACTATATATATTCTTTTGGATCAAGTACAAGGTAATGTTTTATTATTACAGAGAAAAAGGAAATAATTTTTACAATTTTTGATTAAATGATTGTAATGGAATCTATGGAAGATGTCCTTTCAATAATTCTGAACTTTCTGGATAAAGGGTTTCCGGATATTCGATCCCATACCTGTACATATAATTTTCTAATTTGCTATGCATTTTCATCATCATGCCTCCCTCCTCTAAATCAAAAAACAAATTATTCCTAAAAACCTTTCCAGACAGGAAAATGCATTTTTAACATAAAGACAATAAAAAATTTGAGGACGTGCCCCTTTTTGGAATGTGTTTGTGCAAGAGAAGCTAGCCCACACATGTATACCATATACAGGTATGGTATCTGTTATCCCAAAATCTGTTATCCAATTTTTTTTTAAATATGGCACTATTTGCAAACTGTAAAGGCACTGGAAGAGAATTAAGAAAATTAGCAATGGCCAATGTTCTACATATTGAACAACAGCTCCCATAATCATTGTCTTGGGGTACCGACAGATGCAAGTCAGCCATATCTGGAGAGCCTGTTATTATCCATCTCTGCTATATGTGATGTGTGACAATGTATTTATGTACCTGCCATTTTGACAGGGGTTACAAGTTAGTAGTAGCTGTTATATTGTCAATAAACACCTATGATGTTTTCTATCACTAAAGACAGGAAGGGGTGGCAGAATTTCTCGCCAGGCTTACGCTTATGTATATCTACAATCAATATACTAATTCATATTCAAGCGAAGGTCAATGAATCATTGCTGGTTTGGCAGATGCAATGTCATAATGGTTTACTACTAGATACTGGCAGTCAGCCACACACTAGTATAAACTATTCTATGCATAAATAAAGAGACATAAATAAAATCCACCTTCAGTATTTCTGGCACAAAATTGACTATAATAAAATGCGATATAACCATGAATTAACTGTAGAACCCAGATGGATTCCCATGTTTTATTTACGTACATAAATGATATAACTATTTATTGGATGTTCATTGGTTTAATGCACCAGAAAAGATTAATTTCCTAATATTTATAATTGCTCCATCCAACATGTATTTTTATGCAAATGAAAACATAAATACAAAAAGCAGCACAAGGCAACTTGATGACAACTTGACAAACTACTATTAATATCAGAGACAAAAAAACAATATGGGTCATTTACGACTGCAGGTTTATCCATGCGAATCAGATGGAGCTGCACTGAAAAATTTCAAAGTCAATATTGCTTCATTTACATTGTGTTGGTGTCAATATGACATATGGGTGCAATTTAGGTGCAACATCTTTGATGTCTTTTGGTACAATTAAAGTACACTGTACACTTGTGAAAGATTCAGAACAGGAGGTGGGCTGGATGTACTGGTGCAGAGTGTAAAGTGGAAATGATAGGAGCAGATATGGACTGAAGTTGGCTTCAATTTTCTCAATGTCTGTGTCCATTTTAGCATAACCACAGTTGCAATTTTACAGTAGCTGTTTAGGGCATGTTTGTTGGCACACAACAGAAGACTTACTTCCCCACATTGTCAAAATTATAATTGCAAAAGCAATAGTAAGTCAGGTATGCAATTTGCATCATATTGCTGCCTTTTAGCTACTCTTACCGATATATAACCAAAATAAATAAATCAGATAATGGAAGTCCAAAATAAATATAATAGGCATTTAGTCTCGGGTCCAACATTGTGGACCATAACATACAGAGAAATGCCCGCACCTGGGGCAGCTTTACTAAAGGGAGAATTGGCCATCACTAGCAACAATTCACCAGAAATCTCATCCACAGGGAAATTGCCAATTTACTAACCGACATAGACAATTCGCTAGTGAAACATACAGCTCATATCTCAGTTTCAAACCCCATTGCCAGGTGCATTTCCGCTCAGGTAAACAATCAATCTTATCCACTTGGAAATTGCCAATTTACTAATCGACATAGACAATTCACTAGTGAAACATACCGCCAATATCTCAGTTTCAAACCCCATTGCCAGGTGCATTTTCTCTCAGGCAAACGATCATTACTCTGCAAATTTACTAAAATGCGAATTTTACAGAATGTTACGTCTTTCAATAGAGTTTCCTTTACCACCTTAGACCATTTTAGTGAATTAGTGTAGTGGTAGCAAATTTGCGCCTGGTGAAGTGGCACAAAGTGTAGCGGAGCCTTCGTAAGCGAAAATGCTTGCGTTAGTGAATTTGCCCCATTGTCTTTGCTCGGGTGCAGGCAGACATGGCAGATTTCTGTGCCAAAATTCAAACTCTAGCAAATTCTTCTCGAGCAAAGTAGAATTTTCAGTTTTATCAATAGTCAATACCTTCCATCAGGTTTTATATTGTATGAGGAAAAACACAATGGCTTAGGGAGGTCATGCAATCTCCTGGCATTTCAGGTACTGACTGACTTTCTATGGGACCTCATAGCAGCCCCTCTGGCATTTGCCAGAACCCACAGATTGCCAGTCCAGGCATGTCTGAAATCAAACCTAAAACCACAGCACTTAAACAACAGCTTCAAGGACAGGCAAACATTTAATATATAAAGGTATTTAGTTTAACACAAATGTAATGAATGTATATTGAGGTTCAAACATAGTTATTCTCTACTCCTGCCTTTCTGCTCTATCCAAGTATTTACTATTGGCTTCCTGATCTTGGAATGTTTCTTGGCATAATGTGTACATTTTACCTTGTGCGCTTATCTCAGACTCAGCTTCTTTCCTGGTTCAACCTCTGTCCAGGGCCAGAACTAGGGGTAGGCATAAGAGGCACATGCCTACCCCTAGTTCTGGCCCTTTTCAAAGTTTGAGGGGCGCCAGGCATGTTTCCTGCAATATACCCCTAGTCCTACTTTACAATTGGTGAGGGTTGATGTGGCCAGCCTAGCCTGACCTGGCCCTGAAACATGGTCCTGACCATACATGGTCCTGAAAGACTGAGAAAAAGGAGCAAGTAGGCAGCTTTTACCAACTCATGTATGGACACCTTAACAGCCACCTTTTTTAGTTTCTTACACTGTAAGCCTCCCATTATCTCTTTTTTTAGCCACTCCAAACTACATTAGATTCCTTAAAGAAATGTTCCTGAGTTCCTGAGTAATCTTCAACCAGAATCTGTATAAGTAGGATCAACATGTTACCATGGTAACCAAATATGTTTTCCTCTTATCACTATGATCTAACAAATAGATAATTACTGAAACAACTTCTCCTGCTTTTACCGCAAGTAACATTCAGGCCCTGCTGAAAGGGAACAATTCCAAATCCTACTTTATGATGTTAGCTTAGCAAAATAAATTTCACTTAAAGTATAAGAATTATTTGAATATTTTTGTTTATTCTTGGAATTCACAGTCACAGCAAGCAGGTAGGTGTAATTTTGTAGACATCCATTAAATATTAAATTGTCCATATAATACTCAGCAGTTTATTTAGTGCTTCTCAACAAACTGCACACCCCGTGCCAGCATGCAAAAATTCCAAGTACAGCAAAAAATGGTTGGAGAGCACAGTTGTCTTCTTCTTTACAGTGTTTTCATTTTATTATGCAGAAAATCCTGCACAACATGTTTTGGCTACAACAGCCTTCATCAGGTTCATAACATACAATGATACAACAAGCCATGTATCCTTTCACCCCACCATCAATTTGCACAAGCTCCATATCCTGGCCAAGTGCATAAATAATAAAACAGTACTGCCCTCTTGTGGCCTACTTAGAGAAAACACCCTCAACAGTGTAGCACTATACGGGGCAAATTCACTAAAGGGCGAAGTGACTAAAGCTGGCGCAAATTCGCCAGCGTGACGTCATTTCGGAACTTCTGCACATTTACTAACAAGGAGATAGCAATAGAGTAGATAGATGTTCCTCAAAAAAAGTTGAACATTTTTCTAAGTCCCAAAAAACGCTGGTGTTTTTTTCCAATTTCATGGGTGATAGGCTTCAAAATTATGAATTTTTTTTTTTGGGGTATCCTGCTTCCCCCCTACTTTTACTAGCATATGGCACATAAACTATACTCTGGGCATGGGTAGGGCAATATAACAACTCTATTTTCATTTATTAAGGTTCCCTTTGTTTGTGTGATTTAATGTTTTTTCTGTAACATATACGTCCATTCAAACTTTGTTCCTGCCGTATGCAAATTAGCTGGCGAATTTTTGCTGGCGCAACTTTGCTACCATTTGTCTCCCTGAACACAACATCACATTTTAGTGAATACGCGGAGCGCTGGTGAAACTACGCCTGGCAAAAGTGCGGCGAAGTGCAGCGAAGTGCGACGAAGGCCGCACTAGCGAATTTCATGAATTTGCCCCTATATCTTTACAAGCAGTAATATAGTAACAACATTGTAACAACTTTATCAGTAATGTTTACAAATTCGTAATGTATCATCCTACCAATGCATCCTACCAATCAAATTGTTCCAGTGCTTATATTGAATTATAGTCCATAAATAGTCCCCGATGTATCTCAAAAGAAAATCATAGTATCAGCAGCTGATACTTTATTACAAATTTGTAAACATTACTGATAAAGTTGTTACTATGTTTTTACTATGTTACTGCTTGTAAAGATATAGGGGCAAATTCACTAAAGCGCGGAAATGTGCTAGCGACAGCTTCGCCAGAATTCAACACACTTCGCCAGGCGAATTTTCACAAGCGCTACGCAAATTCAATAAGATGCTAATTTTCGCTCAGGGCGGCGAACGGTAACGAAGTACCGTTACAGTTACTTCTCCAAACAATGCACATTTATGCTAGTGATGCCTAATTTGCATACGGCACGAACTTTAACGTATAATAGAAGTATATGTTACAGCCACTACATTACACTACACAAGCCCAGGAAACCTTTAATAAATAAAATAAAGTTATCCTATTGCCCTAAACATGTCCCCACTGTATAGTTGTGTTGCCATATGTTAGGAAATGTAGGCGGGGAAGGAGGGTAACCCCAAAAAAAAATTCGCTATTTTTGAGACTATCACCCTACAAAAGGTAAAGGACACCAGCGTTTTTTGGGACTTAGAAAAAATTTCAAGTTTTTTCTTCAAACTCCTATCTATTTTATTGAACTTCGCCAGGTCTGATCTGGCGAAGTAACATCTAGCATAAGAGGTAACGTTCAGAAAAATGTTCATCATAGTGAATTAGCGTATTTCCGTCCCTTCATCAGTGCGCAACTTCGCCTGACGTAAGGGTGCGAAGTTGCACGAGCCTATCTACTTCATAGTGAATTTTTGCCAGGGACACTGTTAGTGAATCCGCGAAGTTGTGAATTGACGTCACGCTGGTGAATTAGCGCTAGCGTAAGACGCTTCACGCTTTAGTGAAGTTGCCCCATAGAGTGCTACACTGTTGAGGGTGTTTTCTTTAAGTAGGCCACAAGATGGCAGTACTGTTTTATTATTTATGCACTTGGCCAGGATATGGAGCTTGTGCAAATTGTTGGTGGGGTGAAATGATAAATGGCTTGTTGTATCATTGTATGTTATTCACCTGATGAAGGCTGCTGTAGCCGAAACATTTTTCTGCATGATAAAATGAAAACACTGTAAAGAAGACAACTGTGCTCTCCAACCATTTTTTGCTGTACTTGTCATTTTTAAAAACCCTGTTATTAAGACAATCTAGGAAGTGTTGAATTGAAAGTGAAACTAATTGACTAATTGTAGCAGAACTACAAAAGCTCCTCACCAGTAGCTTCAGGATATATGAAATGGTCCATTTTTAAGATGTTTGGAAAAGAACTATATACTGAATCCTCTTTATGCCAACTACAGGATCAGTTCAGTTTTTATGCAAAGGTAGGTGAAAAGAGTCTAGAAAACATCTTTCTATTCCTTTAAGACATCCATTATAGGCTGATTGTGAAACATTCTTTTAAATAAATCTGGAAACTTCACCTACAGGATTCCTGCAATGGAATCACAATAATTATTTCCACTTCCAGCAGGGTCTCTGCTGTTCTCAGACAAACCATGCTTAAAATGTCCCAGTACTGCCTATTCAGAGTGACCTTCTCCACAGCATTCCTTTCAGTATTCATTATTAAAACTGACACATCTGGCAACCTCCTCAGCCCAATTCTGCTAAGCTTTCTCTTCCAATGTATGGCACTCTCTCTAGTTTGCAGGCAAGGCCTTACAACAGCAAAGAAAGACAAAAGCTGTTGAAAATTGCTATGGAAACTGCAGTAAAGTGAATAGTGTGGTCAGCCTTCAGGCAATTGTGAGCAGAATAAATCATTAAGAAATACAGCAGGAAACTGGGTCCTGGATGGTTTTGCAGTAATAAATTCCGGAGGTTTCTGTTAAAGAATTTCAGAATACGATTTGTGTGTAGCAACTTCAATGAAATGGTCACAGCCAACTTAGAAAGAAATATGCCTAAAATCACAAACCTAAAACCATATAATTTTATGATATAACGATATCTGTTTAATTTACAGGCAGTAAGTCTGATCCTCTGTTATGAATTTTTATATTCTATAAAGCTAGTCATGTGGAATGTCTATTTTTCTGTTTCTTCAGTGCGTATCTATTGTTGTTTTATATTTAAAATGAATTGCAATTCACTTTCAAATCATCAAATACAAATAGCATTTACGCTATATATTACTTTGTCCCACTTTTCTCTGTAATAATAAAAGAGCACATTGTACTTGATCCCAACAAAGATATATTAATCATAATTAATTAATATATCTTATTGGGTTTAATTAATGTTTAAATGATTTTTACCTACATTGTTCAGGAGTATAGTTTTCTTCTAAGGGCAAACGTGATTTTCCCCTGTTTGCATTGTTTAGATAATAAATAACAAAAAACAAATATTTCTAGTGATTAAAACAATATGGGGCAAATTTACTATAATTCCCCAAAAATAATTTGTTTCTATTCGAATAGCTAGGCACCGGCATAGCTTAAAAACGCCTGCGCTTATTCACACGGAGCCGCGCGATCTTTAAAATCGCCTCGCCAGGCAATTTGGAGCGATTTTAAAAATCGCGCCGCTCCGTGTGAACACGCGCCAGCGTTTTTAAGCTATGCCGGTGCCTAGCTATTCGGGGAGATTCGGGGCGATCCGTCCGGGCGAGAAGTCGCCAGGCGACGGATCGCCCCCGAATCTCCCCGTCTGGACTAAGCCTAAGGCTAAAGGCTGGAGATTCACTTTCCTCTGCCTCTACAGTTTGCATTCACTCCTTTGTGCACCTGCAGTGACAGACATAGGGTGAAAGTGAAAGTTCATCCTTTGATAAATACACTTTTCAAAAACCCATAGAAATGAATGGAGAGAGGTGGAATTTCACTCTAGAGGACTGTGGTGATCTCTAACTTCACTCTTCGATAGATATACCCCATAGTGTCAGACTGTGTGAAGCTACACATAGACTATGACCCTACAAAGGAAAATAAAAAAAAAAAGAGTAACATGGAGAAACATTCTTTTTAGTTCATCAGAAGGTGGTCCTCCATTTGTCAGTGATGAACTATCTCAATGCAATGCAGCAGGCAGTTCTTGTTCTATAACTGCTGGGGATGCACCTTTCACACGGAGGAGCTTGTAATTATCCTGTAGTCTATACAGGCAGTCCCTGGGTTATGTACAAGATGTAGGTTGAAACATATACATGTACTTATTAAATATATGTATGTAAGTCGGGCGTATGTAACTCGAGGACTCCCTGTGTCAGATAGTAGCCCTGAAAGCTGTCTCTGAATAACTACTTCCAGGCAAGAGTGCAGGCAGTTCTGATATATGTTATTGCAGTGGTCCGTAACCTTTTTTGGCCCAGGGACTGGTGTTGAGCCAAATTTTTTTTGCAAGGACCGGGGGGGGGGGGGGGG
>CM044436.1:74506812-74529260 GCA_024363595.1 Xenopus borealis
ACTTGGTATACCCACAGATTTAATTTTTCCTTGTTCTTTAAGGAGGTATATTATTCTAAATACAGAAGAAGCAGTTTGAAAGTGCAGCAAAAGCAGTAATTAGCAATAGCTATGCTATAACTATGTCCCTTAGACTGGCCTTTAGAAATGAAGGAGGTACAGTGTCCTTGACCCATGCCTTTCTAAGCACAGACTCCACCCCACTCTTATACACTGAATAAAGCAAAAGCAAAGTGCAAGATAAACACGTCAAATTCCCAAGTAATTAAGTAAAAAAAAGGAGGAAGATTATAAGAGAATGGTCATTCCTTTACACAACACTATAGGTTGCCAGGCAGCAAGTTTGGTAGACACAACGGACAGCAAGTATATGTTTGACACTTCGAGCAATAGATACTAGACTATTGGAACTAATGATCAGATGACCGGAGTATCTTAAAGATGACAGAACTATTTAAAGGAATTGTTCAGTATAAAAGTAAAAACTGGATAAATAGATAGGCTGTGCAAAATAAAAAATATTTTCAATATAGTTAGTTAGGCAAAAATGTAATGTATAAATGCTAGAGTGAGACCTAACAGAACAGAACACTAGTTCTTGCTTTTCAGCTCTCTTGGTTTACACTGACTGGTTTCCCTGGTTACCAGACAGTATCCAATCAGTGACTTGAGGGAGGGCCACATGGGACATAACTGTTGCTTTTGAATCTGAGCTGAATGCTGAGGATCAATTACAAACTCACTGAACAGTTATGTCCCATGTGGCCCCCCTTCAAGTCGCTGACTTACTCAGATTTAGAGAGCTGACAAGCAGGATGTTGGATTCTGGCTATTATATTAGACATCCAGTCACTCCAGCCTTTATAGTTTGCATTTTTCCCTGATTAACTATATTGGAAACATTTTTTATTTTGCACAGCCTATCTATTTAGGCAGTTTTTAATTTTACCCTGAACTGTTCCTTTAAAGTATTGGCAAAACATATCTGACACAAGTTAAAGGGCTTTAAGTAAAAATCTGCAGTTATAAAGAGTAACTTGAGACTTGCATTTATCGTTGATTTAGATTTCTCTCACTGTCCCAAAAGTTTAAACAATGCTTAACCCTAGCCCATACTCAGGCCTCTGCACAGCCCCCAACAGCTATTCTGTTTAAGTGTCCCAGTGTGCGACCTGCCATAAGTTGCACAGTTGAGTTCAGAGGCACCATCTTACCTTTGTCTTCGGATCCTGTTCGGTTAGTTCCCAGACACTAATCTTGAGGAAGCATGTACAGTTGAAATTAGGTCTTTTATAAGCTTCAACAGCAACTGATCCCCCAAGGTCCTTATCAGAGAACACAAGACAGGGGAAGCTTACCCTTTTGATTAATGGCAGGTTGGCAAATAGGGACATTTCTAAACAGAATAGCAGAATAGCAGATATGGGAAGGGGGATTGGAGGGGAGGCAATGGGCTAGGATTTAGTTCTCCTTTAAGAGGATAATAAAATATAAATGAAGTGTTCAACTTAAATTCATAGCACTCAATTCAGACTTGTTTCATTAGTTTTCTAGATTAGTGATACCAGTACTATTACACACACACCACTGTTTCCCCAATCTGCCAATTACTTCATGCTTTAGTATTACATTTTGGTAATTTAATAGTATTGGGAGAAAAATAATAAAAAAAAAATTAAAAAAAAAAACTTTTGCTGGAACAGTCACATTCTGTGCTCAATATTAGATGCATTTATTGCCCTGAACAATCTGTATATGTTGTGACCATGTTTCCTCTCCTTTGAGTGACAGTTCTACAGTGCTTGCTAGATCCAGGAAATCCACTTTCTGTCCTCATAGGATTTCTATGAGTGCCATCAAAACCACCAAATGTAAACATTTTTTCCATATCCTCAAACATGTCATTAAACAGTCCTCCTCCAAAAGAAAAGTCCTCAAAGTGTCGTTTATGTCTGTTATTGGCCTCTTGGTGGCTTCTGAAATGGCTTTGAAAGTGCCTTTTAGATCGACTATTTTGGCTTTCGCCAAATAAGTCGAAGTCTTTAAATAAATCATCAAAGTTGAAGTTAAAATGTTGGTGGAAATGTTGGTTACTGCTTCCTTTACCACCATTTGCAAAGGCATCATGGCCAAACTGATCATACTCCTTCCGTTTGCCTTCATCTGATAGCGTCTCGTAAGCTGAAAGTAAAAACAGACAAGACACATTTAAAACATGAAGCATGGAGACTGAAAAGAAAAAAAAAAAAAAACCTTGCAGCAGTCTAAACAATTAAATTAAGAATCTTATAAATGTGAGCGACACGGACACTTCTGTGTGGTCTGTGCAGCTTAGGCTAGTTTCACATGTAGCAGATATTTTGCTTGATAATAATCCGTCCACTATGTGAGAAAAACTTGATGTGCTTGAACTCAGTTACTGGGTCAACCCAGGAGTGGGCACACAGAGCAGAGTTAAGCACCAAAATGCACATTTGAGCATTTCTGCTGCAAAATCTGCTTGATGTGCATGCATGGATAAAATGATCACTTGTCATAGAAGCTAATGCTACCCGGCTGATTATTAAATTATGATGCAGAATGTACTGGTTTCTGAGTAGCCACGTAATGTCAATTTAAATTACGTTTAACTAAGCAAGTTATGCTTAGTGTAACAACATGCACAAGGTTAGTCTGAAAGACTGACTAAATTAGTGTATTACATTTAAAAGTCAATTTTGACATAACTGAAAGGAATCAATTTTAATTTTACAAAGTGTGATAGCTTCAGTATAAAATTGGAATATACTAGAAGAGTAAATGAATGTGCAACTTCACCAGTCAGTACAAGGGTGCAGTTGCTGTGATTTTAATTTTGAGTGCTTTCACACTTTGGCACAAATTTCAGTAATCTTTTAGCCTTGCTACAGGAATTCCATTAAAATTTCCTGTAATTTGGAATCCTGGAATTTGACCAGACTAGCATAGAATAACTGCTCTAGAACAATCAATATATTGCCTATATATTTCATAGTTCATCAAAAATAGACTTTTTTCATTTACTTTCTATTTGTGACCATTATTCTAATATTGAAGTGTGTAGTTTGATTTTTGACTATCAGAGGTCTTACTAAAGCAGCTTTGAGTAAGTGGGAGTTCTAAAAGGATACATTAGTTGATAAATATCATATATTTGGCCTTGCTGAACCAGAGCCCTGAGGTCATTAAGGCAGAAGTTAGACTTGATACAATAGTTACAAATATCCCACAGATGCTGAAAATGTATGAATTAATGTAGCAAATTGTAACAGTTCAGAATCTGTACCTGGATCACCAAGTGGTCAGACTGAAACACCACAAACAGGAAAAATTAATTATGGAAAACAGTTTAAAACAGGAATGCAATTGAAATAAAATATATGGTGAACAATAAGACAACTGAATCCCTTTAATGACGCTAATGGAAATATTTTGTTTGCTTTACTTTGAATGAGAGTTTGTTGCCAAGACAAAAATCTAAACCATCAGATACTTAATAAAACTGTGCCACACAATTGGCAAATTGCCTACATCAGTACTAAATAGAACAACCCTTTAAATGAAATATATATCCACAAGTATCTGCTTCGAACACATTACCTTCAGCTATTTCTCGAAATTTTGCCTCAGCATCAGGGCTTTTATTCTTGTCAGGATGATATTTCATTGCAAGTTTGTGAAAAGCTTTTTTGATCTGTCGCTCAGAGGCATTTTTTGGAACTCCCAAAATGTCATAATACGTCTTTTTTGCCAGTATTATTTCTGATATCAGCAAAATACAAACGGCAAATGTGAGCACTGACTGTGCGGATGCCATGACAAATATTTCCACAGGGCAGACTGAAAGAGAAGAAAATAGAGTTATTTCAAAGAAAGCAGTTATAAAGGACTTATTTTATAAATATAATATAGTATGCTTTTATTTATAACACAAATTTACAAACTTAAAAAAAAAAAATTAATTTCAGGAAAAATCTTCCCACAACAGGCATTTTGAAGTACCACTTACAGACAAACAGCCGTAAGATTCACGTAAAAAGAGATGCTAATGCTGTACAAAAAGCAGAGCGGGTTAGCAGCAAGCTACATAGTAGAGTATTTGCATTGCAGTGTCATACAGGACTCTTGGTATATCCCTTGGCAATATGATCATTTACCAAAGGGAAAATGTCCTTATCCCAAGGGACAGCTCACTTAACACTAAGCTGTACTTCCTGACATTAGATGGTGCAACAACTGGCAATAAGTGAAATCCAGTATCTAGAATGATGTAAATATTACCAACTGCCCTGGAGCACCAATCAAACCCTAGTCCAACTTTTCCCAACAGCTAAAATACCAATTGAACTAGCTTTAGTTTAATGACAAATTACAGCAACCCAAACCAGTAAAATAAATGTGCAGAAATGTAAACAACACAAATCAAACAGATTACAGAAAACAGGGAGCAAGAGACTACACTGTAATGTAATTTAAAGCACGTTGTATGCATTAACCCTTGGGGCTAGTCCACACGAGAAGAATTTCGAGCGACTTAAGAAAACGCTACATCGTGTGTGAATAAGTCGCAGGCGACTTTTCATTTTAGCAGGCACAAGACACGGGTTAGCAATTCAGGGAGTTTATAAGCCCCAAAGAAGCAGCGTTTAGTCGCCAGGTGACAAATCTCCCTGAATCTTCCTGTGTGGACTAGCCCTTAAAGGAGTGGTTCACCTTCAAGTTAACTTTTAATATGCTATAGAATGGCAAAAGTAAGCAGTTTTAACTGGTCTTCATTGTTTATTTTTTTTTTTTTATAATTTTGTGATTATTTGCCTTCTTCTATTGACTCCAGCATTAAAATGGGGGTCTAAAAAAAAAAATACTCTGTAAGGGTACATGGCAAGATTCAGGGAGATTTAGTCGCCTGGCGACAAATCGCCTCTTCTTCTGGGCGACAATCTCCCCAAACTGCCTTCTTGTCGGCTTGAATGAAAACTCGCCAGCAGGATGGCACTCTGCAGCTGCATAAAAAACTAAATAACTCCAAAAATCGCAAATAATAAAAAATGAAAACCAATTGCAAATTGTCTCATATTGTAACGCTCTACATCATACTAAAAGCCTATTTAAAGATGAACAACCTGTTAACCAGGGGCTCCTGCCACATTATTGCATAAGTCAGAACCTGCAGTGCACAAATAGCACTGCCAATAGTAACTGCATTTCTTAAAAAAAAACTTTAAGACTACTGTAAAATATTAATTTAACATGCGAAGAACTACATCTTCATTAGTTATGCAAACATCACTGAACTAACTAATAACTAAATAGAAACTTGCCAATTGTTTACCACACAATGAATTCTTGCCTCTTGCCTATATGACCAAATGTTCAAAGCCAACCTAGACAGCTTTCTGCTCCTACACCCAAATAAGTATCATGGCACAGGGACTGGATACGACAGTCTCTGAGTCTCTTTATCGCAGACAGCAAAAGACACTCGTCGCATAATTGCTCATAGACTTTCAGTCACCACCGCTGAAACACCACAGCACTTCAAAACGTTACGTACTTACCTTATGCCCGTTACTCTGACAGCCGCCCGGGGCAAGGACTTATCAGTTCTACTAAGGCCAACCCGCCCACTCCTCTAGAGTCCGCGCCACCAGCACAGCTACACGACACGATCCCCTATTGGACAATTTCGCAGCACGTGATTTTAGGCGCACGTGGATTACAGCTAAATACTCGCGGTGAAAAGAGACATCATTTCCGCTGACTTGTCTCGTTTTGACAGCAGAAATAGAGACGTTCAGGATGTGGGTGTAGCCATTTTTTATTCTGGCAGTATTTTACTTGAAAAGAGCAACAACTTATACATGCGGTGTGGGTGGCGTTCGTTTTCATTATCAAAGTCGCTAATAGAATGAATGCAATTCTTTTTTACGACAATACTAGTATGTTGGCAACTACGTGATTCGAGTATAATGCCACAGCCCACAGCCACTCCGTATTTCGAACCTACTCAGGTGGGAGGAATAGGGGTTTTAATGAAAACTCGGATGCGGAAGTATTTCTGTATATGACCTTCCCGTGGTTACAATGCTGCTTTGTTTTAGACTTTTTGCTGCCAGTTGTAAAGTATATAATTGAGGTTGACTCGATACTGGAGGAGGTCAGGTGGCTGGCACCCAGCGCAAAGTCTCTTTTTATCTATGAGTTCCTCTATCACCAGGTAGAAACCACCAAGCTAGTAAAACATGTTTTGTTGTGTAATTCATATGATTTTAACCACACTGTCTTGTTGCCTGGGCAGTATGTCTCCTAAGTCGGGTTGCCACCTTTTCTGGAAAAAAATACCGGCCTTCCTATATATTTAATTTTTTCCTATTAATATCCTTCAAAAATACTGGCCAGATGGCAACCCTATGCCCAACTGTCCCTTTTTTGCAGGGACAGTCTGCAGTCCCTCATTTGTACTGGAAAATCCCTAATTTTTTCTGCACTAAACAGCCAGAAAAAGAAACAAACTTAATTGGCTTTTGGCAGAGAGCCAGAACAGCTAACAGTTTATAAGGATATAATTTACAAGATATTCATGGGTTTTGTGTATTATAATTATATAGTACACACAAGCAATGAATATCTTGTAAAGTATATCCTTATAACTGGTGAGTTCTGATGTCATTTCTGTCACATGACTCACTGAAACTTGTGTATTAAAATAAATAAAGTACCCCCAGTTGCAAAATATGAGAATATTAGAAGTCACCTCAGAGTTCCATGACCTGTATAAAAATGTATATGGTCATGAAACTCCTCGTTAACTAATAATAGCCTTATAAATTACTAGAGGGGGTACTTTATTCACTATATAATTTACAGATATTTTATGGCTCTTGTGTATGTGTATTAAAGGCAATTAACTTTAACTTGACCGACATCAGTTTTTTCCACAGAAAAAAATTTCCAGATGGGGAAAAAAAACTGGGTTGGGTTGGGTGGGGAGAAAATTAATTTATAAATATGTGCCTTCCCAACACCTCCTACCCTCATTTTTGTTTTTTAAATACACACCGATAGGATTGTGTGCATTAGTAAACACAATGCACAGTCCTACCAGCTACAGTATGGATGATATTGAATCATCCTCTACAAGTCCTACCAGAAGGCATGGACTCCATTGCCTAAGTGTCCAAGGCTTGTGGACAGCTTGTGTCGGTGGGTCCCCCTTTGCTGGGAGGGCCCACCATCCCCGCCCCCGAGGGGGTTTGGGGTCGTTTGGACTCCCCTTTGCCGAAGCTAGGGAGAGTCCCGTCTACCCTGGGTTCTGCCAAAGCTTCCCCCAGGGCGTGTCATGGCCTGCAAGTCCAGCCAAAGGGGCTGTGACCCCATCCAGGGTGCTCAAACCAAACACAAAAAGGGTGCTGGAGTGAGCGGTGCAATGCCATTGATTGCCATGTTAAGGCTCCAGCTGGGGGCCGGAAAAAGAAAGAAGAGGAAAAGAGTAGTGGAGAGAAGATTCCCCCCCCCCCCCAGCCAAGCAGCTGGGGATATGGGAAGTGAAGCAAGTGTGACATATGCAAATCCCAAAAAAGTGAGTCAAGCACCCCTCTTATTCGGGGCTCACAGCTCAATGCTATAGTCAAGCTTCCACTTCTGGGCCTATACTAGAGGCTCAAGTGTATCTGACTAAACATGATCTTAGTGGCCAAAAGACCCAAGTGTTTCCACTTCCTCATAAAGGATCATAAGAAGGTACTACACTTGATCTTAGCCAAAAGGCAGAGAAGCGATCAGTATGGATACTACACCTATGCATGCAATGTGGAAGTGGAACAGAAAGCTGGGCCATGGGGGGAATCAGCTGGGTGATACACCCATACAAAACATTAGAAGAAAGCACACTTTTTTTCTTAAGAGATTGGCTTAAAATACAAAAGACTTGATGTATGCTGTCAATGTATAGTGGAGGAGATGAGGTGAAACCCTATGCTTTTTATATAGGGTAGATCCCTTTATGCAGATGAATGGATGCCAGCTGGAAAAAGGATTTATACATATTTGTAAGGGATATGGTACTCCATGAATCAAGAGTGGCAAGTAAAACAATAGTAAATGAAAGTGTTCAAAGAGTCTTTTTTATTCATATTCCCAAAATGTTAAAGGGGTGGTTCACCTTCAAGTTTACTTTTAGTATGTTATAGAATGGCCAATTCTAAGCAACTTTTCAATTGGTCTTCATTATTTTTTATAGTTTATTAATTATTTGCCTTTTTCTCCTGACTCTTTCTAGCTTTCAAAAGGGAGTCACTGACCCCCTCTAAAACCAAATCCTCTCTAAAGCTACATCTTTATTGTTATCGCTACTATTTATTACTCATCTTTCTGTTCCAACTGTCCCCTATTAATATTCCATATTCTCATTAAAATCAATGCATGGTTGCTAGGGTAAGTTGGACCCTAGCAACCAGATTGCTGACACTGAAAACTGGAGAGCTGCTGAATGAAAAGGCAAATAACTCAAAAACCACAAATATGAAAAAAAAATGAAAACCAATTGCAAATTGTCTCAGAATATCCCTCTCTACATTATACTAAAGTTAACTCAAAGGTGAACAACCCAAATTATTGTTTGGCCTGTAACATATGAATCAATTGACATGGAACTGACATGGAACTGCTTAAATATTTTTAAACAATAGTCATGCATACTTTTAATTGTATTTGTCATATCATAAGTATACCTGAGTTCCTTGCATAACTATGATCTGAATACATCATGTGTCACTGTTCATAATAGAGTGGCACTCCCAAGAAAAATGAACTAGTTTAGTTTTAGAGATAATGTAAGAAAGTTGTCCAGCATAGGACAAGGTGCATGAGCTGACCCATATGTCTTTTAATTTTTAAAGCCAGTGTGTGTGTGTAAATATATATTATTTTATTTATTTTTAGATATTTTATATTATTTTTAACTTAACACATGGTTAAACATTATTACAGCAGCTATATCTTATTTGTCTAGGTAAGGGGAACATTTTATTTTTATAGGACTTACTAACCAAAATAGCTAGTAGGTAACAGCTTTCACACAGTGATTTACAGGAAGAGGAAATTATGGCACAATGAAAAAGGCATATGTGCTGTGTTTTTTTTTTTACACCTTGTGGCCCCAAAAAGCTTTGTACAGCTCATATGTTTATCTTAAGGTGGCCATACAGCGATCAGTAGTGATGTGTGGGCTGACCCGATATGGGTGGGTTTGGGCCAACCTCACACTGCTGTTCGCTGGCCACCTTCAAATGCCGGCTTCCAGTTTTATTTCCGCCCGCCTGCTTGCCGTGCCCATTTTGTGATGTCATCAGAGGGATGGTTCTATATATATGGAGCCTGGAAGCGCAGGTGGGCTGAGGGAGGGCGGACTAGGGTTGGGTGCGGGTCAGGAAAATCCCAAACACACATCATTCGCAATCAGGTATGCTCTATGACTAACTGATCTAATTGCCATGGCCACCTTTCTTTTGTTCTAATTGTTGGAGCAGCCAGTCTGAATGATTAGAACAACAGGAGCACTATGGCTTTCGCTTGAGAATTTCAGTATGTAAATGCTGTTGGCCAATGCATGGTACATTTGCTGATTAAGAAGTAGTTTGTCTAATGTTTAATATGCATGTCTACATATCTTAAAGGAAATAATCATTTATTCAATTAGTATACAGGTATGGAATAAATTATCTGGAAACCTATTACCCAGAGAGCTCCGAATTATGGAATGGCCATCTCCCATAGAATACATTATAATGAAACAATAAACATTTTTTTAAATTATTTTCTTTTGCTCTGTAATAATAAATCAGTACCAGGCACTTGATCCAAACTAAGATAAAATTAATCTTTATTGGAAGCAAAACCAGCCTTTTGGGTTTTTTAATGTTTACATGATTTTCTTGCAGACTTAAGGAATGAAGATCCAAATGGCAGAAAGATCCATTATCCAGAAAACATCAGGATAACAGGAATCCACAATCTGGATAACAGGTCCCATATCTGTATCACAAAGTGTTCTCTTCTGGGTCGTTTTACAGGCTTGCATTTTTTTTGTCTGCTGTCTGACTCTTCTTTGACCCACCTTACAAGACGTAGTAGTTTTTTAAACATCTTGAAAATATGATTTTTTATTTTTTTTTTAATTGCCAAAGTGCGAATACCTTAAAAAAGAGTAGTAATAAGTACCAAGTTCCAGGAAAGTATAGGGAGACTGGCTCAGGGACATCACATTCCATCAATTCCAATCAAACATCTCTTCTTTTTAATCTAATGTTTGACGTCATTGAGATGATCTCCCTATTCTTTTTTGCGACTGGATGTTTATTACTCACTTTTATGGTATTAGCATGTTGACAAAGGCCTGACTATAGAACAAAAATGTAGTCTCCAGAATAAAGCTTTTGCTGTGATTACTGAACTGGGCTGATTCCAGTCTTTTGATGTGAACCTGCTTCCTAAACTGTACCCAGTTAATTTATTATACAAGAGTAGTGATGGGCGAATCTGACCCATTTTGCGTCAATGAAAATTCACTAAATGGCAAAAATTCCCCAAACTGCACTGGAGTCTGGCAATTTTTTTTTGACTTGCGACAGTTTGCACAATAAAATTTTGATGTGCAACACATTTTATCACCCATTAGTGTCTAGGGGCATCATTTTGGCAGCGAGAATTGTTGTAAAATGATGCTCATCACTACATGAGAGCCATTAGTATGTGCAGTAAATTATATCCATATAAACTGTGCTTAGTGATGTAATTTGGATTTATATGTGAAAATTTTGTAATAAATGCCACTTTTAAAATATGAGGGATGCCCAAGATCTCTAAAGCCTAGTGCCTTAAAGGAAATGTTCAGTATAAAAATAAAAACTGGGTAAATACAGATGCAGCCACTGGGATTGGTGAGTTAAATGCGTGATGACTTGGGCTAATTGAAGAAACTGTGTTATCTAAAGTTATCTTAACTCATTTAATACATTTAACATTTTCATTAGCATACCAAAGCACCATTGTTTTCAATGGTGAACTCTTTAATTGGATGGGATGCTGTGACACAATATTCTGTGCTAAGTGGGATAAATGGGATAGATGAGTTAAGTTTTTCTGTGTCAAATGTACAATCAAAAGTGGCTTCATCTGTAGATAGGCTGTGCAAAATAAAAAATGTTTTCAATATAGTTAGTTAGCCAAAAATATAATGTATAAAAGCTGGAGTGATTGGATGTGTAACAAAACAGCCAGAACACAATTTCCTGCTTTGCAGCTCTCTTGGTTTCCACTTATTGGTTACCATTTTGTCTCTGGTGACCATTTCTGATGTCAAAAGTTCCATTTTGAGAATTTTTCTGGAAATTCTTGAAAAAATCTGTGAAGTAAAACGGGACAAATTTGCCCATCACTGTAGATTGTTGGCTAACTATGTTAGAAACATTTTTATTTTCCACAGCCTATTTTATTTTTACACTGAACTTTTCCATTAATGTGGTTGTGGAACTCCTCTAATTCAGATGATCAATATCAGATGATAATTTATTATAGATTATAATTTCATTTTGAGAGTGTATATGGTCATTTAACCAAGACTTTATGGCTGGAGGTAACTTTTCATGGGCAAGGAACTAGACCAAAATATTATAATATAACAGTGCACACAGTACAACAGCAAAAATGGAGGTTAGATTTGTAAAAAAATTCAAGTGTTTTCTGTTGTGCTGTCAAGTGCTGTATTCCAGCAAATATTTTTTGTAGCTTCATTTTACATTCTGTACAGGTTTCCTCTACATGACAGGGGAAGACGTCATGGCTGCGTAATATGAAACAGTACAAATGGTATCCCACCAAGCATCAGGTCTTATGCAGTGATAATTTTACTGCCAATTCCTTCAGTATTAAACAGGGTTTTCAGAAACCTAACACTATACCTTCTTTATTCTCTTTCACAGAAACATATTGTTCTCAAATCTCAATAAACTGAAATAGTGCCCCATAATGTGAAAGTACATACTATATCTAACATGTCAAAACCAGCGGATTGTTTTCTGCCATCTGAATAACACCTGCAAAGTACTACAACTGGATAATATTGGATTAATTGTGTACTTGTTAAGGTATAATGGTATACTTTTTTAACATCAGGCTGCTATTTTGTTTCTAGTATAGATGACTCTTTGTTTAAGTATAATAAGAAAGTGTTGTGTGTGAGAAAAACAGGTGGCCAGCTAAGAGTGGTATGTTTAACCTCAGTGTATGCATATAACGTTTGCTGAAAAAAACAGCATTGCATATTAAACAGCGCTAGCCATTAGTTATATATATATATATACATTTGTGACAGAGATATGATGTGCAAAATGCGACATTTCCCTTCAGTTTGGTAAAGCAGTCAACTAAACAGATGGATGCAGAGAAAGATTCTGTTATTACTATAATTGTACCAGGTGGACTAGATGGAGGTGTCATTTCCGACAATCTTCAGTTTACCAGTTCAGAAAAGCTTGGCTTTGAAAATGATGCACACAGAACTAATGAAATCTTGGAATCTGAACATTCATATTGCAGGAAAATTACTGAAAAACGACATCTCTGGCAAAAGATTGCAAAATTGCAGTCTAAATTAGCAGTCCTAGAAGCATAAGAAAACGCAACACTGTCCCGTCTTCGAACACTGGAGTCAGTCATTGCACAACTAAGGCAAGAAAATCTGCTGTCTGATGAAAAACTGAAAGGGCTTGTCCACCTTCAAACAACTAGTTGTTTTCAGATAGATTCCGATTTTTCCAATTACTGTCTATTTGTAACCGTTTTACTAATACTGAAGTGTAAAGTATAATTTTTCACCTTCTAAAGCAGTTCTGGGAGGGGGGTCCCCAACTGTTCTAAACTGATATATTTAATGGATACATTTCTTACCTTTGTCCCTGCTGAGCAGAATCCCTGGGTTTCATTACAGGCAGCTATTGATTGATACAATAGTTGCTTATACTCCAGAGATGTTGCTGTGAAATGTATCTGTTAAATGTTGCAAAATTGTATCAGTTTAGAGTCTGCGCCTGAATTACTGAGCTTCCAGACTCAAACACCAGAGACACCAGGAAAGTAATTGAAAAAAATCTTTATTTATGGAGAACAATCTGAAAACCACTGAACAGAAAAAAGTGTTTGGAATATGAACAACCCCTTTAAGATTCTGGAAAACTGTTGTATTTCTGTGTGTCCAAATTTATACCACATGCTGTTTGTACCCCAAATTATTAGTGATGCACCGAATTCAGGATTCGGTTCGGGATTCGGCTTTTTCCAGCAGGATTCAGATGCGGGCAAACCCTCTTGCTTGGCTGAACAAAAACCTAATTTGCATTTGCAAATTAGGAGCAGAAGGGAAATCAAGTAACAAAAAAGAAGGAAGTAAAAAATGTTTTTCCCTTGTCACTAATTTGCATATGCAAATTCGGTTTGGATTGGAGTTCGGCTGAACCTTTCATGAAGGAGTCTGGGATTCAGCTGAATCCCAAATAGTGGATTCGATGCATCCCTATAATTTATATATCATAATATTTGGGTATCCTTGGTACCAGAGACATCCCTGGAGTAATTTTGCACTCCAAGATGCCAGAGAACATATTGCCAACAGCTGCTGTACCTGATATTTTCTATTGAAGGGAGGGAATGCAATATAAATCTGAGTGAGAAACAAAACTCTAAACAGATACCTATTACTGGGACAAGTTTGTTAGGATAATTTATGTTTGGTTATTTTTTTCATAGGCTGGTAATTCCAGCATGGTTGAATGATCTCCACGAACAAGAAAATACATAGTTAAATTGGGTTGAAAAAAGATAAAGTCCATCAAGTTCAACCCCTCCAAATTAAAACCCAGCATATACACACACACACACACACCCCTCCGCTCTTTCACACAAACCATATAAAATGATAGGGTACAGTTGTAAAAGTAGTACAAAGTGAGCATATGTTGTCATAGTCAGATGCAAATCTTTAGGCTCCATACCACTTGTACAAAGATATTAAAAATAAGTTGCATTATGGGGAAAATGTATCTTTGTGCTTGCTACCCTTGGAAGTAGCAAATGCAATTGTTGCTTCACTTTGAAACATTCAAGTATATCTCAGGGGAGAAACTGCACACTATGTAATTATCATTAGCCTTATGGTTTATCTTGTTCTTGTATGCTAATCTCAATGAACCAAGCTGTCATCATCCAGTTCATTTATTTTCTTTTTTTAAATTAAATTCAATATGAAATAATTTCCTGATTAATGAAAAGTTGGCATAATTGTAGTTGTCTCAAATATATCATGCATCTGTCACTTTTTGTAGGGTTCTCTAATTCACTGCAAATACCTGCTAATACAAGTATTAAGTACGTAAAATATCGTAACTGAAAGCACCTTCCTGTGTGTGTGTGCAGGTAGGTATGTCAAGAATTTAAGCTTACATATCTCAAGTGGAATAACTACATTTTATCTATTTTTCTCTTTTTTACATTTTACTTAAATAAATGTAAATGTGGTGCAGGAAAACTGAAAATCATATTCGTTTCCTGGACTGGAACATAGAAGTGGGCATACAAAGGGTTAATCCCTCCTGCCGTAAGAAAGGTACAGGAAGTGACAAATAAAAGGACTTCCCCCAGCTCTGGGGGAGGGACAAAAGAGAATACACAGAATGCTGCATTTATTCATATATTTATTCAGCAGTTGCCGCCTCCAAGATTGAACATCCGAAGCAGGCTAGATCCTATATGTGTCAAATTTGTAATGTTTGGAGCAAAAAGACAACCACATGGTTGCTCTGCAGATCTCTACTGATGATACCTGGGCTTGGAGTGCCCAGGAAGCCACCATCCCTCTGGTGGAGTGCACTTTTGGTGCTGGTCCAGGTGTTGTCTATAATGAATTTGCTGTTAGGTTGCATTGTTTTATCCATCTTGCAACTGTACTTTTAGATGCTCGGTTTCCCAAATTATTACCTCCAATAGTTACCAAAAGGTGATTAGTTTTTCTGAGCTTTTCCACTATATTGAGGTAAGTCTGCAAACATCTGACTACATACATTTTCTTCTTGATGATTTTGTGGTTCAGGATAAAATGCAGATAAATTTCGTTCCTGCTGTTGATGAAATCTGGATGATACCTTGGGTATCTATTGCAAAAAGGAATTGTGGTTAATAAAAGGTTTAAACGCAGGACTTTGCTGCAAAATCTCCAAGTGCTTTATTTGTCACAAATGTGACAAATAAAGCACTTGGAGATTTTGCAGCAAAGTCCTGCGTTTAGACCTTTTATTAACCACAATTCCTTTTTGCAATAGATACAGTATTTGGCTTCAACAGACGGAAGCAGCAAAGTCCTGCGTTTAGACCTTTTATTAACCACAATTCCTTTTTGCAATAGATATTTGGCTTCAACGGACGGAAGCAGTGAATCTACTACAACCATTTGAGATACCTTGGGTATGAAGCCATCTGCCGTACGACTTTGTCTGGAAAGAAGGATAACTTGGATGGTTTGATAGATAATACATGCAATTCTCCTACTCTCCTGGCAGATGTGATAGCTAGTAAGAACTGTATCTTGAGGCACAAATGTTTTAGAGACAATTCTTCCAATGGCTCAAAGCAAGATTCCTTTAATGCATTTAGAACCAGCGAGAGATGCCAAGGTGGTACCTCTGATATGATAATAGGATAAAGTTTTATCAATCCCTGAATTAATCTTTTCAACGGGTTTCCTGCAGCCCAGTGAATATTGGCGTGTACTGAAATAGCCATCATCTGTAATTTCAGAGTAGAAATTCTCAAGTTGCATTCTACACCGCTTTGTAGAAATTCCATGATCATGACTTCAGATACCCTTAGAGGGTCATAACTTCATCCAGTTATTTTGAGTTACTTGTGTTAGATATTCCATGACCTGGATGAATGAGAATCTTCATAGTCATATGTCATAACTTCGAGTTTTGCACCATTCTACAAATATCTCCCAGGTTCTTGCGTATTTCTGGTGAGTAGTTTTATTTCTTTGAAGCCAGGATAGTCGATATAGTGTGGTTGGATAGTCACAACTGATTCAGCCTTCAGGAAACTTATTTTGGCTGGTAGCACTACCTGGGAAATTGGTACTCTTTTGGAAAAGGGACTGAGACTGTTTGCCAAAGGGAGTGGTGCAGGACTTTGCCTGGCAGGGAGGTTCCAGGATGGTACTGCCACAGGTTCCCAGGGTAGTGGGTCATGCTATTGAATGCATATGTGTATTGTGATTATTTACTTACCCTTTAATCTGCACTTTATTATAAAGTTGATATTGTTATAAAGCAAAGTATGTGTTGAATGTTATTCCTAATAGGGCCACCCGCAGGTGTATTCCCGTATCCCATTAGGGGAGGCGAGGCCAGGAGAAGGACTTCCCAGTACCCTTTCACATTGCAAAGGGGACTCAGGACCTGCAAGGGTAATGGGTGAGAAATATGTGATGTGATTTTGGCACAGGGAGTTGGCCAAAAAGGGGTTACACAACTTTAATACTAGGAACAATTTTAATTAATTAATTAATTAATTAATTAATTAATACTTGGGTATATATCTCTGTGTAGGTTGAATGGAATGTTCAGTGTAAATCTTTTTGCATAATGCAAGGAAATGTAATTGAATGCAACTTTTAAATATGCATTCATTAAAATGCTCAATTATGTTAAAGATTGTCAATGTAATTACAACTGAAATTCATGGAACCCACAGTTTACCCACAAGCATGTTTGGGCCAACCAAATAAGGAGACTAACAAAAATGTGCAATTTATAGAGGGAACTCGAGGAAAGCTGATCTTTCATATATTGCCTCAGCAGTGTGGCATACTGAGAAGCAGTAGCAAAGGACTGACAGAAAGTTCTTACAATTGCCACTGCATTAACAAATAACCTTACACATGACTGAAAATTTGTAAGTCATATATGGGAAAGTTGCTTAGAATTACAGTTTCATTATGTTAAATAAAAAAATGTATGGACATCTGCTTTAAAGGGGTTGTTCAGCATATTTTCAGTTCATATAACAGTAGAAATGACAACCTTTTTATAAACTGTGTTCTATTCTTTATTTTGACTTGTTTGTTCTAAAATTGATATTTATACTTTAATGTTCCTCAACCTGGTGATTCAGGCTGGCAGCTTCTGAATCTGAAAAACATGTTTGGAAGGTGAACAAACCCTTTAAACTCGCTGTATGTATGTTAATCAAACAGCAGATGGTGCTATAGTAATCTCGATCAAATTGGATACATTTTAGCTTGCAAAATAAATTCACTGCAGTTCCCAGCATTACTGGGAACTTCTGTTTTTGCTGAATGTCTGATTTAAACATTGAACAATCAGATTTTCTGCCACTTCATCATGAAGCTGTAATCGCCTATACAAAAATGTACAGGGCGCTTTCGATTGAATGATAATCATGGGCATCTGTGAGCATTTTTTCACCTGTTCACGGAGCAGTAGGGAAACAAACTGCTCAAAATCCATGCCGTTATCCTTATTCATTTTTTACAGATGCTGTAACAGTGGAAAATATTTCATAGGCCCTGGGAAAGAAGGGAAGCAATGGGTTTACATTAATGTAGATACAACAAAGGAAAGCTGTGGGTAATAATATAGGACTAGGAGCAAGGGGAAGATGTGGAGGTTAATGCATGTGGCTAGAGAGGGGGCAAATGGGGTAAGGTAATTTTGTGGAGCTGAGAGGGACTGGTGGAGGGTAGTGCACTTTACTAATTGACATTAAGATGAGACACAGGACATGTAATTTGTTGTTGCTATAGAGGGGAAGATATGGTACTGTACTGTAGGATGGTCTATTGAGGATGTGATGGCAGTATGATTTATTCATTTGGAGGAAGTGCTAATGTGGGGGTTAATTATTGGGACAGGGATATGTTATGTTAGAGAGAAGTGAGGGGCTGCTGTTTGGGGTTTAATTCAGTGACAGAGTGACCTTCTGTGAAAATTAATTCAATGGTGGAAAGAGTGGCTGGTATAGGAGATAATTCAAGGTACAGTAAGAAGACTGCAATTTGGGGTTAATTCATTGAGTGGGAGAAGGTGTGAGACTGATACAAAGAGAACTATGAGTGCAGTGGAACATGTGTAAATTTCTTTTAGCAAGTTCATTTGTGGGGCCAATGTAGAGGGGAAGCTGTGAAAGCTAAATTGCTGCCAGAAAAAGGCCCTGTTGCAGGGTTTAATACATTGGCTAAGGATGAGGCCGCTGTTGGGGAGGACACATGGCTGATTGGGACTACGCTCAGAGCTCTGTGTGCTTCTCATATTTTATATTTCTAAAAAATACTTCTGGTGTTATCCTTCAGTTAAATACAAGATGTTTCTTATACTTAAATATTGTTTTTTTTACAGCTGTAACAGCATTTTGACATTTTTTTTTTTAGCAAATTAGATAAAACCTTTAAAAAATCTGACAGCCCAGCCCCTGCACTAGGATCAACTCTTTTGTTGTGTTTGTTTCTATGTATTATGTTGTATATGACTTTTGAAGCTGTTCATACTTAATACTTGATCAGTTTCCAAACCTTTTTTTTCACATCTTTAGGACCTGAGATGTTTAGCTGGCTGCCTTATTAAACAGCACACAGACATGCATTGAGGAATTAACCTATCAGCACAAGAATTGCATTACTACATCTAATTCAATGTAGCTTAATCTGAAAACACAACAAATGTTAAATTAAGCAATGCGTGCATACTCATATGCATTACAAATTACAATACAGCATCAGAAATACTGTACTGTATATTGAACTTGTTTAAAACAATTTATAACTTACAGATCTATAATGCTGATTGTGTATACATAATTGTTTACCACATTGTTTGTATTTTATTAAATTATTTACCAATTTAGTTAGAATACTATAAATAATTGATTTTCTTTAACCCTGGGTTTTCCTGTAGTGGAAAATAAATCATGGAAATGTGGAATCATCCGTTCTGGTGCTCTTTATTGAACTTAAAAGGTTAGACCATTTTGTCATAATAATGTACATGCTTAATTATATTTGCATTGAAAATACAAATAGTGTTCCACTGAACTTTGAGTATAATGATCAAAACACATCATTACAGACTTTAGCACAAAAACAAAACATTGCAATCAATACTTTAATATCAAAAATGAATATATTAGCTTTTCATCTTGTAACCGGACTCAGTTGTGTTTTATGTTTCATAACTGGATACCGAATTAATCCTTCTAATATGGAATATCCGAAATGGAAAGTGTTTACAAGAGAATGTCTGAAAAGCATGCAACCACCTTATTTTCGAAATCACAAAGGACTCATCACATTTGTCAAAATATACATAATAAAGGTCAGAAAAGGCTGTTGTAGGTGGTGTTGTTAAACAGAAGTGGTCCTGTCTTCACAATCCCTGTCGGCCAAATCAATGCTGGCTGTGTTTAGAGAGTCCTCTCGGGTTGATACTGTTTCAGGTTGTGTTATGCAACGAGGAATGTGGCCACTAAAATACATGTAGATCCACGGATTTGCACAGCTGTTCAGGTTCCCAAGAAGCATGATAACAGAAAATGCAGCACCTAAGAAACCATATATGGAATAATGAATCAAGTCATTACAAATTGCAAATCTGTTTATTCTACAAAAAGATGTCATCCTCCAATATTGATGTGACTTATTCAGGTACTAGTGATAGTAGTGTGCTAGTCTGAAATACAGTTTTACTACTGCTTAAAGGGAAACTGTCATGGGAAAACATGTTTTTTTATGCATCAGTTAATAGTGCTACTCCAGTAGACTTCTGCACTGAAATCCATTTCTCAAAAGAGCAAACAGATTTTTTTTATATTTCATTTTTGAAATCTGACATGGGGCTAGCCATTTTGTCAATTTCCCAGCTGCCCCGGTCATGTGACTTGTGCCAGCACTTTAGGAGGGAATTACTTTCTGGCAGGCTGTTGTTTTTCCTTCTGAATGTAACTGAAGGAGTCACAGTGGGACATGGGTTTTACTATTGAGTGCTGTTCTTAGATCTACCAGGCAACTGTTATCTCATTTTATGGAGCTGTTATCTGGTTACCTTCTCATTGTTCTTTTGTTAGGCTGCTGGGTGGGGGAAAGGGAGGGGGTGATATCACTCCAACTTGCAGTACAGCAGTAAAGAGTAATTGAAGTTTATCAGGGCACAAGTCACATGGCTTGGGGCAGCTGGGAAATTGACAATATGTCTAGCCTGATGTCAGATTTCAAAATTAAAATAAAAAAATCTGTTTGCTCTTTTGTTAAATGGATTTCAATGCAGAATTTTTCTGGAGCAGCACTATTAACTGATACATTTTGAAAAAACAATTTTTTCACATGACAGGATCCCTTTAATAGATATTCACATACTATAATGGAATTTTCTATAATGGTATTTATGCATAACTACTAGCAGTAGAAGATATTTTAGGTTTGGGTAGCCAGCAGAAAAAAAGGCTAAGCTTTAATAACTCATCTTCTCAAAATCTGTCTTTAAAAGGTTTTTAAGGAAAATGTATCACTATATAATGTTTTGCTCCAAGGCTATCCCCACAACAGATATTTATCTTTTTAGAAATGCACTAGACTGATGTTTGATATGTAGGGGTCATTAGACTTGTAGTTAACTCTGTGGATTGCCAGTTTATTGGGGGGGGGGGCAATGACAAGATTTCAGGAACTATATTTGGAGTTGGATAAAACTATGCTGACTGTGCTGCATGGCTGTGATTAATGTGAAACACTGTGACCCTGTTAAGTGCATTCCATATAATCACATCACATTGCTGTTACTGTAAGTGAATAGCAATGTAAAAATATTTCTCACAGGTTATTTGATAGGATTAACCAGAGAAAGTGCAATATACTGTTTTTATTTTCATTATAAGAAAATGTCTAATACCTTAGTTTAGTTAAGTATTTCTAATATGCAAGAGGCAAGTATAAAATGTCAAGAAAATAATGGACAATTTACTGTACATCCATAAATCATGTATAAAAAAAAAATGACAAAAAAAAAAAGATAGAAAACCATAAGACTTTCTGATGGCTGAACATTATTTCTGTTTGCTGCATGACGAAACATCGCTCACTTGAATGAAAAATTGCACATTTAAATAGCTTGTTGCAGCAGTCATTTAAAAAAAGTCGATATTCGACCATCAAATATTTGGGGGGGGGGGCATTTTCGATCGAAAATTGGATTTTCAAGGACTTATAAACATTTTCAGGAAAGCTTCCAGGAGATCCCTCATAGGCTACAATGGCAATTTCGGCAGCTTTGAGGTGGCGAATAGTGAAATTCAAATTTTCTTTAAAGAGACTACTTCGAATTCAAATTTTTTCAATTTGAATTGAATTTTGGGCTATTCAATAGTCGAAGTAGCTCAAAATTACTTCGAAATTAGAATTTTATTTGAAAATTCACTTTGACCCTTAGTAAATGTGCCCCTGAGTGTGCACAGTACAGTAAGTTTCATTTTGCTGCATACAGTATATGCAGAGCCCAGACCAACCTGAAGGGACCCTTGGAAAGTCAATGTTAAGTACCTGTAAATATAAACTCTGAGGGATGCCTAACAAATTGCTACCAGATAGTGATTCAGTCTTTCCTTCTTCTTGTATATATTATTATTAGATTACCTATTTATTTTCTTCAGGTATTTGAAACGATACAACTCCTACTCTTCCTACTACAGTTTGTTTAAAGACACACTTACTAATGTTGGTGGAACATAAAGATACAGTCTTTCTCCAGTTTTTAAAGTCATTTGCTAACACCTTTGCACCTGAGAACTACCCATAGCAAATAGGGATGCACTGAATCCATCATTTTGGTATTTGTCTGAATCCTTCATGAAAGATTCAACTGAATACCAAACCCAATTTGAACACTAATTTGCAGCTGTAATAAAGGGTTAAATAGTTCTCTTTTAAGGTTTCTCTTCAAGGTTAAAAAAATGTAACTTCCATGATTTTTAGGATTTGGACTAGAAACTTGGATTCAGTAGAATCCTGCTGTAAATGGCTGAATCCCAGATTTGGCGTATCCCTATTAACAACCAATCAGTGTTTAGCTCTGTTGAGATAGCTGCAGAAAGAATACTTGTTTATTAAAAACATTAATTTGTTGCCATGATTTACAGCTCTAGTGCAAATCTGCACAGTGTTAGTAACTGAGCCTCAGTCTGCTTTAAAGGGTAGTTTTTCTTCAGCTATTCTTTCTATGAAGGGTTCTGTACATTTTGCTTTATGGCTATTCTAATAATGCTTTTGATTCAAGCTTAAAATTGTATAACTCTACACTCTGTGTATCTCCAACTGGGAGAAGTTT
>CM044436.1:74564361-74580662 GCA_024363595.1 Xenopus borealis
GGTAGTCAAATACTGCAACAACCATTTCAAATAGGCCAATATGAACTTTAAACAAACACATTTGTTGTACTGACTTCATGGGTAATTTTGTGTCACTATTTAGTATGCTGAGCCTGCAAATTGACAAGTTAAAAGCAGAATAATTTTGAAGAGTAAAGGCATGTAAATCGCCAGTGGAATGTTTTCCAAAGTCGTCTCCTCGATTACATTCTACGTTACATTCACGATTTTCTAACTGTAGGGAAGGCAGTTCAGGGAGATTAGTCGCCCCTAAGACTAGGAGAATTGTCACCGGCAATTAATCTCCCTAAATCTGACTGTATGTGTCTGTCTTAAAAGTTTCTCTTAGCTGATTCAAAAATCTCCAAATATTACTATATTCTGTACATATATGTAGCAAATTTGATAAAGGGCTAAGAACGGGAGAAAATTAGTGGATTTTTTACACTTTCCACTGCTCATTATGCGTTAGCTTGGCCTCTTGCAATGAAACTTTGTTCCATACTAAAGTGCCGCTTTATGCATGCAACCTATCAGCATTACAATACCTATAGATCTTTGTATCTGGTGAGGCTCATTATGTTCTGTAGAAAGGGAATTCATGCAGTGACTGAGATGTTAATAATACATGGTAAACAGAATACTAGAAATGTACTGATATAAATGCCTATATAAACCGTTCAGTGTCCCTTTCACTTTAGAACTTTTTAATCCTCTAAAGAGCTATATATTCATCCATTTCTATTACATATAATAAGTTGTATTAATGACTAAGCCTCTTTTAAACTGTTTGGTTTTTCCTGTGCTGCTTGTTCAGCAGATGCAGAGGTTGATTGTATTCCAGTATTGAGTATGGACAATATATTATTCAGCTGAAACCTTAGTTGATGCACATGCTGATCAGGCTTTTTATAATTTTGTTTTGTAGTGTAATTTAGTAGTCCCTGAAGGATAAGTGTGTATTGCTGTGTTAACTGTCTGACCTATAAAGGATCATCCAAAGTAATTGTTACTGCTCTACTTCCTCGTGCCTAAGCTTCGACAGAAATAAGACAACAAATTAAACTTCTGAATATAGCAAAGACAACTTCTGTGTTGACAAACACTCAAAAAGGGCTATTATGAGCTTTTATATTTGTTGCAGGAGAGACTACAAACCATTAGAGGCTGTCTTGTGTTTGACTGATTTGAGGTTTGTAGTTGAGGTGATCTTGGAATGATAAAGTTATGTTAAAGTGTGTGTTCTATGGTTTGGGTGAATTCAAAATTAAATGGATATGCCTTGTTCAGTAAAGACTAATGTACATATTATATTTAGTATATTTAGTTTGCTCTAGTATTTTCTGTACAATGGAAGTTGCAGTCACCAGTTACATCTGCTGTGAAAAGAATCATTAAATATGAGCTTCATCTCCAACAAATAAGGAACTATTTATTGTAATCAAGCTACTCTTCAGTATTCACCTCTCAGACAGACATCTCTCTTCACGCAGGGATCTGGGTCAGATTGTGATTGACATTTAAATCAAATACAATGATGTGGCCTCTGTTTGCCTAGACAATGTGTTAGAGCTGATTGTTTCAGACTCCAAGCTGAAGTCTGAAAGGGGGATAGTGAAGATTAATGTGACTATTTCAGAAAATGGTGCAGAATTTTATATTGATTATGTATACAAACTTTCTTATTTCCATGAGACGAAGCTGATATATTTCAAATTTCACAACACATTAGTTTCCCTTTAATGATATAATATATTAATGGAATTCAGTCAGATATTAATCGGGGAAACTCTTCGGAGGGTCACACACATGGTCCAATAAGCTGCCGACTCGTTCTGTTTCCAGCTTTTAGGCCTGTGTATGGGGCCTTTAGACATCCAGTCACTACAGCCTTTCTAGCTTACATTTTTGGCTAACTAACTGTAGTAGAAACAATTTTTATTTTGAACAGTTTATCTATTTAACCAGTTGTTATTATATACTAAACAGTTTCTTTAAGTTACCTCCTATCTCTTGTGTTGTAAGACTAGTTGCAGGCATAAGACATAATTACTGTGACTACAACCTTTATTGATTTGGTGGGCAATCCACGTTATGTAGCCCATATCAACCAATCAGAGGTGTTCAAACATCTGAAAGGAAATATCTGCTTATTGGTAGCTATTTGTTAACAGACAATAAGCAAACTTATGACCATGTATTGCTCTTAAACTCTATGGGGCAGATTTATCAAATTCACATGAAGGATTCAAAGTTCGATTGAATTTTCAAAAAGATTCAAATTCTCGAATGTTTTTGAAAACCACTTCGACCAGTGAATTTTGAAAATTCGAATTCGAATAATTCGAATAAAAAAATCTATTTGAATATTCGACTATTTGAAAGTCGAATTACTTCCCCTTTAAATTTTTATCCACCAGATCAAAGCTACCGAATTGGGTTTCATTATTTTTGATTGAAAAAAAAATTTAATGGAATGGTTAAAATCGATCGATCGAACAAACGATCGAATAGGGAAAATTTGAATCGAATATTCGAACGATTTTTAAGCGATTAATCAAATTTTTATTATTCAATCTTAGGGAATGATCCCCATTTCGGTAGGTTTAATCTGGCGAAGTAGGTGATCAAATTTAAATTTAAAGGGAAAGTATTCGACCATCGAATTTTTGAATATTCAAATAAAATTAAATTTGAATATTCGAATCATTCGAATTTGAATATTCGATGGTCGATTTTGCCTAATTTGCATATTTGAAATTCTAATTCGAATCTTTTTGAAAATTCAATCGAATATTCGAATCCTTCATGTGAATTAATGTGAATTTAGTAAATCTGCCCCTACATGTTTTGTGCTAGGTCCTTTATCCTAAACTCTTTTAGTGAGAACAGTGAGTCAGCTTACAAAATGTATTAGACCAAATAAAAATAATTTCTGTCAATGCGTTGCATACAAAGTCAAGGCTTGAAATAATAATGCAGTTAATGCAGGGCACATTCATTCTCTCTCTTTCTTTTAGAGGTTCATAAAACACTGGATGCTCTGCTGGAACCAGATACATACCTTTTTTTCGTTTCAATCCAGTTATGAATGAAGATATAACACTGGATGAGTCGCAAGGAAAAACTTGGCCTACTACAAACGGATGGTATGCGATACTTACAGTAGATAGGAATGAAGAGAAGCTTAAGGGAGCTGCTCGGTTCTTGTCGCAAGAGAAACTATTGTTCAGTCTCTTCATGACTGGATTAAACTAAAAAAGATATGTATAAAGGATTTCCACTGTCAAAGCTGTAATAACTAGCATGTGATGGTCAGTATTACCTATTCTGAAAGGATTTGTATACAGGCATAATACCTAGCACTTAATATTCTGCCATTTTTGTTACACATAGAAATGTTTTTGGTTTTGCCGGAATGAGTATAAGGTAAAGGGATCATTGAACTGTACTTGCTCCTCTTTAAAAGAAAAAAAAAAGTATGACACCTCATAACAATAGTTCTGGTATTTGTATATGTTCTATGTATCACATCTAATGTGCATATGACTGTATATTGTGGATATTTTCTTGACTTTTAATATATTTGGTTGAAAGTCATGCCAAAATCCACAATTTTGTTCTGGAAACTGTATCAAACTGAGTAAATAAATGCTGGTTATGTATTCACAGGGATGAGAGACAGTATCTGCAAGTGAGTAATTGTATTACTATTGTAAGGCAAATATACAAATATAAATTATATATATATATATATATATATATAATGCTGTTGATGCCTTGTTTATTAGAATACAGAATACATTACTGAAATGTAAATAAAGTGTCTTCTCAACAAATGTTGAAACTCTGTAAATCCAAATTTCACCATTCTATGCATTACTTAAAATGAAAAGCTGCCACATTCTGACATATTTGTTTTCGCAGTGTGATATATATTAACTGCATTGTGTCTTTGCACCTTTAGTGAGAGTTATTATACACAACTTTATACCAATATACAATGAATCAATCACACGGTGACCAATATTCCCATCATCCTTTATTTATAAGAGTTACGTATAATCTTACAAACAGAGGATACAGAATACAATGAGGGGGGGGGGTTGGGTTTTAGACAGGTCTATTCACAAGATTTGTCATTTTAAAGGGATGAATAATAATAAAAAAGTATTAATGATCCCTGATCTTACTTTGAGTCTTGGGAAAGTATTAGTACAGGTATTGGATCCATTATCTGGAGAACCCATTATCCAGAAAGCTTCTTATTACAGTAAGACTAATTCCCACAGACACCATTTTATTCAAATAATTATAATTTTTGTAAAAATATTTTGCTTCTCTTTAATAATAATAATGATAATAGTAATAATAATAATGCAGTACCTTGTATTTGATCCTAACTAAGATATAATTGATCCATACTGGATGCAAAATAGTCCTATTTGGTTTATATAATTTTATAAAAATGGCAAAATATATTTTTGCCTTCAAAGTATTTCCCCTATGCTGTTAAATTATCTACCAATTATTCCACTCCAAGAAATATTCTTTGAGAAGTTACTGGTGTTTCTTCTTTCTTTCTTTCTTTCTTTCTTTCTTTCTTTCTTTCTTTCTTTCTTTCTTCTTCTTTCTATTATGGTCTTGATTCCACCAGCCTCCATTTCAGTGAATAACTATGATCTTGTGTTATTTGGAGTTAGTTCCATCACTTTTAATGCTGCTTTACTTACTTGAATATAATAAAGTTTCTCAGGTGCATCTAGCATGGCATGTTACTTACCACTTTATTGTCTCATCCTTGCTAAAGGGCTGACATACAACAAGCTACACTTTTTAACCTGAGGAAGGGGTTGGTCCCCGAAAGCCTGTGTTTCAAATAAATTTAAAGGCATTGTCTAGCTGATCTGGTGTGCTTCTTCTCTACCTTTGAATCTGACAAAAAGCTCATATGCTCAGCATGATTGTACATTCAGACAATAACTTAAGCCATGTTATTGGGATCAAGACTGCAGCTCAGTGATCCAGTGATTGGTACATTTAGTTGCTTTATATAAACCCTCCCTCCAGAGTACTTGCTACCAAGGGTAAATTCCCCTACCTTTTTACTCACCCCTCACTGCAGATTCAGGTGTCGGAGTTCACAGCAGCCAACTTCTTCTTCTTCGGTAATCTTTGTGTACTGATAGCATTTTGGAGCATGCGCAGTTGGAGCAAATTTCCGGTTCCTGACAACTGTGAATGCGCCGAAACTCAAGGGAATCGGCAAAGAGCTGAAAGAAGACACAAAGATTACCGAAGAAGAAGAAGAGGATGGCTGCAGTGAACTCAGATGCCTGAATCAGCTGCGAGGGGTGAGTAAAAAGTTAGGGGCATTTGCCTGGGGTAGCAAGTAGGCTGTGGGGGAGCCGGGATGGGGGTCTACAAGGAGAGGGAGTTTTTTTTAAAGTCAAATCTACTGGGGGTGCCAGCCTGTTGGATACCTTTTCATCCCTCCCCAGTGAACATCATTGCTAACCTAGGACCCCAGGCCAGGGTGCTGCTCCTACCACAATACTCCACCGTCATGCCCAATACCTGAGAAATCCTTTGTGCTGTCCAGTTAGTGCACATGCGCTGTAGTGTAAGGATATTTACTCTAATGTATATGTGCGGTATCCAGGACACCTAAAGAGTACTGGCTGTGGGGTGCACAGGAATTCCACTCTGGGTGACGTGAGGTTAGGGATGATGTTCACAGGGAAGGGGGGGGGGACGACACTTTGGATTTCCCTTTACTTAATCTTTGATTAGAGGATCTTTAATAGATCCAGTTCTGTGTTTTGTTGAATTTAATTGCCAGACCATTTGATAGATAGATTCCAAATACATACAGCAGTGTCATAGATATTTTCTTGATTACAGTTAGGTTCTTATATATTGTAAATTATTACATCTGCTTTTTTACCCTTCCCCAACATCTGGAATCAGGACCACCTGCTTTCCCATCAGTCTGAGAGAGCTGAGAAGCTCAGATTGGCTGGAGATGCTTTTGACGTAGAGCCATGCAGCTGTTGAAGCAGTAGAAAGCCCAAATGACACTATTCTTTAAAAGTATAAGAACGTTTTAGTATCGCATACAGTTGTTTTTGCTCAGTAACAAATGCAATTATAAACTCTTCAGAGAAAAATATAAACAAAACATTTGTTATCTCTTACTGACATGGTGGTCACATAATTTGGAAAAATTGAGAAGGAAAAATTATAAAATGAACTTTTACTGAAGCAAGTTTAAAATCAATGCCATGTTCCAAAGTACAGTGAGTACTATTCCAATATAAAAGCACTAGTGGTGATAAAATGGAAACTCGTCTTAGACAAAATATTTGCTAATTGCAAATATGGTTAATTAAAGTGGACCCGTCACCCAGACACAAAAATCTCAGCTGTCAATCAAATATTGTCTGCCACTCCTCTATGCCTTAGGCATAGAGGCAGGGCAGATAATTACTTTCACTTTCCATTCAGCACTTCCTAGATGTCACTGCTCCCCACACATTCCCCCAGTTCTCTTAACCATTTAATTGTGTAGCCAGGACATGGGGATAGACATTGGGTCCCCCATTCTGGTGCACAAACAAGATGCTGAGATGATACAAGGCTTGCCTTAATAACAGTGTCCACAATATGGCTCCTGCCTGCTTGCTAGAATTATGAATTCCCAGACTGAAGAAAACAAGATTAAAATAATTTATATAGTGTAATTAATGTTCATTTTGCTTGACTAATGTGATAAAATAGGATTTTAAATATTTTTTTGGGGTGACGGGTCCACATAGTAAGTTAGGTTGAAAAAACACATCCATCCATCAAATTCAACCTTTTTAGTATATATAGAACCAGCCTAACTGCTAGTTGATCCAGAGAAAGGCAAAAAAAAACAAAAAAACTATTTTATGCCTCTAGTCTAGAGCAACTTATACTATGAGCTACAGTATCTTCCTTAAGGGTTTGGGCAACAATCTCCCGGAACTGTCCTCCCGTGCCATACTGCTGGCTTTTATGTAAAATTGCTAGCAGTATGGCACTCCCAGTGATTTGTTTTCCAAAGTCGCCCGAAGTTGCCTCTTGAGGAAACTTCGGGCGACTTTGGAAAACGAAGCACTGTGAGTGCCATATCACTAGCAATTTTCAAGCCGGTGGTATGCAGGGGAAGGCAGTTCAGGGAGATTGTCGCCCAGACAAAGAGGCAGTTAGTAGCCAGGCAACTATTTTTACATCCCAGGCGCATGACTTTGCATTTATCAACATTGATAAATTATAACTTTTGTAAAGGAGTATTAATCCTACCCTGTTTATAAATTCTAGGCAACTGGAGAGCCACTGCAAATATAATAGCTGGAGGACACCAACTGCACTTTTCATTGACATCATGTTATAGAACAGGCTGGGGAAAGCTCAAGTCTTGTACCAGGGGCCTACTCGAACAAATTGCTGTAAGTGCACAATTCTGTATTTGTTATACAGGCCTCTAGTGAAAATAACATTGGACTTTTAACAAAAGATTTAGCGAATGGGTCACTGGATTAATGCTAGTACAGGTATGGGACCTATTATCCAGACTTCTCGGGACCTGGGGCTTCATGGATAACGGGTCTTTCCGTAATTTGGATCTTCACACCTTAAGACTACTAGAAAATCATGTAAACATGAAATAAACCCAATAGGCTGGTATTGTGTCCAATAAGGATTAATTATATCTTACTTTGGATTACGTACAAGGTACTGTTTTATTACTATACAGAAAAAGGAAATAATTTAAAAAAATTGGATTATTTAATTATAATGGAGTCTATGGGAGACTGCTTTTCAGTAATTCGGAACTTACTGGATAACGGATTTTTGGATAACGGATCCCATACCTGCACTGTGATAATGTATGATTATTATTGAGACTATGTTAGGGCCTGCATACACAAGGCAGTATTCTGAATCTGCTTGTGACAATTCCAATGTTAGTGAAGGGGATAGAATTTTTGGAAGATTTGTTGCCTGCGGATGCATTTTTAACCATGGGCAACAAATCTTACTGTGTGCCCTTTCTCTAAAAAAGTGTTTTCATGTATATATATAATTTCTGGCCCAAGCCAGCCACTAGCTTTTGTATGCACTGTTGTCTGTAACTTCGGAAAGCTGATAAACTGACCAAAACAGAGCCAGTGCAATATGAGTCAAGTTGTTTGAGGCTGGGAGGGCAACCCAGTATAAACCAAATTTATTGCCATAGATAAGCAGAAGAACCCACGGAGGCTGTTAATTATATAGCGCTGGCTGGCAGGGTGAACTTGCACAATGTAAATAGGAGATAAAGAGCTTACAGATTCCACTTAAAAAAAAACTTATAATCTGGGCTGTACACAGCATGGGATAGAGAGGTTCTGCCTGCATGCTATCTCTCTGTCTGTGCTATTCTCTGCAGTCTGTATACATATTCTATTGCTCTGTGCTCTTACACAGCTTGCACCTGCAATAATGCAACAAAAAGAACACACAAGACAGCACAAATGCCCACATAGAAAAAGTCCTTAAGATGCCCCACTTGTTGCTGCCATTTCTCTATATATCCGATATTTCTCATAGTGAAGTCATAGTGAAGTCATATCTAGTAGTCAAATTGTTTTGAAAAGCAGTGCCTTCTAGGATCTATGTTTCACACGGGGATAATAGTGTTTCTCAGCAAGAGGAATATATTTAAAGGAACAGTAACACCAAAATAGGAAAGTGTTTTAAAGAAAAGAAAATATCACGTAGTGTTGCCATGCACTGTTAAAACTGATCTGTTTGCTTCAGAATGACTACTATAGTTTATACAAACAAGCTGCTAAGTAGCAATGGCGGAAATTGAAAAACGGCTACATGGCACAGGATAAGTAATGGATAACAGATAACATTATGTTCTACAGAGCTTAACTGCTGTGTAACTTGAGCCTTTTCTCCTTTAAATGGCTGCCCCCCGTGGCTACACAACAGCTTATTTATATAAACAATAGTAGTGCTTCTGAAGCAAACACTGCAGTTTTACCAGTGCAGGGCAACACTGCATTATATTTTTATTACTTTAAAACAATTTAATTTTTTGATGTTACTGGTCCTTTAAAGGAGAACTTAAGCTTAACAAAAGAAATGAACATTATGGGGGTTATTTACTAAAACCTTAAAATTTCTCATTATTATCTTAAAACCACTTTGACCAAACTCCCGTGCACATTTTTACCGTATTTATCAATAAATGCACTCAAAAATATCTGGTGCAGGCAAAGACTTAATAAAATTGTATAAAAATCTGAATTGTAGGATCTGTTCGGATTTGATGGCCATAAACTAAAATTTTCTTTTCCAAAAAATGGTGTTTTCCCCTTTAAAACTCTTACCAGAAAAAAATAAATGATGCCTTCTGTTTTTGGCTTCTATACCAGCCCAGGGCAACCACAGTTCTTTAGCAGTAGACAGGGCTGCCATAAAAAGTCACAGGGCTCCATACACCCTTTTATTGCCAAGGCCCCTTGTACAAGCTAAAAAAAAAAAAGAGTCTCAAGTTAAAAATATTGGTGGCCATGGCCCCCTACAAGTTAAAAAATTGGTGCCAGGGCCCCTACACGTTAAAAAAAAAACACTGGTTGCTAGGGCCCCCTACAAGTTGAAAAAAATGGTGACAGGGCCTCCTACAAGTAAAAAAAAATTGGTGGCCAGGGCCCCCTACAAGTTAAAAAACCAAAACATTGGTCGCCAGGGACCCTTACATGTTAAAAAATTATGACAGGGCATCAGGGCCCCTATCAAGTAAAAAAAAAGCATTGGGGTTCAGTGAAACTTTTTAAGTTCTTCCTCGGCGACTGGCCTTTTTTCTTCTCCAGCAACAGCTTCTTTGCTCTTTTCCATCGTGACTTCTTTGTTCTTTTCTGTCGCGGCTTCTTTGTTCTTTTCTGGAGCAGGGTCTTTAGCAGTACTGAAGGCACCCCTAAGAGCAAGAAATCCCCTATTTTGCCTATTTACTAATGGGCTGAAGATCGTTCCTAAGCAAATTCACTAAGAAGTTGATTTTACTGAACATTGCCTCTTATGCCAGACTTGCCTTCGCCAGCTCAGACCTGGCAAAGTGCAATAGAGCAGACAGAACTTAAAAAAAAATGTAAAATGTTTTCTAAGTCCCAAAAAACGCTGGTGTCTTCCATTTTCATGAGTGATAGCCTTCAAAAGGACGAAAATTCGTCAGGCAAAGAGTGGTGAAGCCATCGCTGGCGCAACTCCCCAGGTTAGTGAATTTGCCCTTTAGTCTGGTTCAATAAGTTCAATATATACAATATGGCATTTCTAGCCTTATTCATGTTTTGGTTTAGTTTTTCTTTAAAGGGGTTGTTCACCTTTATGTTAACTTTTAGTATGTAGTAGAGAATAATATACTGAGACAATCTGAAATTGGTTTAATTTTGTATTATTTGTGGTTTTTTGAGTTTAGCTTTTTATTCAGCAGCTCTCCCGTTTGCAGTTTCAGCAAACTGATTGCTAGGGTCAACATTCCCCTAGCAACCATGCATTGACTTGGACAAGAGACTGGAATATAAATAAAAGAAGGTCTGAATAGAAAGATCAGTGATAAAAAGTACCAATAACAAAAAATGTGTAACTTTACAGAGCATTTTAGAAGGAGTCACTGACCCCCATTTCAAAGCTGGAAAGAGTCAGAATAAAAAGGCAAATAATTAAAAAAAAAACTATAAAAAAATAAATGATAATGACCAGTTGAAAAGTTGCTTAGAAATAGCCATTCTATAACATATTAAAAGTAAGGTGAACCACCCCTTTAAGTGCTCTGGTTGGTGGGTATTTGGTCCCCAAGTCCTTTGGACAAAATAAATTATAAAACCATGAAGTCATAGGGGCAGATTAACTAAAGGGCGAAGTGACTAACGCTAGCAAAATTCGCCAGTGAGACGTCATTTCGTTACTTCGCCAATTTACTAACGAGCGCAGGCAGCATATCGCTAGAGAAGGAGATGTACATTAGTGTTGCTTCACACTCTAACGCCAGGTGAACTTTCGCTCTGGCGAATGGGTGTAACTCCGCAAATTCACTGAGATGCGGATTTTACTGAACGTTACCTCATTCGCCAGACTTGTATTCACCAGCTCTGACCTGGCAAAGTGCATTGGAGTGCATAGAACATCTTCAGTTACTTACATCATCATTTCTGAGTGTAATATCCAAAAAAGTTAAGTACAAAAGTTCAAAGTACACAAAATGCTGGCATCTTTAAAAATGTTCAGGGTGTTAGGCTGCACAAAGTGTGTGGTTTCCCCCAAACATTTTCTACCATATGGCACATTATTTAACTGTGGGCTTATGTGTAAGACATTAAAACAACTCTATTGACTTTAATAAGGTTCCCTGGACATGTCTAGTTATCAGTGTAAATGTAATGTATTAGATGCACCATGTAACATAAATAGCTCACCGTGTGTAGGGCCGCTCCGGCAAGGTGAGAATCTTGTAAGTAGCCATTGCTGTTAGATCGGTGAAGGCTAATGAAGTGGAGTGGTGGTGTTAGCCTTAAAGGGATAACGACTGCCGACTTATATGCACGAAAAAAGAACTATATCTACTCACAAGGTGTCAAACTATTTATTGGAATAAACTACACCATATTATGTTTCTGGCTTGTTGCCCTAGACGCTGGTCCATATTTGTGACTGTGATTTTCTGTGAACAGCAAAGGAGACTGTGAAAGGATCGGCAAGAGAAGAAATATTTTTAAAGGACAAACTAACTATTCTTGTTTCCTTTTTTGCTGTTAAGGTGAGAATCTTGCCTCAGTTGGCACAGAGCAGCCAATTACCAGGGGTGGCAAAAAGCCTCCTCTGGTAACTTTAAGAGCTGAATTTCAGTTTTTTATTGCGCTCGCTGCACTAGGGATGCGGCCCCTCCTCGCCTGCTCCGACACTACAAGTTGGAAGCGTGGAGCGGATAGGGGGTGGGCATTGGGGTTACTAGCTCAGGCAGTAGCAGCCCTTGAACCCGGCTGACCGTATGCAAATTAGCCTAGTGAAGAAGAACTCTAGTGAAGTAGTACTAACGCAGCTTCGCTTTGCTCGCTCTTCTGAAGTTACGCTAGAGAAAACTCGCCAGTGTTCAGCACCCAGGATGCAACTTCACCCTTTAGTGAATTAGTGTTTTCCGAGCGAATTTTCGCCTGGCGAAGTGTTTTGCGATGGCTGCGAAGCCGTTGCTGGCAAAGTTGCACACTTCAGTGAATTTGCCTCATAAAATAGTAATTTAATATAATAATAACATTTTGTTTTAAAACTCCTCATAGAAGAGGCTTCCTATCTACTTACTATGTATTAGGAGGTTGTGCCCAGGACTGGACCTCCCGTGTATCCATTCTAGCGTCATATGGGATCACAAGTAACATACTGTATAGCAGTTACATAGTAACTATCCTACTTGTGCTACACTTGTATTATTATAACTGAGATACTTGCACATGAGAGCAGGGGGAGCGCGCACACATCCAGCCACTCACTTGTGAGAACGCGCCTCTGGCCTGGCACGCGCATTACTCCTTGGGCAGCGGGAGGAGGAGGGAGTGAGGGGCTGGAGTCGGCGGCGCGCTCGGTGCGGAGGATGCTATTTGCTGCTGCTGCTGTTGGAAGTCAGGCTGCAGAGAGACGCAATTGCTTGTGTGTGTGTGACTGAGAGTAAAGCGGCATCTACAACCCTCACCATCGAGTCGGGCACCGAGGCCTCTGGTCCTCTGGATCCGGCCATAGAGGTAAGGGGATTGTCGGGATTTGTAGGCGCTGCATACACCTGTCACCTGCAGTGAGTGCTGGGAGGGAGGGAGCTGTCACTGGCAATTCTGTCCTATAGGAGACAAGCGCTGCAGGGCAACAGATGCTCGCTATACAGACGGGCTCACTATGCAGGCGGCTTTAGTAATCGCTTTAGTGCTTGTGCTGAGCCCGCTGTTACATTTCATGCTCCCACAACACAACATTCCTGCATAATGGAACCCACACGGACTGTGCCTCCCCGCTGCTGCAGCCACATATACACACAACTCTACTAATGCATTTGTTTCTGGCTGGAGGAGAGGCCATCATGTGAATTGAATCAGGGACAGACAGGCAAGGTAGTAGTAGGTACTCTAGCAGAAAAGCAGCATCCTTCACCCCCAGCAGCCTAGCTGGCCTGGCAGTGTGAGAGTTGTAGCTCTGCAGCCGCTGGTGTTGCCTAACCCTAAGCAGCGGTGTAACTAAATATTACTGGGCCCCACAGCAAATTTTCAGGCCCCCAAAATGTTTAGAGGTTCAATATTTATTGAAACTGTGTATAAATTAGGGCCTCATGGGGCCCCATTCCTCCTGGGCCCCCTGCAGCCGCAGGGTCTGCTTCCTCTGTAATTAAGCCCCTGACCCTAAGTATAGGCACTGTGCTGCTATACACTATCCAACATTGTCTACAACATTCATTATATAGTCATCAAATGTTTGAGATAGGAAATCTTTCCCGGCCCTTAGTTTTGTGTTTCCTGTGTTTTTCACAAACAAGTCTTGTGTGGATTTGGAGCATATTTGATCTTTGATATTGCAGCTCACTAGTGAAGTCGAGGGTAGGTTTGCATGCACTGAGATAGGATAGAAGTAGAACAGCCTGTTTCTTTAATGGGTGTGTCTGAATGTACCAAGTGCTACTACTGAAGCTTGCTGCATATGTGCTTTGCATCTTAGGAAGTACCACTATCCAGATCAATGGTGACTACATAATGGAAGCTGGGAGGTGTAATAATGTACTGTAGTCAGCGGCACCAGCTCGGCTTAATATCTCATATAATGTGTCCTGTCATAATAGCTCTGCAGCTGCCTGTAAAAAAAATGCCACTATAGTAGCTAAATCAGTATATGACTGCTCTCATTCAAATGTTGTTTTCTTGTTATTGTGCCTTGATTCACTCCATCTTTAAATGTTTGGTGTGTCTGCTGCCTGTAGGCCTTGTCAACTCTTCTGACTTTATGTATACTGCAATGCTGCTTTCATGCTATCGTAGGGTCAGGGCAAACATATCACCGGTGGGGTTGTGCAGCCCCCAACAAATCATGGCAATACTGTTATACTTCCATGGTTTTTTTTTTCAGAAATTACATAACTTAAAGGGATACTGTCATGGGAAAACATGTTTTTTTCACATCAGTTAATAGTGCTGCTCCAGCAGACTTCTACACTGAAATCCATTTCTCAAAAGAGCAAACAGATGTTTTCATATTCAGTTTTGAAATCTGACATAGGGGCTAGACATTTGGTCAATTTTCCAGCTGCCCCCAGTCATGTGACCTGTGCCAGCACTTTAGGATGGGACTGCTTTCTGACAGGTTGTTGTTTTTTCTTCTCATTGTAACTGAATGTGTTGCAGTGGGACATGGGTTTTTACTATTGAGTGCCGTTCTTAGATCTACCAGGCAGCTGTTATCTTGTGTTAGGGAGCTGTTATCTGGTTACCTTCCCATTGTTCTGTTGTTAGGCTGTTTTAGACTTGCAGTAAAGAGTGACACAAGTTTACCAGAACACAAGTCGCAAGACTTGGGGCAGCTGGGAAATTGACAATATGTCTAGCCCCATGTCAGATTTCAAAATGAAATGAAAAAAAAATCTGTTCTTCTATTTTGAGAAATGGATTCCAGTGCAGAATTCTGCTAGAGCAGGACTATTAACTGATTCAATTTTTCCCATGACAGTATCCCTTTAATCAAACATCCACATTTCCTTTCAGAGTCAGTAATGTTTCATTACTTAATCGTTATCATTATACTGTATATTCATCTTAGACATACCCACAACCTTTATCCTCCTATATGTGTATATAGAAGTCAAAAGAAGTATTTCATTCCATCTATTCCATCCATTCTGTATCTATTTATACACTAACATGGATTGAATCCATTCATTGAAATTCATGGAATATTAAAAGACACGTGAAACTTTAACTGTTATTGTGATCTATAACCAGATTTAGTGAAGTCATACGTTGGTTCTAAGTAATTATATTTTTAAAGTGTTTAATTTTGTAAGTCTCTCTCAAACTGTCAGTACAATTATGATCTTTATCATTACTTTCCAGATCTCCCCCATTCATCATCCAGCTAGTCTTTCCAACCTGCCTAGTAACTAGGGTCTCAGAACAACAAGCTTAGCTTTGACTTAGGAAGCACAGGTAGCAGACTCGTAAACTTCTAAACTTGTGTCATGTGCAAAAAAAATAAGGCAAAATTAGTTAACTACTGATATAGTTGCCAGTATGTATGACGCAAATCCCTGCTTATTGCAAAGTGATCACCGGTTAGAAACATCCATGTGTAGATGGCCATAGATGCGCGTTCATGAAATGGAACTGTCTGACCAAATGCTTAGGGTGGACAGAGGCTACAACATGTTGGAGCTCCAACAGACCCAAAGAATCTGATAGATCTAAATGCATAATTTTATCGTGCTATTAAGGGTTTCATAGACTTGAATGGTGAAGGACTAACTCAAGTATCAATTGTAAAGGAAGCCTTGATTTTGGATTTTAACCATTAACTAATTTGATTGCTCAGGGTTGTATGAGATAGATGCATATTTGTACAGTTTAGCCAGAGATGTAATTTCCTGTGCATTAACAGAGCGAAACATTGAATTCAGACTTAGAATTTATAAGGCACTGGAACTGGCACATCTAAATTACATTTTTATTTGCCTGCCATACTTAACAAGGCTAAGAACAGATTTTTGGTGAAAGTTTCAAGCTGGCATGCGGCTTGCGGACCATAAAAATCTCTTTTGAGTGCCACATCCAGCCTGTGGGCCTCCAGTTGGATGTCACTGTGTAACACAATAGCAATTCCTGCAATTACAAAGGCAAGAAATGGGAAGAAGTTGTATTTTAATATTGTTACACAGTAGACACAACAAAGCATGTAACAGAGAGATGGTTAACCTTTTGAGCTTGAGTAGGTCCAGTGTTGCAATAAGTAGCATTTTCTTCAGACACATACAACTGGACTCCATAATGTTAATCTTGTTGGTCTGGATCCAAGATGTTGCTTGTTTACTGGTATGTTTGGGGTTGTTGTCTTGTTAAAACCTCCATTTCAATCTCTTCAAGTATTTTGATTTATTGAAACCATGATCCCTGGTATGCGATAAATAGGCCAAACACCATATAGTATGAGAAAAATCCCCATATCATGATTCTTGTGACACCATGCTTCACAGTGTACTGTGGCTTTAA
>CM044436.1:74589748-74599785 GCA_024363595.1 Xenopus borealis
CATGTTTAATTTGAAAAGGACTTTTATTATACAGATTTTTGTGTCTAGGTGACGGGTCCATTTTAAAGTCCGATGGAGTTGAAAGTCCGAAAAAAGTACTCCAACTCAGAAAACATGTAAAAGTCAATATCAGGTGTCCCATTAACAATTGAAAGAATTTCTGAGATTCTCTGGGTTTGCAAAGAAAACGTAGCTGCACTTTTCTGGAAAAAATTTGAGCTTTTGGGCCAAAAAAAAAATTGTATAAATCAGATTTTTTCATGATATTATTGTGCCTTTTTCTACACAAAAAAAATTTGTGATAAGTATGGGGGAAAGTCTATGTGGATTTGTTCAGACTAGTAGTCTTCATAAAATAAAAATAACTTTTCGAATTAATTAGGATCAACTACAAGGTACTGCTTTATTATTATAGATAAGAAGGATATCATTTTTAAAAATATAGAATTATTTGCTTAAAATGGACCTAAGGGGAGACACCTTCCCATATTTCAAAGTTTTCTGGTTTCAGGTTTCCAGATAAAGTATTCCATAACTGTAATGGGAAGTGATGTGGCCTTGTGGCCAGACATTAGAGCATTATAATGTAAAGGTGAGGAGATCTGAGTGTAGAATATGAGATGCACATGGCTGTTCTCTTTGTAAAAGCTTTCACAGAAACAGATGAATGAAAAAGTTAACCACTAATGTAAGACAAGGCAGTCAATTTCCTTTTTATTCAAAAGTTCAGAGCCTTAACCAAACTTTTTGCTAACCTTTTAATTGTTATATGCTATATGGATGCCAATGCATGCATTTGGTTAATCTTACTAAAGGATTCTAATGGAAAGATTTGCATGTAAATGCATCCACCGTCTCTAATTTGTAAAGTAAAGGGCATCCAGAGAGTACAAAAGGTTGCCAGTGAAAATAAAAACAAGATCCCATTTTGTATTCTCTGCAGAAGCTACTTCAGTTAAAGTGCACAAGGGAAGTCTGCTGGGCAGATCCATTATATACAGAGTTCCAGCCCTCCTGAGCTAGATCATTTTCACAAACCTTTTAAAAGGCAGAATAATATCAAGCAATTAAATTCTAATTACAAAGCCATTTCCTGCAAAGAGACTTGGTTTCACTTTAAATGACACATTTGTGTCTCATACATTTCAAAGAAAAGGCTGGAAATTCTTTCAAAAATATCTTTTGATATTAAAAGGTTTTTTTTTTATATTAAAAATAGAAAAGATCAAGTCATTTTATGTTCAAAGTGCAAATGACAAAGGAGCTATCAAAAAACTGTGATCCAAGGATTTGCATCTCAATAGAGAGAAATTATGCTTTATACATTTCCTTTTAACCTTTTTTAGATTTTTTTTATTACAGCTAAATATTTTTTACTTCACTTGTTTAGTTTTTTTTCTTGTCTCTGTAGCATAGGCCTGGGTCAGACTGCACTCTAATTAGTGAGGAGAAAGTGAACGCTTGGGAATTGAGACCACAGCCAGAGCACGCTGAGGGAATACTGTGGGAGGTCACTGGGATGTAGAAAAGATGTAATGGATGTGAAATTGTTGTCAGTGGGCTAAGTATTCAAACAATGCAGAATATATCATTTTTCCAGTCTGCATGCTAGTATTGCTCATAGAATACTAGAAATGTACTGTTAATTTGGGTTTAGTATGTAGCTCAGCAACGCTGAAGTTCACTGTATAGGACACAAAAAGTAATGATTACTGCATCTCTTGAAGTTACAGAATCAAAAACCCAGAGTTGGCAAGAAGAAACACATGGAAAGCCGTTAATTCTCCTCCTCTTTAAATCCCAGCCATGTTTCACATTTTTCTAAACACCAGAGAAAAACCTTAGAACTTCTGTGTTTTCAGTAAGGTAGGCTCAAGCTGGTGCCCAGGTTTATGCAAGTCTCTTAAAGGCCGGATAGACCTTTTCTCTTATTTACCTCCAAAGAAAAGAGCCAGAGAAAAGGAGTGAACAAAGAAGGTCTGTTTGCATGTCCCACTTGCTGGGCTGTTGTCTCTTTCCTTTCACTGGAGGAAGGGTAGAGCTGAGTCAGAGTTGAGAAACACTGAAAAGAGACTGTCAAAATGTGAATTATATAGTCTTAGTACTTGTGTGATCTATGGAAGTTTTAGGTCTGTGAGGTGACAAATGGCAGCACAGCTGGTACAAGAGACCAGGACTAATGCATGGAACTGAAATGTGGTTACAGAAAATCTGCTAGCAAATCTTATCTGACAAACTGGGTAGGAAAAATAATATAAACAGGTATTAAAAAATACTAAGCGCTAACTAAGATGCCCTCTGGTGACTTTGGATCATTTATATGTCTGTTAGTTAAATTTCAACATTTGTTCTCTACCCAGATATCGTTTATATAATCGTTGCTGCATATTATAATGTTTCTCTGCCAGACCACTTTGATCTTACTTTATTTATTTTTTTATTTTTTCCTGCTTCATCTTCTACATTGTGCATTGCTAATCATCACGTGGCACTGTATTGTATTTGTGTGTCAGCATTATATATTTTATTTCCCTGACATGCAAAGGGTTAACATTAAAGTATACACACATTATATAAATTATACATTAAAGTATACACACATGTTTTGTAAATTTAAAGGCAGCTAGATGTCAAAGTCCAATTCATTTGTATTGGGGCATAGACTTTCTGTGCCACTTCCCATAGCCAACAGCTTTACCTTTCATGTTCTACTGGCACAGCCCTCCTCCTTCGCCATGCAGTGTGGGAGGCATATACAGCTTGATGAAAGCTGCAGAAAAGGTCAGAGCTGACCATTTAATCAGTCTGTGTCACAGTTACAATATGCTGAGCTCAGGCACCCCCTACACACTTGGCATCCTCTGTTAACTCTGGAACTTACATCTATTGGCAGTTATAATCCAGATACATATAAATAATTTAGTGTAAATAGGCAGGAGAAATAATGCAACATTGTGGCTGGGCAGGTTATGCATCTACAGAAATGCACATATTTTTTGGCAATATCTCTCTGTATGGAAAAGTGTACTCCAACTTTATGAGCAGTACACCTCCCCAGAGTGCAGCACAACTAACTTTTTTGTGTATTTGTGCTCTGAAGTGAGTGCATGCAAATTGTGTCTAAGGAGGAAGTGGCAGTGGAAACAAACAGAAAAGGAAGTAGTTGCCTGGGAAAGATTGGGCTTTATTTCTCTCCAAAGGATCACAGGATCCACAATTGCCCATGTACCTTTACTGTAATGGGATTACCACCCAGGAGGACTTTGGAAGGCTGTTAAAGGAAAACTATACCCCCTGAACAATGTAGGTCTCTATAAACAGATATTGCATAAAACAACTCACATGTAAAACCCTGCTTCATGTAAATAAACCATTTTCATAATAATATACTTTTTTAGTAGCATGTGCCATTGGGTAATCATAAATAGAAAATAGCCATTTTAAAAAATAAGGACAGCCTCCTGGGATCCTAGGATCCAACGGTGCACACAAACATGACAAAAAAACTATAAAGTTAGATCACATGAGCCAATTAACAGACAGTTGCTCAAAAATTCATTTTTGGGGTATAGTTTTCCTTTAAGGACCTGTTACCTGAAAGGGAAACTATACTACCACCACCCCCCAACAATGACAGGTCTCTTTAAAATTATATTGCATGAAACAGTTCATGTTTAAATTTACTAAATAGAAAACTTACAATATGATTCACGGTGAATACAAACCGTACATGTTAGGTTACCTGAGCCTATTAATGGATAGATTTATGTCTTATGCTTTCACACTTCTTCATGTTACAGTTAGAGCCAGGTGATCTCTGAGGCAAAACAAAGAATATCATACAATTGGAGCTTCATGGAAAAGATGTAAGAGAGCACTATTTACATGAAGATATATTCCAGTTTGGTAAAATTCTTTAATATGCCACATAATATGATATATTATAAACTATCTGTTGCTTAACTATTCATTTTGGGATATAGTTTTCCTAGAACATGTTCAAATAAGCTAGGGAAAAAAGATAGAAAAGTATACATTGCTATTGATTTTTGGCACAGGGTCCCTAATCCTATAATACACTAACCATGGATTATGCTGAAGGAAAAATTGGAAGGGCTGGGATTAGGGTCAGGGTTAGAACACGTTGTGCTGGGGGAATAGTGCTAACCATGACCAATACTAGGGAAGTTATGATTTTACACATGGAATATTATATATAATACCAATTATGTGTAAGCAAGCACTGGATACAGTTTAGATACAATTAGAATGTTATCTCATAAAACAACTCATTTTAGTGAGGCATTATTGTACAACTTTGGAACTGCCTGAATTTGTAAATCCCTGAAAAACAGTGGAATAATGTGCAGAGCGAGTTACTTCTTGTGTAAAATTGCATTGAGGGAACACAAAAATATGGCAGCTCCCTTTATCACCTTCCTTTAAATGTTGCTTCTTATTGTATGATTTTAGTTGTTGATGGTATAATTACAAGTAACCTGCAGATGAATGTGAGTTTGTTTCACCATGTAATTCCATTTGTTCTCTTTTTGTTAAATGCTGCTCCTTAGATGAGTAACCAGAGATGTTAACATCCTTTTTCTGAGGTAACACTACTCTCCTGGAAACCTGACGGCTGGGAATTGTTTTCCTTTCTATTCACTGCTGGCACAACGGAGAGCAAAATAAAATGGACATTGTGCTAAACTGGTCTTTGATCTACATACTTTCTATAGACTTCACTGCTGTACACTTTTTTGTACAATTTTCCACTCAAATTGCGTGGAAAAAAACATTTATAAGTGTTTTACAGCATTTATATTGGGCATTGTAATAAACAGTCTAAAGTATGCTACTCATGTAGTTACCCATAGCAATCAATCACTGTATAGCATTTACTGCTCAACTGTATGACAACATTCTTTGGACTGTTTGCTATGGGCTACTAAACGTGGGCAAACTTTAGACTTCTTATTGCATTACTCCATAATAGTTTTACTGAGGTTTTGTCTTGAGAATTATTATTTTCATGTTTTCCTCTTGTTATAAATTTAACTATTTGAATGATTATTTGTGCTTTAAATCACACATCAAATGGCTCTTAACTTTTAATTTATTCTGTTCATACCACACACCTCATCCTATTATCCTATTGTTTTTATTATTATTATTATTATTATAATTATTATTATTATGTATTATTATTTCCTTCCCTCACTCTTTATTAATGTATTCTAATTTACAGTCTCCATTTCTAAATTACACATATGCACATAAAAGCCCTCAATGTATATCTTGGCATTTCTAGCCTTTCTGCTAATGATAGTACTGAGGGAAGATAACTTCAAACTGTCGCAGAGTTGACTTGCTGTTCTAAACTCCTCATTTAATTGAAGATTTCACTGTATATTACGGTACAGGTATTTGTATTTCCGGTCAAACCTGCATTTTAAACGAATCCAATCCAAAAACATGATCCTACCATTCTAGCCTCCATGGCTGCCCTTATATACTGTAAGTGGAAATTTCAATATCATAGGATTTGTATAATTTATACACACACCAGTAGTTAAAGGACCAGTAACATCAAAAAATGAAATTGTTTTAAAGTAACAAAAATATAATGCAGTGTTGCCCTGCACTGTTTAAACTTCAGTGTTTGCTTCAGAATCACTACTATTGTTTATATAAATAAGCTGTTGTGTAGCCATGGGGGTAACTAGTCAAAGGAGAAAAGGTTCAAGTTACACAGCAGATAGCAGATAAGTTCTGTAGAACATAATGTTATCTGTTATCCATTAATTATCCTGTGCCATATAGATGTTTTTCAGTTTCTGCCATTGGTGCCAAGCAGCTTGTTTATATGAACTATAGTAGTGTTTCTGAAGCAAACAGATCAGTTTTAACAGTGCAGGGCAACACTACATGATACTTCTTTACTTTAAACACTTACCATTTTTGGTGTTACTGTTAAAGACCACTATTCTTAATAAAAACAGAGCTGATGTTTGCAGCATTTTAAAAGTATTGAGATATCTAGGGCAGGCTGTTGACACAAATGGATGTTGTATTTATATTTATGTTTTCCATAACAGCAATCATTACATTTTCTAAACAGCTAATTTATCCATTACCAAAATATAAAAATTGATAATACTCTCCCTGGCATTCCCTAGTTTTTATCATAGCACTATTATTTTAGAAGCAGTTATACTGTAATGGAAATCAGGCAGCAAACTTCTAACTAAATAGTTGAACTGTAAAAATCCAGTACTGGTTAAGGCTTACAGTATGTAGAATTGAAAAATAAATATTTTTTAAATATTCCTTTTTCTTTCCTGGATGCAGAGCAAGAATTCTTTGTTGAGTATAAACATTTTGTCTGTGCCTTTCCATATTCAGATCTTTTCCTGCTTCTCCACAGCACTGTTTTTATCCACAACAGATTGTACATCTTTCTTTGTTCAGGCGATTAGTAGAATTACCGTAATTGTCTGTCACAAAATGCCAGTATGTGTCTGACTGGATTTGTAGCCATTTAGTGCACAGGAAGCCGGAATTACAGTGAGCAGCTTTTTTTTTTCTTCATTGTTCTGTGTCACGAAACACTGGTCGATTTAAGCAGATGCCAAAATAGGGCACATTATTTATGTTACTCCCATCCAGAAATCACTTTGTCCTTCAATTATTTTCCATGAAACACACATTCCAGTTACCAAGCAAATGGCAAGTTTATTTTTAAGGGATCTAGAGATGAAAAAGGGGCGTTAGTGTACATATTCTGTTCGTGGAAATGGGCATTTGTTTGCCAGTTCATTCAGAAGTACAAATAATCATCCTCCTTTGACTTAATTGTGCAGTTGTTATTACAATTATGCTTCACACATGTTATACACTCATTGCAAATGCTTGTACTTTTGTTTAGAAGAATAAAAGCAAGTTTTTTTTTGACAGGAGGTAGAATGCCTTAGAGACTAAGGGGCAAATTCACTAAAGCACGAAGCGTCTAACGCTAGCGCTTATTCGCCAGCGTGACATCATTTCGCAACTTCGCCAATTCACTAACAGTGTCCCTGGTGAAAATGCGCTAGCGAAGTAGATAGACTAGCGCAACTTCGCACCCTTACGCCAGGCGAAGTTGCGCACTGACGAAGGAACGAAACTACGCTAATGATGACTATTTTACTGAACGTTACCTCTTGCGCTAGACTTTACTTCGCTGGCGTCTTACTTTTTTAGGCATTGCTACCGTAAATGGACTTTGCCTAGCGAAGTAATGGTAGCGCTACTTCGCTACCATTAGCGGCGGGCTGGCGAATTTTCGCCTGGCGAATTGTGGCGAAGCCATCGCTAGCACATCTTAGCCACTTAGTGAGTTTGCCACTCAATATCAGCATTGTTATAGCAAAAGGGGAACTAAGACCCAACTTAAGTTTTCATGTACACATTAATTTTATGGCAAATGGCTGTGCTTCTTCTCTCAAGCAGACCTATGCCTAATGAGACTAGAGATCAAAGGGGCATCATACCTTCTGATGCCAGACAAAAAACAGAAGTAGTATAGCAATCATACCTCTAGCCAAGAACATATTTTGGAGTTAAATCTTTTAGTTTGAGCCATCATGTTGTGATGGTCTGTGTGCTGCCTCAGAGATCAACTGACCAGAAATACTGCAGCTCTAACTGTAACAGGAAGAAGTGTGGAAGCAAAAGACAGAACTCTCTGTTGAATGGCTCATCTGACTTTAAATGTATGGTTTGTTTGTATGCACTGTGAATCATAGGATCCCAGGGGGCAGCCCTTATTTTTTAAAATGGCAATTTTCTATTTAAATTGACATGCTCGCACCTCAGCGAGCGCGCAAGTTGTGGCATGAGCAGGAGTCCCTATAAGCACAGAGCCCTCCGAATATTTTTCTGGTGGGAGTGGGGCGGCATGCTGTTGTTACGCCCCTGCAGGGTTTTACATTATTTTAATAGGGACTTAAATTGCTCGGGTGTGTATAGCTTTCCTTTCATTGATTCCTGATGAATTGGACTGTTTTGACTGTATGAATAGAATGGAGACCATAGCTTGTAAGCTCCACTGGGGGAGAGAATTATGTGTGAGATGTAACATCTGTCTAAATTTCTGCATAAATGTATTATATATATGGGCTATATAAAAAAGGATAATAATATTTGTGACAGTGTGTGATAATGGTTAGTTACTAGCCTGCACATACTTTGTTGCAAATAATCAGAGTTGGATAGGTATGTCAGGAGTGCTATGGGAATAGTGGGGTAACAGAAACTGGAAGTTCAGGATATTTTAATAACCTATTTAATACAAAGCATATATTTTAGTTAAACACCTATATTGAAAAAAGCTCATTGTGTTAGGACTTTGCAAAAGGTGGACATCCCCTTTAACACTCTTTGTTATGACAATATGCAAGAAAATGTAATCCACAGGGTGGATTTTATTCAGAAATGCATACTTAACTGATTTCATGCTGAAATATGCTATGTGTGTGCAGTGACCACTGTTTACAGTCAATGTCAGCCTACACTGGAGTCACTGGCATTGGTTGTGTGTGACATTACCCTAATTTGCAGATTTACTAAGGGTCAAAGTGAATTTTCGAATTAAATTAAAAAAATTAGAATATCGAAGTAATCTTGGGCTACTTCGACTATCGAATAGCCCAAAATTCGATATGAATTGAAAAAATCCGAATTTTGAAGTACCGTCTCTTTAAAAAAACGTTGGATTCCTCACTTTGCCACCTTAAAGCTGCCAAATTGCCATTGTAGCCTATGGGGGACCACCTGGAAGCTTTATTGTGATTTTTTTCTAAGTCCTAGAAAATTTAAAGATTTTTTTTGAAAATCGTTCAAATAGAACAATGCATTCAAACGATTTTTATTCGGTCCATTTTCGATCAAAAATGGCCTTTTAAAATAATAAGTTTTTTAACTTCAAAATTCGTCCCTTAGTAAATCTGCCCCAAAGTCTCCCTTTCTCTAGCTTGTATGTGTGGCTTAGCTTTCTCCTTTAAAGTATTATGTTTCCTCTCACTGTATTTTACACTTCATTCTAACAAGGTTCATATTTTTATGTTACTTTTAGAATTAGCTGCACAACATTTGGCTGCATGCTCCTTTCTCAGAGCTTGTGCTAATGTGTTATTGTTATTTACTTGTTCATTTAGGGTCCTGAGCCTGTTGGGTGACCTCAATTTGTGGGAAAGCAAGGGAAGGGAGCATAATCAAAAAGCTAAGAGGCAACAGAGAGCTGAGGTACATAAGTATGGCATTCCCACCAATTTGTTTTTGTTTTAAAGAATGGACCACCTGAATTCCATTTATCTACCAGAATCTCAGATTACAGAGATTGGATTCTCCCTTCTCTCTGTTCCTACCAGTGCAAAGCCTTTGCTGTTTTCTATTTGCCATTTAATTATGCATGGACTTTTAAAATCTGTATTTGTTTTCACAATATTTTGGGATTGCGGTCATATTACATTATTTTTTTCCTTGAATACTTTATAGATTTATGGTATAGGTTATAGTTAACCTATCAAGGAACTAAAAAAAGAAATATTTGAACATTTTATGTGCTAAGTAAAATTGTTGTATTCCAAGGAAGGGGCAACTAGTGTTTGAAAAGAAATAGAAATGTTCCTAAACTACTAAAGCCTACAAATGTTAAGATGATAAATTGCAGCCTTCTTAAGAGTAATTATCTGTACTGGAGTGAGTTTAACAGTGGTTAATGTTTGATATTTCTTTTCAGAAATAAAATGGTCATAGTTTAAAAACATACAAGAAATGGAACAAAATCATTTTTGATCGTGGAATGAGAGAGAACGTTTTTTCTTTATTCTGTGGTGCTCATTAAATTAGTGGGCAAGACATTTCCCTTTTGGATTTGATTTTCTGTTTGATTTCTTATGCTGAAGCCATTGGTATTGTATGCTTCACACTGCTTCCAACTGGTTTTCTCATATAATATGTGTGATGTACTCTGAGACCTATTCTTTCTTTTATATATA
>CM044436.1:74618316-74635401 GCA_024363595.1 Xenopus borealis
TTATAGCATTATTTTTAACGTTTTATGTCTGAAGACATTTTCAGTATTAACTGACAAAGATTATACTGATAAAATGAACCTCTCTTGGCTCTCGAACCATTTATTTTACTCTGGTTGCCATGGTTTTAGTATTTGCTGTGGGAGAAATATTCCATGGCAACATGTCATAGCACGTACTGTTGATTCTAGTCAAGAGGGAATGCAAAAATATATCCAAGAATGTCAGCATTTACCTAGAAAGATCAAAGTAATGTGTGCATCTTCCTAAATATTCATGATTTATTTTAAGTTAATATTTACTATTTACTATGAGTTAGCAGGCAATAGCAGTATATGCCTTGTACATTCATGTGGTCATTCAGTCTCAATAGTAAAAATAATTGCGATTTCATCTTTTCTTGTGATTTTTTATGACACCCACAAATTTGTGCATATTATTTAAATGGTTGAATATTGATCACATTTTTAATGCCTCCCTAATTGGAAATGCTAGGAAAAAAACTAAATCAAACCATTAAAGAATCCATACTGTTCAGAAATCTTTTTCATAGACATAAAGGTTTTTTTTTTTTTTTACTAAAGTCTTTAGTTAAAGCTTTTCTGGTCGGACTTTTAAAGGGGGAAATTACAATTTTTTCATGGGATATATTAAAGTCTGTTAAAAGCCAGATGAAAAAAGTATTCCACAGACGTGTCGAGAATAAGTAAAAGTCAATCTCAGATGTTCCATTAACAATTGGATGATTTAGTTTGCACAGTAAATACATGACTGTTATCCAGCTTTACAAATATAAACATGAGCAGGGCAAATATATACACTGTGCAAATCATTCTGCACTGTGCAAAGTTTATAAATGTGCCCTAGCATTGCATTTTCTTGCGATTGATATGCGTTAAATGAGCACTAGAACAGAGCGTTGAGTGGAAAATTGGAAATTATGCAATTAGTTGCATAAAAAAGGGCATATAAGCGAAATATAGGTGTTTTTTCAGGCACAGCATGTATTTCAAAAACACAGTGTGTAAGAACTGTAACAAATTATAATTAGCACAAAGTTCTTGATTTCTAGGAATACTGGAGTTTCTGCCACTCTAATTACAAAGTTAGTGAAGTTGTAGGTCCATTTGCTTGTTGCTTTTTTGGACCTCTATCATAATTGGATCTAAGAATTGATTACCTATTTGTCATTTATTTACATCCCTTGCTGTCCATATCTGACAAATGCCTATCTATGCCTATCTATGTATCTTCTGCATAGTCTAAAAAAATAATAGATAAATATTAGATAAAATACTGAATTTTACATTTTCCTAAGTAATGATGTTTCCACTTAATTTTTTTAAATGTATAAAATCAATACAATATTTTTTTTTTATATATAATTTTGTTGTATATTTATTTTAATATTTTCCAGACTTAATAATGCATCTTTAGGTTTGTTTTATAACTAAAAAAGTGCAGCTTTACAAACAGCAGGAAGAAAGGGAGGAAGGAACGAGGGTAGAGATGGTTTGGAAGGTTGGGGACTTAGTACTTTTTTACATAATGTTTTGCAAGATATTAACAACCCAACAAGTAAGCAGTTGGTGCCACTATTTATACATATATATGTTAAAAAATTAACTTTGTCTGTCTGTTGTGATACTGGTAAGTTTTCCTTCAGTTAGTACCTAATTGCAAATAGAGCTAGTCCACTTAGTGTAAAAGGCAGTACTTAAATAGAGAAGAAAATGAATCCATAAATATAACCAGTGCAATGAAATGCAATATTTTACTAGACAATTGTTTTTTTTGCATTACACATATTTAACCCCCCCTAATTTCTACAAATCTGATCATATACATATACATCTTCTGATGTTAAATATAACATTTTCTTTTGTCTCTAGACAACATTTATGTCCTACCACTTTAACGGGGGGACTGTAATATGCGTTGTTTGAGCAAAAAGGTTTGCAGACACCTTTGTGTTATCGACCATGTTTGTGTCCTTTTTGACTGATTACAGACCTCAACGTCTTCCTCGAAAAGTTTGCAGCCAAATGGCTGTTGTGCATATTGGCAATGTATGTTCATAACAAAACTCCAAAGCAGATATTAAAACGCTAATCTTTGCTAAGTGATAATGCATTTTAAGTAACCCCTGCAATTGTAATAACATTCCCCCCCTACGTCTTGTTATAAACTCCTCGAATGATGTTTAAAAAGGTCTAAAAAAAGATCACTAATACACTCTGCTCTCTTTCCTGCACAATGGCATCACTTTTTCCAATTTATTCCATTCTGCTTACTTAAGGTGTTAGCTGGAGTCGACTCATACAAGTGTTATTTGGAGGAAAGAATAACTAGACATAAACATTACATAATTGCCCTGCATAGTAATATACAAGGGATGTCACCATAGCCCTTGTTCAGAGTGGCAGAAAAGTGACATTATGCTTGGCAAATTTGTCTTATTTTTGTCTATAAAAATGTGACTACATAAAGTATATTATTAGTTCAAAGCATCTATGTTATTTTGCTAACCCATGTGGAATGGTTACTAAAATTGTCATTTAATGCAAATGTATTTTACATATTACACCATGCAGTACAGTTTAATAACTGCACACACAGTATAGAAACCTGAATATTCATTTCACTTTTAGTTCTCAAAAGCTTTTCCTTTAAGTGCATCCACTTAACATTTATTGGTGCATGCTTTTAGAAGCCTTTGATATCCTGAAAACCTTTTACTATATATATAAATGAAAGTCCCCTGGAGCTGAACTGCGATGCAGTGTGTTAAAGTGATTTTGAGGATCTTATTTTTAACTGGCAGCAATATTTCTTAGTTAGAACCAGCATGATTACAAGTTACAGGTACAATATAACATTTCTACTGAATATGGGTTAGTGCTGATTAGGAGTTTTGTGATATTCAAGACAATGAATCTAAGCTGCTATCCACTAGACTGCACCTTGTGTATGAAAACAACACAAATGGTCATTTACAAGTGCATGTGCAATGTCTTCTGCCTACCCCATGTTCGCTGCTCTGTCTTCCAGATGCCCTCCCAGCCGGCGCTCTCTCCCCTCCCCTCGCTTACCCTCCCTGGTTCCCGCTGTCAATCACTCTGGGAGGGAGGAGCTCCAGGGACGTGCGTGCCCAGCGTGCAAGCATACATCGTGCACAGCGCGCGCACGGAGGGGGGGGCGGGTAGAGCGCTGTGGTGCCTGGGGCGCCAGGTCCATTTGGCCTGGCGCTGGCTGGAATTATGGATTGTGCTCAAAATTGCACTTTGCTCACTGCAATTGGGGATGCAAATGAACCCTAATATATTTTGTGCTTCTGTGAATTAACTTTCAGAAACCATTTCCATTGACAAAAATTGTGATAAATGCACTATTGATTTTACACCACTTTTTAGACCATTTACTCCATTAAATCATTTTACAGAGCATGAAAAAATTGCCCCATAGTGTACTGTATGCTGAGCACCGAATGTTGTTTCATTTCTATGTGAAGCCAACAATGGAAATCAATGTTGTGAAAGGATGTTAAAAGAACTCATCCCTATAACGTGATCAATAATAATGCAAATAGTAAAGTCATTATTTTGTAAGCATATTTATGCTTAAGCAAAACATTACACTATATTATATACAGAGTTATTTTACTTGTATCTCTTCAATGTTGTGTGCCTATAAAATAGTGCTTCATCATGCCAGTGCATGCATTAAACTAATTAGCTCTGCCTAGGCAGGACTTTCTTCTATATAATGGATTGTATGTGGGTTGCATTATCACAAAGTGAAAGCACTAATAAATTCAGTGGTGCTTTTAGGATATCAGAGCTTAGCAACAGCCAGAGTAGTAGAAAGGTCTGATTTTCTGGTGGCCACACCTGACAGGTGTAAGATCTGCCAACCAAAAATGATATCACATAAGAATTTATCTGGTGAGCATAATTAGACCTTGTTACAAACAGATGCCTTTAATATTTAGCTAATGCTTAGATAGGGCAATTCATTAAAAATTATAGTACGAAAAAATTAGGAAAAGGTAAAGAGGATGAAAAAATGGAAATGTAGGTGAATCCATGTCATTTTGTAAAAAATATAGTAACATCAAACCTGCAACATTAGACACAGCCATTAACAAGACCCATAAATGTACTGGCATTCTTGAATACTAAGGTTGCTGAACTATTGGCTATAAATAAAGTATGAGGCCAGAGTATAATTGACATAGGTCAGTGGAATCAATGATAATTCTTAAGTCTTAACCGGAATAATTTTTTCCTTTTTGCAGTAAAATAAAATGAGATATTTGTAAAAGATCATTTTAAACAGAGCAGCAAACATAAAATACTTTTCATGAAAAGCCCAAAGACTTTGTGCTTATTGTAAGTGAAAGTGACAAAAAAGTGTCCCCGTGGCCATGCAGTATATGGGTAGCTAGCAAATTGAACAAAATTGCTAACAAAAACCAATCCATATCTAGCTATATTGTAATGGCTGCATGAAACACCAACACAACTTGATCCTTAGAGATCCTCCTCTTCTTCTAATGATTACATAGCAAAATGTTACAACCTTATTTGGTTTACTGTCTTCAACATAATGCTTTGCTTTTTTTAAGCACTGTACTTTTATGGTTTTGTTTATGTTTCCCCTTTGAATTGCTGTAATAAGATAAAATGAATTTATATATCTGTATATGGTTTTTCCTTTAGCTTTTTCCCCCTTGCAGTCTTGCATAAGATCTCAGTGCCTCAGCCTGCTGGCCTACAACAATCCTTATCTCTCTATTAGCACTCATCTTTTTTAACCCCGTTAACAGTAAAAGGGAAAGCGGCAGCAGGAATAATCTTGTTAAATTTCCTAATAATCCATACAGATGATATTAGGTTTAGGTATAGTCAGAGTTATTGGCGAGTGCTGAATATAATTAATCAGGACAATTCATGATATATAATTCACTTAATTCTAATAATACAGTACTGGTGCTGGACCAGATTTATGTCTGACACATTTCACTGAAAATTTGCGAAACGGCCAAACAAATTCAAGAACAATTTTTTTCCCCCTTTGGAGTCAATGGGCCTTTTTTTAGTGATTACATTTTGCTCATTACTAGCGCTATCCCTTGTCCTGCCATGTTTAAATTGACCATATATCTAATATAAAGCCATGCCTCTTGGTTTACTTGTCAATTTCTCTGCTACTTCTTGTAAGCAGATTATAACACAGGATGGTGGTTATAGGAGTTGATAAGTAAAACTGTGTCCATCTAGTGTAAGTCTTAAAGCAGTCATGTCCAATTGCTGGCCGGTTTCAAATTTACACTGGCCCACAGCCTCTGTCAGGAAATTAACAATAATCGGCCTGCCCTCGCAACGTCGCTCGTGACCACATTATTCTCCCCCCAGACTATACCTAACCCAAAAGGCAACACTTTGCAAGCAAGCAATATCAGTACAACTTCCGGCCCACCCCCACATGCAGGAAGTGACGTCTAATAGCAATTGGCCAAACTTTTGAGAGCTCTCTTATAGGCAATGCAAACTCACGTATGTGTCTCCCCCCATTCTCGTTGGTTGGCGCACCTCCCGCTTCTGTTTTCTCCTTAACAGGCTGGCCTCCGACCCAGCAAAAAATAACTCCATATATCGATTGAAGTAATGAGTGTGTCCAGAAGGCGGTTCTTTAAAAACAACAAGCTTTATTCCAGGTTACATTTAAAATAAGAGTACAGGGCTTCATAGCATAACACGCTTCCTGTTCTATGAGATAGTGATCACCTGACGCGTTTCATGCTTCGTTCTGGCACTTCATCAGAAGCATTATAGGCATACCTCCCAACATTTTGCAAATAAATAGAGGGAAAAAAAAGTTGCCACTCCTATTTTTGTGGCCACACTCCTATTTACCATGTTCATTTTACAAAATTTTGCAGTTTATGAAAGTTTGAACATATTTCTGTGTTTTTTTTCAGTTATTACAGTTTTGCTGATGAAGGTGAATAGCCCTTATCTCGAAATTGTTACAAAGGGGGGCATGTAATTAAAGTCACAAATAGAAAGACAATGGGGGTCATTTATAAACTTCACGCAGAGAAGATTGATTCGCAGAGTGAATAAATTTGCCCTGCTCCTGGTTATATTTATAAAGCTGAATAAGAGTATACAAACAGATTTGCGAATTTGTTTTTCACATTGCGAATGTCTATAGGAGCTTTTTAAATATGGCAAAAATCACAAATTGCGAACACTCTGCACCACAACTTTGGTGGCAGAGAAAATATTTGCAAAACTGTTTCGCAAATTGCAAATTTGTTACTTTTTACGCTATTTTCGCGCAAAACAACCTCGCAAAGTGCCTGTACTCACGCAAAGACACGTCTTGTTTGCGAGTTGTTTGCGAAAATTCATTCACAATGCGAATTCGCAAAAAACGGAAGGACGTGCACAGTAGTGCAATATTTTAGCGTTCAGGAAAAAGCATGGGCAAAACTACCATTTGCGAACAATTATGCGCTGCGCGAACTTTATAAATGACCCCAATGTGCACTAATAAGAATAAAATGCACATCTCACAATTTAATATTGTTCCTTACACTGTTATTGCATTGCAAGCTTTAATTGTGCACTGCTAATTTGAATTGCTCTTAAGCAGTGCTTGAAGGTATCTTTTGGAGCAAACATAACTTTTTCAGTAAGAAGCTTTATTACATTGACTGCGCAATGGCGCAAGCTATAAAATTCGCAAACTTTCTTCCATCGTCGGAAAGTGTTCACTACACAGTTTCCCGGTTCGCAAACGCTATATTAAATTTGCACAAAGCTAAATTTGTTCATGCAGAGGCATAACTTTCACATTGCGAATAGAATTCCGTTACTGACTTTTATTACATTTCCTTGAAAGTATCTTATCTTCTGCTGTGGCTGTTCTGGGCTTTCTGCCAAAAGCCAATTAAGTTAAGTTTTCAGGCTGTTCAGTACAGAGAAAAATGGGACTTTCTAGTGCAAATGATGGACTGTGGGTTGAGTTGTCAAAAGAGGGACTCTAAAAACGGGACAGTTGGGAGGTATGTAGGCAGTTGTAACTACACTGTGCGGTGCTGAGCTGAAGCTGTGAAACTATGCCTTTAGTTGTCAGAAATTGAAGTTGTGACAGCAGTCGCTTGCTTAAGCCTGCTCTAATGTAACTGGCTACAGTCAGATGCAGTTTTATGGTTTCCCATGGACTGCCCCCTTTCTTGAATTGAAGATTTAAATATGGTGCATAATAATGGCTAAGCCAGGTTTTTGGGAAACAACGCAAATTCATGATATACATGTGGGTTATATGAAGAAGACCTACATCATTGGATGGGAGCTAAGCATTTATGTTTTTGTTTTTTTTTTTGCTTAGAAGTGGCAGTATTGAGATTTGGTTTGCCATTCATATTTTGAAAGTGACTGCCTGAAGGGCCCTTCAGTATCCACTGAGTATTGTGTCCATCTTTACATTTATGAAAAGTGCTGGCAATAGCTGGTGAATTAGAGAGGCAGAAGTGTATTAAATGGCACTGCTTGGCCAGTCATTCCTTTGGGCTTCAACTGTTTCAGTCAACAGTTTGCAGTCACTGGGGCTCATTTATAAACTAGTTCACAAACTAAGAGTGCAAACAGATTTGCGAATTAGTTTTTCACATTGCGAATGTCTATAAGAGCTTTCAAAATCGTGAACATTTATGTGCACGCTCTGCGTTTGAATTAAGCCACGACTTTGGTGGTGGAGAAAATATTTGCAAAACAGTTTTGCAAATTTGTGATTTTCAGTTACTGTCAATGCTACTTTTGCACATAACAACCTCGCAAAGTGCCTGTACTAGGCTAAAGACGTATGCAAGAGTGGTGTGTCACTATGTGCCAGTACATGTCTATTGCTAACACCTTCAGCACACAGGCAGCAATATAGACCAAGTGGCTGATCATTTCATTAATGTGCCCAAATTTTACTGCTACGGATAGGCGATTCCTGTAGTTTAATGTTAATGGTTCAAAGAATGTCAGGCTGAATGGTCAGCCCCTACACATTTTCACCTCACCAAATCTGGCCTTCACTGCAGAAAGTTTGGACACCCCTGCCATAGTCCATAACAGGCTAAGTATAATTAATAGTCTACTTTATTCATTCTACATATCAAAATATAGTAAACATATTTATTGTGGGAACTGTTCTTCAGTTTGTGGCAAATAAAATGTACCACATTTTGGTGGTGAGTTTGACTTTACAAACCTTTTTCTGGTTATGATTAATTGCTGGTCCATTAGAGAAAGGAACGTACATATGTTATCTGCAGTGTGGTACTGGAAGCTGACTTGTGTGTGCATAACATTCATATGTCTGAATTCCGAAGCAAGCAAGAGGAGTGTCAGCACACATCTGTCAGTTGCAGCCTGGTCATATCTAATTAGTTTCTTTTCTTACAAGTGCTATAAGAATATAAATAGCTTACATAGCTGGGACAACCAGTTCACTGTGCACAGTTTTTTTTTTTGCTTAAGGGGAACTTCTTCAACAAATGAAAGAGTCTACCCAATGTATATGGCATATATTTATATTTTTATTACTCCAAAAATAAACCTCCCCCAAACGCTGGCTAAAATCTTTAAAAATATAATAAAAACAAAAACTTAATCTTGCTGTACAATGAACTATTTTGTAAGAAGAGGGGCGAGAAAGCACTGCTGGCTATTGTATTGCCATGAAACCTGTGATGATCAGGCTGAAAAGCCTGGGAGGTCCACATGCATCTTGATTGGCTGCTGAAACTCTTTTTGTGTATGTTCTCGCACACACTCGGGCAACAGCAGGGATCAGCAGCAGTCTTGTCAGCAGGATTACAAAAGACCCGTTTCATCAGGTTTCCAGCTTTTTACACAGACTGGAAAACAGTGGCTACTGCTTACATGGTAATTACCTGTTGTCTTATTTATTTCCTCAATTACTTGCTTGCTTATTTATTTCCTTACCCCCAGTTATGTTTATAATGCATTACTATAGCTGATTTGTGTGAAAGCATGTTCTCTTTTTTTTTTTGTAGATTCAGTTGAAGTTAAATAGCATTTTTTATGAGCTAAGTGTATTTCAGTACTATGCACAAGTGCCAGTAGTGTCTGCTGCAGATCTGTGGCCAGACTTTTTTTTCCTGAATCTTCTTCCTTAACAGGCTTTTTTTTAATTGTATGTGCCATATACATTTGTTAAATCAATGATAGGTATCATGAAGACAGATTGGCTTCTTAAATCTATTTCACTGTTTCTGACTACTAGCTGAGTTTATGGTTAGAAATAACGGTGTGCTTAGAGAAATGCAAAGTTCATTGGGTGCATTTTTGTGCTACAGTTTGCTCACTTCCCCTCATGTTTACACATACTTGCTCACTTCTCTATAGACATTTACTTTCACACTTAATTCCCCCCTCTCTGCAATCCTCTGCTCATTTACAAAGTGCTTGAAAATGCTCCTTTATGGCATGAACAATAGGACTTTAGCTATGGAAGCTCTAGTAGCAAAATGTAAAGAGGACTGCCCTGTCTAGTATAATCCATCATGCCAATGTCGACACCAGGGAGAAAAGACCCTGATTCACATTAACCCTATGCCTTTGTATGTATTCTTAGTCTGCTACAGGATAAACTGTAATGGCCTTATAAGTGTTATACAAACCTCTGTGTGCTTACCAATACATTTTAATAGAAATATGTGTATTCTTACCTTGTTTCCTCTGGTGCCAAGATGCCATGAAAGCTGTGATTAAAGTAAAAATCATCACTGCTTGGCTTGTTCCCTGTAGGAATGTTTTTACTTGCATTACTCCTAATATTCTATTTGTCATACTTAGCAACTGAATATTGTTTTCCTGTGTATATATACTGTAATTTGTAGAGACATGTTTTATAAAGTATTATAGAGTCTATTATCTGCATTTTTTCTTAATACTTTCACCTATGATAGTTATGAAGAAGGCTGGCAAACCTCTTATTTCTAATAAACGATATTAATCACAATATATCTGTGATGCACACTTTTAAAAATGCAAAAAGGAGCAAACTCCTGCAGCCTTAGGTAAAATAGGTTCTTCCAACATAGCACACAGGTTAATTTGGGCATTTTGCCCATCATTTTTTTTTAGTAGCTCAAACATGCAGAGACAGAATGCTTCAATCATCAGACAACTGCTCAAAGTAGCTCTTTTAGGTGACTGTCATAGACAACAAAGGAGGGTATTGTCAGTTCTGCCTGTCTGGGCTACTAAAATAAGGGACTAGCAAATACTCAAAATTACCCCACGTGTTATTGCCATGTCACAACAATTTGCTGTGCTGTTTGACTTCTAGTAAGCTCATGAGAGATATGTGTGCTGCCTCTAGCAGTGACCACAACAATGAGAGTTCATGCATCTGCACCAGGCTGATGGGAAAAACTATCAGAGAGAGAGCTGCCAGTTGACAGTAAAGGTGGCCATAGATGCACCGATAATAACGTCCAAAATACATTTTCTTATGATATTTGGGAGACAAGCCTGATATCACCAAAAGACTTGGATATCGGTTGGCTCAGAATCGTTATATACAGGTAGAATCCATTGTTTCGACCTGTATATCTACACATATGTATTGAAACAAACAATCGTTCCTTGAATAATTGTAATGTCTATGGCCACCTTAAGCCTGCTCATTATTGAAACGGTTTAGTGTAGAGGTATAAGGTCTCATTTAAAGTGCATACCTGCAAATTAAAAATAAAGTTCTGGAAGATGGAAGTTCAACTCAAAGCTGTTGGAAACAAAGATATAGCTATAATCAAGAAAGATTTTTTTCTAGAAATAAATGTTGGGCATATTAATGTGCTTATTCCTGTATTGAAAGGTTTGTAGGGGGTTTAAGGATGCTGACATTTTTTCTTTATAAATAAAAGGCTGCAGTGTGTGCATAGGAAGAGAGACTATAGTAGATACGTTTTTCAAAGTCGCTCGAAATTGCCTCACGAGGCAATTTTGAGTGACTTTGAAAAACGCGTCGCTGCGTGTGAATAGAGGCAGGCGACTTTAGCGCTAGCGGCCTCGAGATAGGAGCAAGCCATTCAGGGAGATTTATCGCCCCAAAGTAGAGGCGCTAATTCGCCAGGCGACAAATCTCCGCGTCTGGATGAGCCCTTAGAGAGATGAAACAAAACTGCCCCTGGTAAGAAAATGATAACCTTTGGAAATAGTGCTATTTTAGTTGAACACAAGCCAATGACGTCCTTTCTTAATATGCAGTAGAGGTAATGTAAGAAATGGTGACAGAGGCATTATAATTGCCACCATGGATCGGAAACTAGATCAAAATAACCAGAATAAGCAGCTACTAACAGGCCACATTATTACTATATGCAACGGGTAAGTAGTAAACATGACATTAACCTTTAACGAATATATTCATGCTTGCAATAAGAGCTGCCATTACATATATGCAGAGGATGCTTGCTGCTTGCAGTTTGATTTTCTATAGATTTACAATATCTGTTGTATCCTCACTTTGATTTTTGTATCATCCCAGAAAGGCATAGATTTGATATATGTCCCTTCATGTTCCTGTACCTCATGCACTAAATTAGAATGTAAGCTCCTTAGTACAGGTACTTATTTGTGCTAAGCTTTTTGTATAACTTGTAATCTTGTATAAGAAAAAAGATAATTATACAGACACAGCATACACAGATACATTTACACTGAACTAATCATCTTGCTTTTTGTGAAAGTTCAAATTTATTCAATGTTAATGACATCTCATTAATGCTGCAGAAGCCTTTGATACTACTATACCCTATAGAATAAATGTTTTCAAAGGAATGGAGATAGGAAAACTCTCAGTTTATGGAAAGATATCTAGTTGAAGGATAGCATGCAGGGAGCACTTATTAATAAAAGATAACCTGCAAGGGAACTATTCCGAGAATCACTGCCTTACGTGGGCTTTTTTAAATGTTTGTATTGATCAAGTAATGGGATTTGAAGTTGTCTTACTTTTTATTGATGGTATAATATCATCTAATAATACATTGCAGGTACAAAGTAAGTGCAAGTGCTGATTTCACCAGCAATCAAACTTGTTTTTTTACACAAAATTCACAGGGTTCAGAATATAAGCGGGTCAAGTAATAAATGCTGCAACGTGCATGGTCCAAGGTAGTAAATCATGAGGAAGCTGTATTAGCATTGTGCTGCCATCAGTGTATATACAATCTGTCCCTTGTTCAAAAAACTGTTCAGATGAAATTGTAGAGATTACAAAGCACACCCCATGTTCAGATTAATTTGTAGAGATTACAAACTACACCCTAAAACTGTTATGTAGTACCTGATTTGGAATACTATAGGCCAGGGACCCTAGCTTTATTTACCCAAGAGCCACATTCAAATATAAAAATTGAGTCGAGGAGCAACAAAGACATGAAAATCGTTCCAGGAAGTGCGGCTGTGGCAGAATACTTGGTAGCACCTACAGTACATGGACTAGCAGGCTGCAGGAGACTCTGTTTGACAATACACCTGGTTTTATGCAACTAAAATTTACATCCAAGCCAGGAATTCAAAAATAAGCACCTGCTTTGTAGCCATTGGGAGCAATGTCCAAAGAGTTGGTGAGCAACATGTACTGTAGCTCACAAGCCACTGGTTGGGGAACACTGTTCTAGACACTTATACATTCACTGGGTACTAAAGTAATCCAATAAGGACAATCAAAAGGTAGTTACATTTGTTATTGTTTTTAAATGGCAAATGGCAGCTAGCTTTCTGCACGTGTCTGTTCATTCACCCCCAGCTGCCAATAAGGAAATGTCAGCTATGAGTGTAGACTGGCTGTTGGTCAGCAGGTGGCCCCCAGAAACAAAATCAAACATGTAGAGGAGATGGAGTTGAGAGAAGAAGATGGAACCTTGGTTCCATGGATAAGTGTAGACTTTGCTCTGTAGCCATTCAGGATGAGCGAATTGTTTTGCCACAGAAATGACGACCCATAGACAATAGGAGAAAAAAATGTCAAAACATTTTGACTGGTGGTGAATATTTGGTGAAGCAAAATGTGTCCAATTCGCCCGTCCCTAGAGTAGCCAATGAGTTAAAAAAAATCAAGCATGTGCTTTAGTTTAGCTGGCTGGCTGTTTCTGTCAATTCATTTACAAATATATAAATCTAAACTGACATGTATGTTTGCTGCTTGGAATGTTCTTTTTCTCCTTCTAGTTTAAACCCTGCCCCTTGTCATTTAGAAATATTCTTCTGTATGAAAAATGCTGTGTATTTATTACATATAGAATGCTCTGGACATGGGTTTTTTTCTTAAAAGGGGTTTTGCCATGATTTGGATCTCCAAGTCTGCTGAAAAACCACATAAACTTTAATTATACCCTATAGGATTGGTTTGTCTCCAATATCGATTCCTTATATCTTAGTTGGGATCAGTTACAATATACTGGTTTACAGGGAAAAGGGAAATCATTAAAAAAATATAATTATTTGATTTAATGGAGACCAGGCCCGGATTTGTGGAAAGGCCACCTAGGCCTGGGCCTAGGGCGGCAGGATTTTAGGGGGCAGCATGGTGCCCAACCACACCCACATTTGTTCAGAAACACTGGGGATGCGCAGGAGATATGACAGTTTTTTAAATTTGCCGCACACCAATCCCCATTACTCCGGTCCAGATGACGGAAAATTGACCGAATATAGGGTAGGGGACGGGGGACATGAACACCAGTGGGCCTAGGGGCGTCCACTATATAAATCTGGCCCTGATGGAGATGGCCTTCCTGTAATTCAAAGCTTTCTGAGCCCTGAATTGAACTTCTTTAGTGATGTGTTTTCAGCTTTTGTTTGCAGATACCCAATTCTACTGCCTCCTTTAAATGAATTTTCACAGCTCTGCTTTGGAACGTGCTAATAATATGAGATGTACCACTCTTGCCCAGTATTCCTATGATAATTCAGGAAAAAGCTTACATAATAAGATATTCTGAGCATCACTGGTAGTTGTACTGTGCTTGCTGTACCTCTCCTGACCTTAGTAGAATAAAAGTTGCAAGTACTCTCACCTTTCTTCTAATGCTCTATGCTAAATCAATACATGAGTTTTAAAAATAATCCTTAAGAATTCTTTTAAAATCCTATTTTAAGCATGCTGAGCTTTTGAAGATCTCTCTGCTAAACAGAATCTCCTTAACATTCCCTCACTGTGTCGATGAGAGTCACCTCCTAGTGTGTTCTCTTCTCATACTTAGCTACTTCACTAATCAAGTTCTCTCCCCAAGCTTTGATATGGTCATTAAAAGACAAACTTCTGTTAGATATACCAGCTGAAACTTTTTTTATACACATTTCTACATATAGTGGCTGTGGGAACCAATTATTTCCAGGATATATCTTAGTAATACAAATACATGTTTGTTGTAGTCATGTAAAACAGAACAGCAAACAGCCCTAAATATATTGTTGTAGCAATCCTTCCTGACAATTAAAGGGGATTTTGTTCAGCATTCTCCTTTCAATTCATATGAGACTAACTTTGTCTCTGGACATTACTTCAAGCTTCTTATTTTAAAACCTTAATGGTGTGTGCTTTGTGAATCTCTTGCAAAGCAAATTGCCTTGAATGTTGGGTTAAAGCTTTTTTCATAGTCGTGCATTTTCCTAAAATATTTTGACAATGCAAGCTTGGAGCAGAGCACTTTAATTGTTTCTTTACAGGTTGTATTTTTTTGTCTAGGAAATGTACAGGTGCAATGCAGTAAAGGAAGTATGTAGAACACTTATAGATAGTTACAGAGTTACATAGTTAGATTGGGTTGAAAAAAGACCAGAGCCTATCAAGAGCGACCCCCTCCAAATGAAACCCAGCATCCATACATACATATATAAACCGACCCCTCCATACACTCATGTAAACTGTATATACTCACACAATAGCTATAGATTTTAATATCACAATAGCCTTGGATATTATGCTTATCCAAGAAATCATCCAAGCCACTGTTAAAAGCATTTACAGAATCAGCCATCACAACATCACCCGGCAGTGCATTCCTAAACTTCACTGTCCTCACTGTAAACAACAACCTACATTGTATCAAATTAATCAAATATTGTCTGAAGGGGTGGCCTCTGGTGCGGCGATCCTCCTTTATGGGTAAAAGGTCCTATGCTATTTGTCAATAATGCCCACTAATATACTTGTAAAGTGTAATTATGTCCCCTCTCAAGCATCTTTTTTCCAGAGAAAATAACTCCAGCCAACCCTCAAAATTTAAAGGACAAGTAAAGTCTAACTAAAGAAGTAGGCTAGAAATGTTGTACATTATGTTTTGTGCTTCTGTACCAGCCCAAAGCACATCCCTTTAGCAGTAAAGATCTGTTCTCCAAAGATGCCCCAGTAGCTCCCCATCTTCTTTTCTGCTGATTCACTGCAAATGGTCTACACTGCTGTCACTTTGCTGAGCTTAGGGACCAACTCAAAATATACAGTACACATAGAATAGAAATGTCAAAATATAAGGCTGATTAGTCATTAATACAGATAATTACTACATGTCAGCACAGAAACCAGTGCAATTAGCATCAGAAATTAATAATCAGCCCTGTAGCAACAGTTTATATTACAGGCTAACTTCATTTTCTGCTGGATAATTAGTGATGACCCCTAAGCTTAACTTCTCAACAACTGCTCAGAGCCCACTAAGCATGTGAGTGTCACAGATACTTTCCAAGTTGGTGACCCCCCTATGACAAGTTTGGATCATTGCTGCTATTGACAAGCTCAAACTTTAAGCTGGTGCAATAAGTTTAGTTTATAAAACATGGATTTTTAGGGTTTAGTTGTCCTTTAAGTTTTTTAATCCTTTGAACAAGTTTAGTTGAGAATCTCTTCCCTCTCTCCAGCTCATTTATATCTATCTCTCTTAAGGACTGGAGCCCAAAAACTACATATAAAATTTTTATTTTCTTCCCTTGAGTTTATGCCCTTTTATATGCAAGAAGGTACTTTATTTGCTTTAGTATTCACAGAATGACACTGCCCAGAATCTACAAAAACTCCCAGATCCTTCTTAATTAAGGAAACTTCCAACACACTGCCATTTAGTGTATAACTTGCATTTATATTATTTTTGTATTGTTTGTAGGGTAGGCACTCAAAGAACCATCCTCCAGGCAGTTGTAGTAAAAACAAGTCTTTAATGAAGTACAAGTGTGGATAACAGCCAACAGAACACGCGTTTTGTGTTCTCCCAACAATTAATCATAGGCTAGAGCATAGGATTAAGTGTTGTGAGAAGCTGAACACTTGTACTTCAATAAAGTTTTTACTACAATTGCCTGGAGGATTGCTCTTTGAGTGTCTACCCTACAAACACTATGGTGATGCCCAATCCCTTATGCTGAAGGCTTGGGGCAGAGCACATGAGCCTCCTCATTCACGTGGTGAGTCTTTCAAAAGAAAAAAAAAATGTTTTGATGAAGGTATTTTTATATTATTTTTACCAAAGTGCATAACTTTGCATTCATCAAAATTGAATCTCATTTTCCAGTTTGCTGCCCAGTTTTCCAATTTAATCAAATCACTTTGCAAAATGGAAGCAACCTGCATAGATCCTATAATTCTGCACAATAATACAAAAATACAAACCACACTTTCAATGCCTACCACTAGGTGATTAATAAACAAGTTGAAAAGCAAAGGACCAAGTACAGAGCCCTGTGTTACTCCACTAACAACACTGATCCAACTACAATATGTTCCATTTACCACCAATCTTTGTAATCTATCTTTTAGCCAGTTTTCTACCCAGGTACAAATACTATGTTCCAGGCCAACATTCGTAAATTTAACCAGTAACCTTCTGTGTCAAATGCTTTAGCAAAGTCTAAGTAAATCACATCCACTGCCATCCCAGAATCAAGGTCCCTGCTACCTTCTCATGAAAGTAAATAAAATTAGTCTGACAAGATTTATAATGCGTAAAACTATACTGGCACAAACTCATAGGGGCAAATTCACTAAGATCCGAAAAG
>CM044436.1:74646549-74675041 GCA_024363595.1 Xenopus borealis
AGACAAGCCTCAAACCTTCTGACAAAAAGTCATTTGGCATGATGAGAGTAAAATGTAACTTTTTGTCCACAACCATAAAGGCTACACTTGGAGAGGAGTCAACAAGGCCTATGATGAAAGGTACACCATTCCTACTGTAAAACATGGTGGTGGATCACTGATGTTTTGGTGAGCTACAAAGGCACAGAAAATTTGGTCAGAATTGATGGTAAAATGAATGCAGTAGTTATCAAAAAATACTGGAGGAAAATGTGCACTCATCAACCCAGTAGCTGTGCATGGGACGTACTTGGACATTCCAACATGACAATGATCCAAAACACAAGGCCAAGTTGATCTGTCATTGGCTACAGCAAAATAAAGTGAAGGTTCTGGAGTTGCCATCTCAGTCTCCTTGCCTCAATATCATTGAGCCACTCTGGGGAGACCTCAGACATGCAGTTCATACAAGACAGACAAAGAATTTACAGGAACTGGAAGCTTTTTGCCAGGAGGAATGGGCAACTTTACCATCTGAGATGATAAAGAGCCTCATCCACAACTACCACAAAAGACTTCAAGCTGTCATTGATGTTAAAGGGGGCAATACACGGTCTTAAGATCTTGGGTATGTAAATTTTTTATCAGGGTCATTTGGGTAGTTTATGTAGTGATTATGATTTAAAAAGAGTAAATGCAGTTGTTTGACAATAAATGGCTTCAGCCAACCACTAACCATGAGTGAAAGAAACATTTTTGTGTTGTCGTTCATATTCTCTGAAAAATAGTTTAGAAATCATAAATTTTGCCAGGTTATGTAAACTTAAGAGCACAACTGTATATTGTGTGGTATCAAGCATTATATTTTGTGTTTACTATATACTCTGGACATTAATTTTTATTGATATTTCAGTTTACATATTTACATTTTCATCCAGTATTTATGTTTATATTTGATTTAATATGTTTGAATGCAGTTATAGTTTTAACAGTTTATTTGGGCTGGGCTGGGACTGGGCCTGGTACTGGTGAGGGATACTGTCATGGGAAAAAAAAGTTTTTTTCAAAACACACAAGTTAATATGCTGCTCCAACAGGATTCTGCACTGAAATCAATTTCTCAAAAGAGCAAAAAGATTTGTATATTTAATTTTGAAATCTGACAGTGGGCTAGAAATATTGTCAGTTTCCTAGTTGCCCCCTACCATATGACTTTTGCTCAGATAAACTTAAGATCAGTCTTTATTGCTGTACTGCAAGTTGGAGTTATATTACCCCTGCCCCTTTCCCACCAGCAGCATAACAGAACAGAACAATGGGAAGGTAACCAGATAACAGCTCCCTAACACAAGATAACAGCTGCCTGGTAGATCTAAGAACAGCACTCAATAGTAAAATCCAGGTCCAACTGCAACACATTCAGTTACATTGAATGGGAGAAACAACAGCCTGCCAAAAAGTAGTTCCATCATAGTGCTGGCTCTTTTTGAAAGCACATGGCCAGGCAAAATGACCTGAGATGGCTGCCTGCACACCAAAATTACAACTAAAAAATACAGTTGCTGGTTCAAGAATGACATTTTTTATGGTATGAGTGAATTATTTGCAGTGTAATTTAAAAATAAAAAATACATAATAAAATCATGACAGAATCCCTTTAAGGAATCATTTAATGAAGGGATGAGCTCAGGAGTTAGTGTCTAATATGAAAATGTCTTCCATTTTGGGTGCCAGTGATGAGCAACCTTGACTTTCTTGGTGTAGAGACAGCTCAGGAACATAGTATTTTGGGTTGCATTGTCAGGTGCCTCTACTATCTCCTATTGTTCTAAAGGTACAGGGCAACTGAAGTGGTCAGTTAAACACCAATATAAGCTGGGTAATACTGTATTTTAAATATTTCAGGACCATTTGTGTCAAAGCTGAGTTTTACTGTATGTTGTAATGTGTATTTGATAGCAAAACCCTTGTTCCTTGGGTAGATGAGCATATACTAACTATAATTATTTTCTTTAGCCTTTAATTCACTATTATAATTTGAGTCTTTCAAAGCTTTTTGTTATTTGAATTTGGGGTCTAAGCAATGGCTGTGATTTAAAAAGTGTCTAATTTATATCCACCGTTCATTTATATCCATGTTTTGTTATTTAAATTAGTTATATAACATTCAGGAATATAGAAGAAAATTTAATTTGTTATGCAATATCCAATATGCTGTGGTTTTCTAAATAGTTCAAATCACGCCATGGATCATGTTTGCAAAAAGTTATTTTCCAGAATTACATAATTCTTGACTAGATTAGTACTGTACATGTCTGCTGATATCCAGTGATCTAGGCTGTTGTTGGCATCTCTCTGTTGGACGTAGAATAAAAGGCAATAATTATGCACCCAGTGGTGTTACAAAATGAGGGATTATTAGTTATTATGACTAGACTATGATTATGCATCTGCAATATATTGAATAACAAATTACAACAATATAATTTGTAATTTTTTTAATATTGCTTTTCCCTGGGTAAAATTTAACAACGATAGAGCAAGAAATGTTTCCATGACTTAACATTATACAAAGCTGTGTAATATGCATGCAAAGAAATTAAAAATCCAAAAACAAACCCAATTAATTTTCTTATCAGTGTTCCTAAGTGAGGGGCCAGAGGTCTGATGAATCAGAGAGTTATCAAGCTATGTAGTTCTGTTGCCCTCAGCTCATATTTCCTGTTTCTTAATTTTAGTAGAAGAGGTAAATTAATATTTGTCCTACCATGAGCTGATATACCAGGTGGAAAGAGCTGCATTAACACAGGAAGACCTTATTATTGTCACACCATTATTAAGTTACACTAAGGGGCCGATTTACGAAATTCATGTGAAATGATCGAAGCTCGATCGAATACGATCGAATAACGATTATACGAATTTTTCATATATTCTAATTTGGCCTCTTCGATCATCGAATACCGAATTATCGAATAGATCGAATGATCGAAGGAATCAAAATTTTAAAAATGTTCGACTGCCTACTTCACCAGATTGAACCTACCAAATTGCAATAGAAGCCTATGGGAACCCCCCCATAGGCTTCTGATACTAAGTCCTGCTCGAATACCATTCGTACGATTGCGAACTCGAACGATCGGTATCCGATCGTACGAATTCATCGAAAAATCGAATATTGAGCAAAATGATAGCCTAAAACAATTAGATAAGCATTCGATGGTCGAATGCTTTTCGAATTTCGAGTAGGATCGAGCAAATTTTGGTAATAGTAAATTTGCCCCTAAGGGGCCGATTTACGAAATACAATCCAAGTTCGATCGAATACAATTGAATAACGATCGTACGAATTTTTCGTATATTCTAATTTGGCCTCTTCGATCATCAAATACTGAATTATCGAATAGATCGAATGATCATTCAATGATCGAAGGAATCAAAATTTTAAAATTGTTCGCCAGATTGAACCTACCAAATTGCAATAGAAGCCTATGGGGAACCCCCCATAGGCTTCTGCGACTAAGTCCTGCTCGAATACCATTCGCATGATCGAATCGTACAAATTTTTCGGAGGCTCGAAGGAAATTTTACGATTTTTTCGTGAAATCGAACGATCGGTATCTGATCGTATGAATTCATTGAGAAATCGAATATCGAGCAAAATGATAGCCTAAAACAATGGTGGTCCAATGCTTATTGAATTTCGAGTAGGATCGAGCAAATTTTGGGGAATTATAGTAAATTTGCCCCTAAATGTACTTTATATCCACATTATTATTTTTGTAAAAATATAGTGGACTCATAATGTAAAATTGTTAGTGTTTTGATTCTGATAAATTCTACAAAGTGTGTTTTGGGACAGCATTTATATCAAGTGCTCATATTCTCTTCAGTATTCAGTTATCATGCATATTGAAAGAAGACTTTTACAATGACAGTTGGTGATTTAATCACACATAATAAATGGTTGTCCAGGGATAATGAGTAGGTTGGTCATAGCAACAATATCTTTGAAGTTGACAAAAACTTTTATCGGCCTTGTGACCTTGAACATATTTATCCCATGCTAAGGGCCTCTCACATAACATTTTATATTCTTCTTTGTAAAGCCTCATTGTGCTGCTCTATTTTATTACTCTAGTTCAATGCTGAATAGTGTACAATTCATTAGTGATAAATTACCACTGTATTGGTATGAATGAAGCACTGGAAATTATAACGAAAGCAGTATGCATTGTAAATGTATATGTTTTTTCTAGAGCTGTTATCCCTTCATTCAGTTTTCTATGTAGGAAGTTTTACATGTGTATTTTTGGTCCAGGAATATCTATTTACAAGAAGTATGCCTTTTTAGATTTGTCATGATCCAGTAGCACTGCAAGAGCTTTAGACTTTATCAAGTCTTGATAAAGGTCCTTGTGTGGACCGAAACGTCGATCCAATAAAGAAGTTTCTTTTTTGAAGATCCTGGTGTGCTTCAGCACTTTTTTACATGGATATACTATATTTCTGAATAGCACCCAGGTATTTGTTTTTTCAGTGTGTGCCCAAGCCTTTATATATATATATATATATATAATTTTATGGCTGGTCACCAGTCTATTCCATAAACCACAAACCCCACTTTATTTAAAATGACAACATTTTTAGGTGCCACACACAAAATATTTTATATATTGGAAATTAGCAATCCTCATTTGGGCCTGTAGCTTTTTTAATTATATGTATGATTTTATTTGAGGCCTAGGGACCTTGGATTTGGCTCCGGTTGTAAGAATCATTGACCAGTGATGTTCAAATGTTTTTTGGATGGAAATTGACTAGGTTTGATTTATGTTCATTAATTGTGGGTCAAAATTACGCAAACTTGTTAGGAAAGGAGTGATAGACAGATAATCCCCATGGTGTTTGGCTGCACATCCAGCCAGCCATTCCACTGCTACTCTGACACAAAAGCAAAATTACTTTGTTGGTTTCTGATCACGTCACCACAAATCAAACCACAAATTGAAATATTCTCAAAGATATGTTTTCAGAACCTGAATATTCAAGATTTATTAATAAAAAAATATTAAATTGGGAAGTAAGACTTACCAAATCGTTTGCAGAATCCTTTTTTTTTTTTTAGATAAAAATGCTAGTGTTTTCTTGGTGGTCAATCTAGTTAAATCACATTTTTTTTTCTGTGATGCATTTAGTGTTTTGTTCTTGCAGGTAGCTTGAAGTATCTGTTCTCTTAAATGAAGCTCAGATGCCTGTGGCCATTCTGCATTGAAGGACAGCAAAGAAAATGGCCATTTATATATTATAATGTGATATTTTATATTTATATAACGTTGTTCTTAGTGTTCATAATTCTTGAAGGATAAAAAATAAGATTTTATTTATATCATAAAGAAAATAATGGGTCAATGTAAAATGCTTCTGAAACAAATATGGTCCTTTGCAGGACAAAGAGAGAAGGATGGAGCTAGATACAGTTGATGTAATTTGTCACAATCTGCACATAGTTCAGAGAATACAGGAGAGCTAATGTGCGTGTGCTCTAGCTGCTTCCTCTAAGAATTAATGCATGTATTACCTGTAACGCCAGGAGCCCTTTCCGATCATAGGTGGCCCTACCCAAAATAATGACAATGCTAAAAAAAATCTAAATATTGTAAATGTTTGCTCTTTGTTAGCATTTTAAATTTGATATATTTGAACATGAATGTTCTTAGTATCTTCTGCTGAACCCTATAAAAACGGGACCTCTATTTTTATAAATAAAATAAGTAATAAAATGGTTTGGCATGACTAGAATAACTTTTATCTGATGATACCATTGTCTTCAAATGGTCATTCAAACAGATACAATAAAGGGATGTGTTACTTGTCAGTATAAGAAGAGCAAGATGGGTTCATTATGGAGGATCTAGGGACAAAACCTGTGGGGACTAGGGTTGCCACCTGGCTGGTATTTTACTAGCCTGGCCGGTAAAAATTATGGTTCATCCCAATGTTATTAATAGGGAAAAAAGATAAATATATGGGAAGGCCAGTATTTTTTTCAGAAAAGGTGGCAACTTAGTGGGGACAGCAGGAATAGCAAATGACACCATAGGTGGAGTCTTGAGAGATGGTGCTACAGATAAAAATTAATTATTAGCATGTGGTACACATAAAACAAGGTTTTTTTCTCACTGTAAAGAGCATAACGACAGATGTGCTGCATGTGTCAGACTATTTATTAAGGTACTTTCATTTGTAGTTATGGGTAAAGGACTAAGACAGTAATGAATGTTTTGCTGCAAGTGCAACTGTAAGGGTCTGGGGTGATAATGTATTGTATATTCTAGCTTCAGCTCAAACAAATATAGTGGTTGGCTTATGAGAGATCAAACTGGGGAATCCAGAAGTACAGTACTTTAGATCCTATGCAAAATATTCTAAACAGTTGAATGGAATTGTGGATTTATTGCAATTTTTTGCTGACAGGAAAATTTTTACAAACTGCAATATGGGCAAAACTTGTAAAGATGTCAATTTTGTTTTACAAATAACTTTAAAACCATTGCACATGTTTTCTGTTTACTGGAAAATTGCTTAGAATTACATTTTATTTCATGATGCAAAAACAGGTTATTGGTGGAGGACATCTTTAACTAAAGAAGGTCAGTAGATACTTTCATAGCAAATTCGGAGTTAAGAACATTTCTTTTATGGATCAACATCCATTTCCAAAAAAATCAGATGGTTGAGCTTTAGTGCTTCCTGTCTTTTCAATAAACATAGCTGCAATAACAGCTTTTCTACTGTGGGATTTATTAACAATGTGTATTGATCAGAAGCAATCAATATTTTTGTTGAATGCAGAAATCTGTTACAGCTGCTATGTAAATGTGAGTTTGTCAGAAAAAAATGGCATGTTAATAGCATGGCAGAATTTAGCTGTTGCCAAGTATTATGGCTACAGGAAGTTAAAGGTATGCAGTACCTTTAACACTTGGAGGCGTTTGAGACATAGTTGGGGGCCCCTGAGGTGGCATCTCTGGTGAGCCTGGACCTCCCAGTTTGACACTGACCATAGGAAGTGGATTTGGCTGGAGCAGGAGGAGGCTGGCACTAGACCAGATTGTCAGTTTGTGGCAGACATGTTGATGGACAGTTGTATGGTTGGTTAAGAGGTTAAGTATTTTGCTGCATATCATAGTTCATGCAATAATATTAATTGTTCCTCGGGATGAAAAGGCCACATGTGTTGGATGTCTGTGTAGGTGTGTTCATTGGTGGGGGGGGGATGTAGAGCAGCATGCGAGAGATAAGATTTAGGGTAAGATGGTGTCAAATATTGACACACTGTTGTGTCCCAACAGATCTAATATAGTTTTTTGTCAATCTTGTTGGTTAAGTTTTCAGATTCCATTATCACAAAATCATCTGGGCAGAAAAATAGTAGACTTCAGGAAATCCATATTCAATATTCTATATTCAATTTTCCAATTTATCCCATTAGAACTAAATATATTTGCAGTTTATTTTTTGTTTTTAATTATTTTGTACTGAAATTTATAGTGTTTTCATAATAAATAACTTTTATAGAATGATGTAAATTATTTCTGTAGTATCTGCTTGCTACAACAGAGATTTGATGTGCAGCATTTTTCATAGAGAGACTAGTACATCCTATAGCTCAGAGCTGTTGTTTAGGACATTAATATAAGAAAGTGCTAGTGCCCACCAATTTACAACAGACCTATACCAATCCACACAATTTGAGTGTGATTATGTGCAATTTTTTACAATTTAATTTAAATGTCAAGACCAGCTATCCATGTTATGTCCACTAATTGTCAGTTTCATGTTGTAATCATACTGATGCTGGTCAGTCTGAAATGCAAATACATTTTCATTTATTTGTTCTGGATTCTGGAAAAACTCCTGGATTTGAAAGTCAACTTGTCTCTCTTTGCTTGGATGAAGCAATTTGTTTTAGATATGGTAACATTGATTTTAGGGATTTTTGTGGTCTCCCTACTTCATCTTTTTAGAATCTGAGGATATGGCTATTATTGAAAAGTTTATTGTACAGTTCTGGCAGAGATTATTTTTTTCTTACTTGTAGTTTTAATAACTAATGGGCAATGTGTTAATATTTCAATTCAAGCTATGATTATTTGTTTTATTGGGTTGACGGAGAGGATGTTTTTATTTCTACTTTATTTCTATTTTGCATTAATATATTTTATGAAGTATTTTTGTTCAAAGACATCATTTGATGTTTATTTTCACTAGTCTCACATGTAATATCTTTTCCTCTACTCTGTTAACTGACAGGATTTAGTATGTCAATTTTTGATGTTCTTCATGCTCATGCTGTTTATTTGAAAATGCTAATAAACACAATTGAAAAGAGAAAAAACAATTAATCACAAAATTGTCAGAAAAAAATACTTATACAAATGACCTGTGGGTTTCACTGTGCACATTACTATGCAGATACTCAGTACTTTCTGTACAGCTTGAGAGTGATAGAGTTAAGGTTACTGGTGTTGTGTAATTGGTGCATGAACCTGCTAATAAAGCACTGTTATACCCTGTTCATCTTCGGCTACCAAACACAACAGAAGGCATGAATATTTTAGAATTAAATGGTGAATTGCCTGTTTTTTTATGCAGATGTCCTTGAGAGCGTGTCCTTTTGGTGCAAGTGCACTTTTATTTGGCACATTGCGGGTAACGTCATTGTGCTTGGTGAAAGATTCAAATATTTAATGGTGCCTGCTCCATTTTCTCATTGCCCAACATAGGTCTGTTCAGTTCCTGGGTGTGTTTTCTGTCTGGTTTATCATTCCTGATCCTTGCTTGTCTCTAATCATTGCTGTTTTTCTGCCTTAACCAACCATGGTTTCTGAGTACTCTTCTGGATCCTGTTTCTGTGATGCATTGACCGATTGATTTTGAACCCAGCCTGTTTCCTCAAATGCTCTCTGCTCTTTCCCAGTTTCCCTGGCGACATCTGAGTAGCAAAGCACTTTACCAAAGTGAAAGGAGTGTAAAACCTTGTTGTCTCTTCTGGGTTTTGGGATACTGAATGTGACAAAATGTGACAAAATCACAACTTTAACACAACTGTATGAGGTCTATTTATCAACAGTCTCATTTTAGTGGTTTTAGAGGTTTTTTTTAAACCACAAATAAACTCACTTTCTCTAAAACCATGAATGGCATAGAATGTATCAAACAATCTGAATTTAAGGGCTAGACAATCTGGAAAAAATTATAATACCTCTAAAATTGAGTCTTCCAGATGATTTTTAGCAAAAACTATTTTGAACCCCAACTTTTGTTGAATGCCTGTGATATGTTAAGCATCATGCAACTTCTAAAATATAGTACCATTGAAGAAAGTGCTGTGGATTACTGTTATGTATTTTTGCTATTCGTTTGATGCATATAAACTTCATTAGTAATTTGTTTAACTTATTTCTGTTATGGCATTCATTTTGCATGTAGTTAATGGAGTACAAGGTCATCAAAAAAGGTTATTAGGTTATTTGTTTGCAATCAGGCAGTGGCTGAAAATGGTTTGGATGACCCCTGCCTGGCTGGATGTGTCTAGTGCTCATGCTGTTTTGGATACCTTACTGTACTAATGATTTTTCTTCATTCAGCATAGAGAGCAGAGCCAATAAGCGATCAATCTCACTGTCTGCTGATGGCTGATCACCAGTGTAATTAGTGTAGCAAAGTGCACTGTTACACAAGCAAATCTGTTCAGCTGCTGCAGCCTTGATACAAAATGCAGTGGGTGGTCTTATACTGTTAGTTGCTTCAGAGGGCAGAAGAACTTAAGTTATCGGTAGTGTGATAATATTGTACAGGCAGCAAGGGTTGGTAAGTAGAAAGCCTGCAGTTTTATTTTCATGAATTTTGCATTCAGTTAGTATTATTAAAAAAACAAGTGTGTCCTATTGTTTAACCTACAGTTAACTTTACTTGCTTAATGATTTTTATTCCTTTGTGTCAGAGAGTAGGGCATTGTCATTAAAGAAGGGCAGGATGCTTGATAAGGTACAGGAATGGGACTTGTTGTACAGAATGCTCAGGACCTGGGAATTTCTGGGTAATGTATATTTCCATAATTTGGATCTCCATAGCTAAATTCCACAAAATCATTTAAAAATTACATACAAATAAATTCAATGGGATTGCTTTGCTTCCAATAAGGCTGAATTATATCTTAATTGGGATCAAGAACAAGGAACGTTTATTACAGAGAGAAATCATTTTTAAAAAGTCTTAATTGTTTGGATAAAATGGAGTCTATGGGAGATGGCCATCCAGTTATTCAGAGATTTCTGGATAACAGAATTCTTGATAACAAATTCCATACCTGTACTTAATTTGTTAAAAAAAGAACAGGTTACATCATGTATTCATTAACTGGTTTCTCTTCCCAAATACTTACTTTTTTAGAAATATATTAGCGTCACTTTTAATAACTAAGACCTGATCTGTTATTGAAAATTTAATCTGGACACTGTAAAATTACTGGTGCATCTGAAGAGGTAGTTAGTGTTTTTTTGCAGAGTGTGACTTATTCATATGCTTGTCAATTATATTCAACTCTGAACAGTGTGTGTGTGTGTGTATATATATATATATATATATATATATATATATATATATATTCAGGGCCACAGTAGATTTATTCCCAGAACAATCATGGGCAGATTTACTAAGGGTCGAATTTTGAAGTTCAAAAACTTCGAAATTCAACCATCAAATTTTTTTCAATGAAAAATTGACCTTTTTCGATCAAATAGGTCCATTTTCGATCGAATAAATATCATTCGAATCGTTCAAATGCATTGTTCGATTTGAACGATTTTGCCCAAAAAATTTAGAATTTCAAAGGTTCCAGGAGATCCCCCATAGGCTAAAATAGCAATTTGGCAGGTACAAGGTGGCAAAGTGTTGAATTCAAATTTCTTCGATTTTCCAATTGTCGAATTTGAATTGTCCGATGGTCGAAAAATTCTAAATTTTTTAATTTGAGTTTTCACTCTTTAACTCTGGTTTGCAATACTAAAATATTCTATAATATTAAAGTAACTCTTAAAAGCATGTATTCATTATTCATAAAAACAACTGCTGTGTTTTGTAGTACATAAAAGCACACATGAGGAATTTTGTTTAGGAGCATATTTTCTCACGTTAAAGTTAATTTTAAATTCAATCAAACTATAATATAACAATTAAACTGCCCCAAAACTTAACAGAGATACTACCACCTGACTAACTCATTTACAAATAGTAAATATAAGATGATGGTCATTTTTAATTTTTCATAATCTTTTTGCATGAAATGTGTCTAGGAGTTGCATGACACATTGGTAATCCCATCACAGTAACTACAGAGAATCAAATTCAGATGTCACCTCTTTGAAGAGTTACAATGTACAATTGTGATTGGATTAGTGGAAGAGTTTATATACTGAGAACTTCCCATACCAGTCAGTTAAACAGAAGAAGCTGCTCGGATGAGTAGTGAAAGGTCTTCAATAATTACTCAGCAAGTCCAGATATACCATGACCTGGATGAATGAAAATCTTCATAGTCATTTTTTTGCATGAAATGTTTTTTAGGGTACCCTCCTTCCCCCCTACATTTCCTAACATATGGCAACTCATCTATACAGTGGGCACGTGTAGGGCATTAGAGCAACTTTATTTTATTTATTAAAGGTTTCCTGGGCTTGTGTAGTGTAATGTAGTTGGTGCAGCATCCATTATACTTTAAAGTTGGCACCGTCTGCAAATTAGGCATCGCTAGCGTTATTTCACTTTGCCTGACGAAGTAAAGTTAGTGCAATTTTGCTATCGTTTGCCTCCCTGACTGCAACTTCTCATTTTAGTGAATTTGCACAGCACTGGCGAAACTACGCCTGGCAAAGTGCGGCGCAGCTCTCGCTGGCGCAGCTTCGGATGTTATTCACTCTCTTTTCATATCGCGTAATATTGTGTAACTCTCTTTTAATTGGCCTTCCCACCTCTCCAGTCCATAATGAACACTGCTGCTAGGCTTATACACCTCAGCAACTGCTCTTCCTCTGCCATACCATTCTGACAATCCCTGCACTGGCTTTCACTGCCCTTCAGAATTAAATTCATATTAATGACCCTGACATTCAAAGCACTTCATAACTCTGCCCCTCCCTACATCTCTGAACTAATCTCCATATACTCACCCAACCGCTTACTACGCTCCTCTGCTGACCTGCTGCTCAACTCTTCTCTCATTACCTCCTCACATGCTCGCATTCAAGACTTTGCAAGAGCTGCACCCCTCCTTGGTCTGTCCGACTTTCTCCTAATCTTTCAGCTTTCAAGAAATCTCCACTTTTTTAGAGAAGCCTACCCTCACTGTTAACTACCCAATGCAATACCGCTTACATTACTACATCTCTCACCCACTTTACTCTGATTTTGCCCACTCCCACACCTTGTGTATCATTCCCTTCCCTTTAGATTGTTAGCTTTTTCTGTACAGGGCCTTCCTCACCTTCTGTACCGGTATTTATTGTGATGTATGTAACTCCATATTTATTGTGATGTATGTAACTCCTTATGTTCTATGTATGTAATTCATGTTATTTAGTTGTATACACATTCACTTTACAGCGCTACGAAATAAGTTGGCACTATAGAAATGCATGTTAATTATAATAATAATAATAATAGTAAATTTGCCCCATAGTTTTCTATCAAACATTCCATAATTCATTATTTATTTCTTTGTTTCAGCTTCTATTTTCATGATCCCTAATTTCACATTGAGAAGCATTCCATTGTGCTAAGAAGAAAGACTTCTCTCTCTCAGCAGGAGGAGGCATAACCAGGTTTACAATAATGCAGGAGAAGGAAAGCACTTTCCCAAAAAGAACTTCTTTGGTTCTTTTCCTGTGCCAAGTAATTACTGCGCTGGAAGTACCACTTGACCGTAAGTAACAGTCATATGTAGTCTTCTTTTTATAGAATTCACTGCATGAACTTTTGGCTCCCTGGTGTTTTATGCTGTGCTGGAAGCCCAATGTCTCATGAGTTCTACAGTTTTAATCCTTATTTATGTTACGTTAAACTACTTAACCTTTGACAGTAGGCACAGAGACGTGGTGATTGTTCTTTGAGATATTTAAAACTTGGTACACTGTTGTGTGTGCTACAGTGCTACAGATAACCCCTAATTAATCAACAAAGAAAGCAGCAATGTGCTATAATTATTTCTAGCAAGCTTTCCATCCTTGAGCAGAGAGAATAGCAGGCATATATTGTGGCATGTGCAGTATTACTGTTTGTGCAGAAGTAATATACACAGTGTGTTTTGCCACACAAAATAAAAATCATAAAACAAAAATGGTTTCTGTATACAAATAGTCAAAGAAAAACACAATTTTTTCTGGGTTAGTTGTCTTTATGTACACAGCAGCAACGAATTTTTAGTGTATGACATTATAACTGTATTTCAAGACAAACCCATAAAGCAGCTTTCCTAAAATAGTATGATCTGAACATTCACTACTCATCTAAACAGATCATAATTTCACTAATGACGATAATAATTTTTATACAAAACATAGAGTTATGCAGAGCTGTAAATATAAATTTATAAACACACAGGGAGTCACTTATCAACACTGGACATTTTTGCCCATGGCAGTAACCCATAGCAATAATCAATCTACTGCATTCATGGTTCTGCTTGCAGCTGGCTTTAAAGGAGAATGCAACCCAAACGTTAAAAACCTCCTACCCCCCAACCCTATATAGACCCCTCTCCCTCCCCCTGCCTGCCTGCTACCCTGGGCAAATGCCCCTAACTTTTTACTTACCCCTCGGTGCAGATTCTGTCCATCAGAGTTCATGGCAGCCATCTTTTTTTCTCCGGTAATCTCCAGAATCTGAGTGGAGTTTCAGCACATGCACAGTTGGAGCAATCTTCCAGTCCCAAACAATTGCGCATGCGCCAAATTGCCAGGAATTTTGGCGCATGCACAGTTTTTGGGCCAGACAATTGCTCCAACTGCAATTTTCCTTTAAAAAGGTAATCTGATTGTTTGCTATAGGTAACTGCTCATGGAAAAATTTGCCCAGTTTTGGTAAATTAGTCCAACTGTGTGTGATTTCTTAACTTGGTGGTAATCTTTTATTTTAGCACAGTAACGTATAACAACCTCCCTGAAATGCATTTTGAAAATAAAATACAAATATATATGTGGATGTGTTGGGTTACTGCACTAGTGCAAGTTTGTACCTACATGATTTGCTGTGCCCTGTGATACATTACTTCTTACAACTCATATGTTAAAGTTGATAGAGGCCCTTGAAAATGCAATACTTGTGAAGACAGCAAGAAGCTAAGAAAGGAAACACATCTGATCATTTCACTTCAGTTTTAGGGCATATTTAATGAGGGTCGAAGTGAAAATTCAAATTCCAAAGTCATTTTTGGGTACTTCGCCTATCGAATAGGCCAAAATATGATATAAATTGAAAAAAATCAATTTGAATTTTAAAATTCGACCATTAGAAAATTGAAGTACTGTCAAATTCGACCCTTCACCACCTTAAATCTGACAAATTGACATTTTACCCTATGAGGGACCTCCTATAACCTTTAAGGAGTGTTTTTGAAAAGCGAATTTTTTTTTGGGGGGGGGGGAAATTGTTCGAATCGAACGATGTGAACAATTTATATTCAATCAAAAACTGGCCTATTCAATCAAAAACGGTCCATTTTTGATCAAAAAACCCCTTTAAAAAAATTTGATGGTCGAATTTTGAAGGATTTTCACTTCGAAATTTGACCCTTAGTAAATGTCCCCTTTAGTGTCTAAACAGAAGTATAGAGCTTCTGCTACAATCACCTTCCCAGTCAGTAGACAATGTTTGGTAAATATAGTGTCTGCTGAGACAGAATTATTGCATTGACATATATTTCTATATTTTGAAGTGGATGCTGCTCCATTTAGATAACCTTATAAAACTGCAAGTCTCAATTTCAATAAATAAAAAAACATAATTTATGTAATAAAAGGCACTAAGTTTGCCCAGGAGCAATAACCCATAGCAACCAATCAGTAGGTAGCATTTACTGGTCACCTGATAAAAGCTAACATCATATTGGTTGCTGCTCCTGGGAAAACTTAGTGCCTTTTATTACATATGGGGGTGTGACTTTTAAATTATAGGAATAATTCATTTATCATTACTATGATGAGAAATGCATCAAGTACCATTAATTTGAATCAATGAACACATGATATGGCTTTGGTGCAATCAGGCTAAATATTTCTCACAGCAATGTGCGTGCATATGTGTGTACTATATCAGAGGGAGTTGAATTGGAACTGTAGCAAAAGGTTTTATTGTCTACACTTAATGGGTACAGTAGAGTCATTTTATTTTATGCATTTTTGGAGCTGTCCTGATCACACAGTAGTTCCTGTACTACAGTATATAAAGTTCCAGACAGTTAAATGCTGGCTACAGGTGAAGGAATATGCAAGGCTGCTATGTAATGAGCATGCAATTACAATAATACATCTGCAAGGCTGTGTCCTATAGCAGAATTTTGTTAGAAAGTATTAATGCAACATAATAACTTCAGTATTTCTCCTATAGCAGATGCCAATGCAGATTACAACTGTTAGAACAAGCCCAATTATTTCTCTGTAACAACAAATCTCGCCAGAAGGGTCATTGTTTGCTCCATGTGATTTTGCAGAACTGTATTGATTTTTTTCCATTGCACAATGCAATGCCCTACTTTTTGTGTTCATTTTCTTTTCCATAATTGATCACTTGTCTGCTGGGTAATTTAAGGTTTGTTGGTTTAAGTTCTGTAACTTTAAAAATAAATATAAAGCTTTTATTTTTAAATTTATGCCCAACTAACATGGCAATTTTCTCAAATCTTTATCTTTACAACTGCTGGTTCTTGTGGGGGAAACAGCTATACTTCAAAAGGAATGTAAGTTTCTGTAATGTGAAATACAGTTTGAAACCAGGCAGATATTGTATGCATTACATTTTTTTGCTGCAGTTTGAAAGCATTTTCACTTGCTTGTAGTATAGTTTTGCTTCCCTATTTGTGTTTTAGTTAATGTTTTATTTGGTATTTATTTGGTTATTTGTCCCTAAGCCTTTTATTGCACTTGCTAATCCTTTCAATTATCTTAGATAATGTTTGCTGTGGTTTGTGTAACATTTGAGAATGGCGTTTACATTTTCCTCTTAATTACCAAAAGGATTAACATTGGATTTTATACAAGTTTTGGGACTAAAAATGGCAGTAAAATGCTATCACCAACAATAAGTTAACCATCATAAATACTAATATACGTCCATGTTCTTTCTGATATTCCTTGTTGTTGTACTCCTATTCATGAGACCGAACAATTTAAATGAGATGCCTATGGGAGTAATTTCCTTTCACAACATTACTTTTTATAATGTTTTAGAGTTACATGGCATAAATTACAGCACTAAGCACCATTTATAAGGATCTTGTGTATTATAATGCTACAGCAGAAAATATGAAAGGCTATGGGATATGTGCAGTGATCTGAGTAGTACTTCACTCAAGGAATCAGTAGCTTGAAACCATATAGCATGACCACTGGTAAATAGTATTCACCATCCAAATAGGGGTATTGTGAATTTAGACTGAGCTTTGGATTTTTATGGCCATAAACTAAGCACACATATTTGCAAAAAAAAATATGAGTCCATGCTAGTGAATTGAATATTGGTAATTCCCAGGGATCCCAGCATGAACAGTCCAGAGAATACCATAGACAATTAAGTACATTTATTTAGAATATATACATCAACAAAGACCTTAGCAAAACTGATTTAAGTCCATTTGAAAGATTTTGAGATGAAATTTATTTTTGGTGATGAGTTCACTGTGATATATAAAATATTATTATGACTTTCATATATGAAAATGATATGGTGCTTATGCACAAATTACTACCAGAAAAAGTGCCTGTCAGTTGGTAAAGTACAAGAGCTATACAGGTTCTAACAATGGCACAGTAAAAGTTTTATTGATATATATTGTATTATATGATTTTTTTTATATACATGTATTGTATTGTAATATAGAGTTTTGTATTTATTTTTTGTCCTGTTTTTTTGGACATCTACAATACAGTGCTTCAGCCTCCAACCATAACACATCAGTCACCAAAAAACTATATTGTGGACCCAAGAGAGAGCATTGTGATTCAGTGTGAGGCAAAGGGAAAGCCTCCTCCAAGGTGGGTTTGATTGTTTTTTTAGCATGGTGCTTTTCATAAATGATGAAGCTTTTTCAGTTATCAGTTCTACTTCAGTTCTGCAGTTAGTTGAATCTATTAATTAATCACAGGGTGCAAAGTTCAAAACAATGTTGCAATATGCCATTGTTTTGCAGTTTACATTCTGACTTGTGGGTTGCGCCTGAAGGTGCAGCTCTTTGCTTGCTTTCACAGAATGGGCCACTTTTTTATTATTATGGGTTTAATTTTATTTTCTTCTGGTCCAGTTGTGATTATTGGACCTTTGTGTAATATGCATTTTTTTACCCCACCAATTGAAAGACATAGTTACATAGTTAAATTGGGTTTAAAAAAGACAAAGTCCATCAAGTTCAACCCCTCCAAATTAAAACCCAGCATACACACACACACCCCCCTCCACTCTTTCACACAAACCATATATGCCCATAGCTTTACTAACTGTAGCGTTTAGTATCAATATAGCCTTTGATATTATGTCTTTCCAAAAAATCATCCAAGCCTCTCTTAAAAGCATCAACAGAATCGGCCATCACAAAATCACCCGGCAGTGCATTCCACAACCTCACTGGCCTCACTGTGAAGAACCACCTACGCTGCTTTAAATGAAATTCCTTTTCTTCTAGTCTGAAGGGGTGGCCTCTGGTGCGGTGATCTTCTTTATGGGTAAAAAGGTTCCCATGAGGTCTTACTAAGGATCTATAAAGAGTTATAATTATGTTTTCATGCCCTTTTTTATGCAGGACAGAACCCTATTTGCTTTAGTAGCTACAGAATGACACTGCCCAGAATTAGACAACTTGTTATCTATAAAAACCCCAAGATCCTTCTCACTCCTAATACACTGCCATTTAGTGTATAACTTGCATTTATATTATTTTTGCCAAAGTGCATAACCTTGCATTTATCAACATTGAACCTAATTTTCCAGTTTGCTGTCCAGTTTCCCAACTTAGACAAATCACTCTGCAAAGTGGCAGCATCCTGCATGGAACCTATACTTCTGCACAATTTTGTATCATCTGCAAAAATAGAAACCGTACTTTCAATGCCCAAATCCAGGTCATTAATAAACAATTTGAAAAGCAAGGGACCCAATACAGAGGCCTGTGGTATCCCACTAACAACACTGGTCCAATTAGAAAATGTTCCATTTACCACCATTCTTTGTAGTCTATCTTTTAGCCAGTTCTTTATCCAGTTACAAATACTATGTTCCAGGCCAACATTCCTTAATTTAACCAGTAACCTTCTGTGTGGCACTGTATCAAATGCTTTAGCGAAGTCTAAGTAAATCACATCCACAGCCATCCCAGAATTGAGGTCCCTGCTTACCTTCTCCTAAAAAGAAATTAAGTTAGTCTGGCAAGATCTATTACGCATAAAACCATGCTGGCACAAACTCATAGTATTGTTATTTGCTATGAAGTCCAGTATCCTATCCTTTATTAATCCTTCGAAAAGCTTTCCTACCACCAACGTCAGACTAACTGGCCTATAGTTCTGAGGCAGAGACTGGGATCCCTTTTTGAATAGTGGCACCACATTAGCAATTCGCCAGTCTCTTGGCACAATGCCAAACCTCAATGAATCCTGAAAAATTAAGTAGAGAGGTTTCGCAATCACAGAATGAAGCTCGTTAATTACCCTGGGATGAATCCCATCTGGCCCTGGACCTTTGTTTATCTTAACATGTTCTAGCCTCTTTTGAATTTCAGCATGTGTGAACCATGCATCATTAGATGTATTATTAGGATTGGGACTATTAATAAGGAAACCTTCATTAGCTGGTTCCTCATTTGTGTAGACAGATGAAAAGTATGCATGCAGAATCTGAGCTTTTTGCTTGTTCTCATCAACCAGCTGACCCCCCTCTGATAATAAAGGTCCTACCCCTTCCTGTTTCATTTATTTACTATTAATATATTTAAAAAATCATTTTGGATTCTTTTTACTGCTTACTGCTATATCCTTTTCCATATCGATTTTAGCTTGTCAACGTTCCTTGCTTACAAGCGGAATATACTGTCATGTATATTTATTAAGCAGCATTTTAAAGACTTCCCATTTTTTTGCATGTATTTTTTTTAAATAAACATAGAACTCCATAATATTTTGAGATGTGGCCTCAAATGCTGATTCATTAAAAACTAGGTAGGGTCACATGCTCATGTGCTGTTAGCTATAGAAGCAGATGTATTGACATTTAATTATATAGCATTTTGATCTTTTGGAAATAGATGTATAAATGCAAAAAATCAGCTTATTTATTTAAAAACTTGAATTTTGAAATCTTTATCATGTCAAAAACATAAAAAAACACTTGAAAACAATTCTATGGGTCATATTAACTAAAGGGTGAACGTGAAAATTTGGCATAATTTCACTAAAAATCAAGATTCCCGTCAACATTGCCTTCTTAATGATTAAAATTATCTTTACATTGGTGTAAATTCTCATCTCTTCTCCAGGTGGCATTTCTCCAGTGAATATTTACTATGAGCACAAGAATTATTTTTGTCAAGAGAAATTTCTCCATGTACAGACTGGTGAACTACCATTATAAAGACAGAGCAGCTATCCCATCCAAGACAATTTTCTGTATACATAATTTCTTCATGGTGAAAATTTGCTAGAGAATTTTTATGAAAATGTACTGACAAATTTACACAGAGAATTTAAACAATGAAAATTGACCATATTTCCTCTGAAAATGTGTCATGATGATTTTTTGTTAATATGAGATGTATGAAAATACACCTGACAAATTAAGGTGAACATTTCACACTTTAGTAAATATAATTTCTCTGTGAGTCTGCTTAATTGCAAATTCACCTCAAAAACTAAAATTGCATAATAGCTTGAATTTTAAAATGACATGTTCAATTGAGTTTTTAGATTTTTTTCTTGCATTTATTAAAATTTGAAGATTCGCATTTTGTAAACTCAAGTCTGAATTTGTCTTTTGTGCTGCAAAAAAATATTTATGGGGTTCTTTTAAGTTACATATGGTTGTTGGCCATAAAAATTTAAAGAAACAAACCTTATTATGGGCATAAATTTCCCTTTTACAAAACTGAGGATGTTTTGTGATCTATAGACTTCTAATGTGTTAACACTTCATATATGACAGCTTTTCATGGACTTGCAATGGCACACATTTTGACATAGATAAAGATCCATATGTGACAATGAAACCCAACTCTGGAACACTGGTGATTAATACCATGAATGGTGCAAGAGTAGAGGCATATGAGGGTGAATATCAGTGTACTGCCAGAAATGATCGTGGTTCTGCGCTGTCCAACAACATTGTTATCCAACAGTCCAGTGAGTACATTTATAGTATCTAATTATCATAGACTGCACCGCACACTAAATAAACACGAGTCACACATGGCATATGGTATTTTATATTTATATTACTGTTTTTCATTTTACATTTTGATTTCTTGATATTCTGATTTATTACATGCAATGTTTCTTAATTTGATTCCTTTGTATTTTGTTTTTTTTTTTCATACCATTTGCTTTTTGTTTCAACACTAAATTATTTTCTTGCTTTTCTTTTCTTTGTTTAAAGACATCTTAAAAATCATCAAAGCCATCTTGTTAGAAGGTAACAGTGAGTCATTTATCACTCTGGATAAGTACTGCATGGGAGTACTGATTTCCCCTTAAACTTTCCTACTTTTGGGATCCTTAAACACACCTGTAGCAACACACCTGTTGTACAATCTCCACATTGAGATTGTAGGCTGATACACTCAAAAAGTAAACCTGGGTAATGTAATAGTATTTTTTCTGAAAAAATGATCATGTCATATAGTCTAAAATAATATTTTCATGACCAAATTTTATAGTACAGACATCCACAAACTGGATGTGTTGATATAAAGGCTTGTATCAGATTGTAAACATCTTATCTCTTTTTAGCTAAAAGTTATTTGAAATTGTATTATTAGGAACGCTAAAAGCAACATGAAAGCACCATTAGTATTAACATTTTAATATTCTTTAAATAATAATGTTTTTGGCTATTAAAAGACTAGCACTACCCAGTGTTTATATTTTTAAACATTATTTCAAGCTGCATCTGAACCCCCTTCATACAGTATAAATAAAGCTCGCTTATATTTTCTCTTTCCAAATCACATATTTTCCTGACGTGTCCTCCTTGCACAGATTGTTTGTTAATATCTGTAAAAAAAAACTTGTTTTGTGTCTATTCAGACAAAGCAGAATATGTACTTATTATTTGTAGTCAAACTAACATTTTTAGTTATATAATACATAATGCTGAGTAAAATGAGTAAAAATATTAGATTACATTCACTCATGTGTTCATCTGTTCAGTTTTTCCCTTTAAGTGGTTACCGTTGTTCCAGAATAGAATGATCTACAGCAAGGAATATAGAGACTAGTATTGTAGTTTTTATCTAAACCAGTCAAGTATAATCAAGGTTAGAATTCATTCACCACACAAGGTGGATTTTCATTTTTCTCAGAAACATTTCTATTACAGTCTTTCACACTCCAGTAATGAAAGAAAATCTAATTATGAGTTTCTTCATTTTTCTTCTCAGTGAGAAATTAATGTAATGAACTAGTCAGCTTGATAACCTGAAATATCTTGATAACTTGATATCCTAATTATCCCATAATATGCTGAGTGTGAAATGTATGGAATTATCAGTTAGATGTATAATTCAAGAAAAAAAATGCAACAATCTCATGAATATTATAACTCCTTTTCTAAACTGGCTCACTAAATAGACTTCAGCTTGTCTGGATTTACCATTACATAGTCTATAATCCTAATGCTGATCATATGTTCACCTGAGGAAAAGCTGTGTCCCCAGAATTTGCATCTTTCTTTAATACCAGTGGATGAATGCCTCAAAACCTTAAATATTGTCTTGCCTGAAGTTACCTTACCAAACCCATTGGAATTAAGGTTTTAATTATTTTTATTTGCGTGTCTGCCACACAGGCAATATATTTGGATAGCCATTCATAGTCATTCAGGCTTTCATTAATTTGTTGCTATGTGTTATTGTTGACTTGTTATTATAGACAAGAGGTAAACACACACATGCATTTACGGAGTAGAAGACATGCCCATCCACTTTCATTATCTCACTCAGGCCTGCTAAGGTTTCCAAGTCTTTTGAGCTTACTCGTTCTTGTTAATTTGCATTCAATTACTAGCACTTTATAAACCTAATAATTGATAAGCCTGAACTTAATAATTCTTTAGTCTGAACTTTTACTGTAATCACTTTTATTAATTTATCCAAGCCTGTTTCACATTGAGCCTTGCATTTAAAGGTGACTTATGTATATAAAGCATGCACAGAGATGTTCATAGCATAATTTACTGTATAATTGTAAACTAAAAAAAGGGTATAATTAGGGGCAGATTTACTAAATTCATTTGAAGAAGTCGAATTTGCATAAAAATCTCCAAAATATGCAAATTAGGCAAATTCGACCATCGAATATTCGAATTAGAATAATTTGAATATTCGAATAATTCGATGGTCAAAGTACTTCCCCTATTCGACCCCCTAGTTTGCCAGATCCAAGCTGCCGAATTGGGTTTCATTATTTTTGACTGAATAAAAAAAATTCGATCGATTGATAAAATTCGAACGATTAATTTTTCTATTCGATCGAATTGCAGTAAAATCCTTCTAATTCGATATTTGAATTCAAAGGATTTTACTTCACATGGTCGAATTTCTAATTTTTTTCATTCAAAATTTGACCAATAGTAAATCTGCCCCCATATGTAAATTACACAGGGAAAATAAGAAAAGAGCTTTCAATCAGGAAGACGTGACAGACAGAAACAAGGTTGTTTAGTTCAAGGATTTATGACTGTAGAGGAAGACTGGTAAATAGCTTCCTCTAGACAAGAACTTTGAGAAAAATGTTAGTGGAGCTTTCCTTATGCATGGTGGTTGAGCACTCCAGAGTCATGCTGCAGTTAGTAAGAAAAGTTTTATGCTGAGTCCGCTTTTGAGGTAAACTGTGGTATGGTCAATAAACGCAGGGCTCTGAAGGACAGGATAAGAATATTTTGCTTAAAAGACCAGTAACACCAAATAATTAAAGTGTTTTGAAGTAATGGAAATATAATGTATTGTTGTACTGCACTGGTAAAACAAGCGTTTTTGCTTCAGAAATACTACATAGTTTAACAAGCTGCTGTATAGCTGTGGGGGCAGCCATTCAAAGTTGAAAAGGGAGAAAAGGCACAGGGTATACAATGGGATTCTTCAGAATGTATCTTCTTTGTATCCTGTGCATGAATGGCTGCCCCCATGGATACATAGCAGCGTGTTTATATAAACTATAGTTGTGTTTCTGAAGATTTCACACCAGTTTTACCAGTGTAGGGCAAGAGAACCTTTTATTGAAGTTCCTTTAAAACACTTTAATCTTTTGATGTTACTGTTCCAAATTCTTACATTTTTCCTGTTACAGTTAGATCTTATATCACAGACCAAAACGCTGAATTTTTGCAAAAGGACATTTCAAGTTAAAATGGTAGCTGCATTCAACATAAGTACAATAAATTACTTTTTATTGTATTTGCATGTTTTCTATTGTTTTCATTTAAAACTGTCTGTGGTTTTGTAGGATAACTCTGCATGACCTCTTTCACAAAACCAAGATAATTTGTATAAAATAAATATATAATAGTCCAAAAACAGCATACAACAGCAATCATTATATCTTACATGACAGATATCAGTGATATGATATCAATGACGATATTGGTTATAATTTGAATTATCCGTGTACATATTGTTCTAATCTACTTTAAAATTCATTTCTTCAGGATCCCCTTTGTGGACAAAGGAAAAAATTGAACCAATTGTTCTTCCGCAAGGTGCGCCTTTGGTGCTCCCATGCAACCCTCCAAAAGGATTACCACCACCTATGATATTTTGGATGGACAACTGTAAGTTTCTGCATAATATTATTTGTTTTTTAATAGTTGCTTTGTAGAAATATTAAATAATAAATTGTGGTATTTACGGCTATTATAGAAATTTTAGGCTGGAGAGAGTTTGTATCTGTTTTTATTATCCATTTGAAAGACCAAAGAGACCTTTGTCTTACACTGTATATTACTTTATCAAGTTTACTAGTGTAGAGTTTTGGTAAAGATGCTAATCTGGGGTTAATCTGGGGTGCTTTGCTTCAACAAATTTCTCGCAAATTTGCTGAGAAATTCAGGGAACGGTGAAAAATTTGCGAAATGCCTGGCGACTTTTCACAGGAAATTAACGAATGTATTCACCTGCAGCGAATCGTGGGAGTTCAAGCCAGGCAAATAAATTTGCCCATCACTAATGCTGATAAATGTAGGTGTAGTATTCATAGAATCACATGAAGATGCTTATTTATAGTATATAGAATGAGGTTGAGAACAAACTGATTTCTCTTTTCAGCTTTGAGATCTTGCTAATATCCTTTTCCTTTTATTTTTTAAGTATTCCAAAAGCTTCCCCAAAATGAAAGGGTTTCACAAGGTCTTAATGGAGATCTTTACTTTTCTAATGTGCAACCAGAAGATACTCGTGACTTCTACATTTGCTTTGCAAGATTTAATCTTACTCAGACTATACACCAGAAACAACCTATTTCCTTGAAAGTTTTAACAAGTAAGTTATTGCCACAATTTTCTTTGGATGTAACTGACAAGAAGATTATACAGAATCCCTTTTTTCTCGTAAATGCTTTATGTATGATATAATATCTTATTGACAGTTACAGGGCTTTCTATTTCTGGCTCAGACCAGTTTCTTTTTATGTAGCAATGACTTTGCTATTTTGCTCTTCAGACTTACAAAACGAGGTACAGTATGGGATCTGTTATCTGTAAACCCATTATCCAGAAAGTTCCGAACTACAGGGGCAAATTCACTAAAGCGCGAAAATGCGCTAGCGTCGCCTTCGCTGACGTTCACCGCGCTTTGCCATGTGGATTTTCGCAAGTGCTACGCAAATTCACGAAGATGCGAATTTGCTTAGCAAAGTTACCGTTACTTCGCCAGGCAAAGCACATTTACGCTAGCAATGGCTAATTAGCTTATGGCACAAACTTAAGCGTATAATAAAGGTGTATGTTACAGCCACTTCATTACACTACACAAGCCCAGGAAACCTTTAATAAATTAAATAAAGTTGTCCTATTGCCCTAAACATGTGCCCACTGTATAGCTGAGTTGCCATATGTTAGGAAATGTAGGCTATCACCCAACAAAAGGTAAAAGATGCCAGCGTTTTTTTTTTTCAAACTCCTATCTATTGTATTGAACTTGGCGTTCACAAAACTTTTCATCTTAGTGAATTAACGTAGTTACGTCCCTTCGTCAGTGTGCAGCTTTGCCTGGCGTAAGGGTGCGAAGTTGCGCAAGTCGATGTCCTTCGCTAGTGAATTTTTCTCCAGGGACACTGTTAATCAGCGAAGTTACGAATTAACGTCAGGCTGGCTAATTAGCGCTAGCATTACATGCTTTGTGCTTTAGTGAATTTGCACCATTGACTCCATTTTAATCCAATAATCCAAATGTTTTAATTATTTCCTTTTTCTCTGTAATAATAAAACAGAACCTTGTACTTGATCCAAACTAAGATATAATTAATCCTTACTGGAAGCAGAACCAGCCTATTGGGGTTATTTAATGTGTACATGATTTATAGTAGTCTTAAGGTGTGAAGATCCAAATTACAGAAAGACCCATTATCTGGAATGCCCCAGGTCCCGAGCATTCTGGATAAAGGGTCCCATACCTGTATAATTATAAAAATACAATATCTTAATTGTTTGTTTTATTAGTAGCGTTGTAGAGTTGTCAAGTTGGCATTTTAGTGGTTGGCTTCCTGTATGGGTTGTTGCTAAAATTGTACAACAGTTCTAAAACATTAAACATTCCATTTACTATATTTACATAGTCAAGTAAAGAGTAAAGTGTAGTGTTTAGCCCATATTTCAGTTGTGGTTTGTGATTACTGTTACCATAATTATATCATCAATTAGAATTATTAATTAGTTTTGTTTTACTGGATCTTAATGTTACCACATATATTATTGTCACTGGTTGCAAAATGTTATGTTGTAATTAAAGCTCCTTATTTATTAATAGGTTTTATGCATATGAATTCTCAGTATATATAGATTTATTTATTGTAATTATACTCAATTGGTGGTTTGCAGGGGTATACTGTAGGTAGTGCACTGGTTTTTGCTTCATGATACCATGGAAATAAATAGGGTTTTCTTATAATGCTGCTGAACATTATGTAAAGACTAAGAGCTGTCACTTTTACAATTTATTTGTAATGTGGAATGCCTGGTACTCAGGGCTCTCTCTGTTTTCTTTCTGGCAAGAGAAAAACATAACTTTATAGAAAGGAATCTAGATTTAGAATCTAGATATGTATAGTGTAGTGGCTACATGTGTAGTACAGGTGAACTCCAGTCACTCAATTGCACACATGACATTGTGATACATTTAACACATGCTTGTCAGTTGAAGGTAAACGGATTTGGAGACCTGACATTCAAAAGATATCAGTTGGCTGGGCTCAGACTATGGTTTTTACAGTACACAAGGATTACAGAGTGCTTTAGAGTAGACAGTGTGTTGAAGATATGGATGTTAGATTTAGCAGAAGATGTAAAATAATATTTCATGATATAGTTAAATACTTTAGGATACTTTGTATTACTGTATAATGCTATAATGTTGTTGGTCACCTTTAGATTCAACATTCGAAACTGTTTTATCTGACTGTGTAAAATATTGATGTTTTGTTTATTTCAGTGGATGGATTAAATGACACTATAGCTGCTAATTTAAGTGACACTGATTTTTATGGTGGTGAGTCTTTGGTAAACAGAATTCACAAGTATTTTCTAATTTTATTACAATAATTAGTAGACTAACTTCACTTCCATTTAATATCTACATTTTTTCTTTAAAATCTTCTTTTTCAATCATCTATTGGCTATTGTATAATTATATATTGATATAATTATACACTCTGTAATATTGCTTCCTTTTTATATGTTTTAAGATTCAAAGCCATCTATATCAGTTAGATTGAAGCAAATATGAGTTTTACTCACATGAGGCAAGGATAAAACATGCCATACACATCACAATGGGATAAACGGGGACATATTTTTAACAAATGGCTTTAGACGTCTGTGTGGCAAATAACCGTTCCTCTTAAATTAGTGTATGTATTCTATTAAAGCTTTATTGTGTGATTTTTTTATGGGCTATATTCAATACAAGATGTTTTTTCTTTAGAAATGAATTAGGAAATGATTTTTATTTGTAAAGCTGTATTCTGTAATAACAAATTCCATAAAGGCTCACATCTCAATATATGAAGGGACATGAGATTACCCCAGAATTAGGGTGCAGTTTGTGTTTTTGAATTAAACAACAGAAATAAGGCCTAAGCCTCCATGGTGTGTCAGTTGTTAATCATGACTGGGAACATTTAACAGTTAAAATATCCAGTACTTTTTTTTCCAGGACATATTTGTGCCTAAGACAATCACTCACAACTAATATAAAAAGTTTTGTATAGAAGTAACTCTGCATGCACTGAATTATAATTGCTAATTTGTTATGTACTGTGTCTACGCCATCATCCATACTTCATTGAGCTCACTCATAACTAGTCAGACATCGCTTCATTTTACTTGAAAAGTAATATATGCACATGACTAAGCATATTTTTTTTTTTAATTTTCATTTCAGATAGTCCTGCTGAGGAAAGGCAGCCTAGCATGCTGTTTCCAAATAGTACCACAAGTAACAAGACAGTCTTACTTGGAGAAGTACTTCTGCTGGAATGTATAGCAGAGGGACTGTAAGTGCTCTGTGCGATCTAGCACTGTATTTTAAACTCTGCATGTTGTCAGTGTTTAAACTCAAACTGGGGTGTCTGTGATTGCAATCTTCTGCAGAAGTCAAATCTGATGCCAGCCTTTGCACATTTTAACTTCTCCTCGCGCCTGTTATTTTCAGGGCAAATTTACTAAAATTCTCCCAAAATACCTCGAATCTATTCGAAATTCGATAAGCATTCAACTATCGAATCCTTATTGAATAGGTCTAGGCTATCTTTTTCCTCAATATTCGATTTCT
>CM044436.1:74688282-74702171 GCA_024363595.1 Xenopus borealis
CCAAATTTAAATAATATACTTACTAGCCAAACAGGATAATGTAACATGCTTATGGTTTATTTTATCTACAACAGTGGCCACTATTTTCTTCCACATTTTTTATTAACTTTTTACTATATGTATACATTGATGTTAAAGGAAAACTATACAGTCTGGACAATGTAGGTCTGTATAAAAAGATATTGCATAAAATAACTGATATGTAAAACGCTGATTCATGTAAATAAACCATTTTCATAATAATATACTTTTATAGTAGCATGTGCCATTAGGTAATCCTAAATAAAAAATAGCCATTTTAAAAAATAAGGACAGCCTCCTAGGATCGTATGATTCAACGGTGCACACAAATATACCAAACAAACTATAAAGTTAGGTCACATGAGCCAATTACCAGACAGAGTTGTGTCTTTTGCTTCCACACTTCTTCCTGTTGAAATATTGGCATATTTCTGGTCAGGTGATCTCTGAGGCAGCACACAGGCATCATGAAATGGTGGTTTAAGGCAAGAGATGTAAAAGGGCAATATTTACTTAAATATATATGTATAGCAGTGTAAGATTCTTTAATATGTCACTTAATATGATATAAACTACATGTTGCTCAAGTATTCATTTTGGGTATAGTTTTCCTTTAGGGGAATGATTGTACTACTTGCAAAAAATAAATGGTTTGAGTGCTTTTTAAAGTTGGTCTTCATTCTCTTTTTTGAGCTAGCTTGATTAGAAACAACTCAGCACAGTCATGCAGAGTAAAGTTATTTATATGAGTGACCATAATCATTTTTATGTAGTATGCTGGGCCAAATATATAACAGAGATATATTCAGCAGAAATAAAAACAAATTGTTTAAGCAGTTAAAGGAACAGTAACACCAAAAAATGAAAGTGTTTTAAAGTAATGAACATATCATATAATTTTGTCCTGCACTAGTTTGCTTCAGAAACACTACTATAGATCATATAAACAAGCTGCTAAGTAGCAATGGTGGAAATTGAAAAATGGCTATATGGCACAGGATAAGTAATGGAGAACAGATAACATTATGTTCTACAGAGCTTATCTGCTGTGTAATCTGAGCCTTTTCTCCTTTGAATGGCTGCCCTCACGGCTACACAACAGCTCATTTATATAAACAATAGTAGTGCTTCAGAAGCAAACACTGCAGTTTTACTAGTGCAGGGCAACATTGCATTATATTTTCATTACTTTAAAACAATTACATTTTTTGATGTTACTGGTCCTTTAATAGTGTTTGCCCTGAATATCTGGAGAGGGTCAGTGCTGGGCCCATAGGCTCACCTTTTTTGTTTAGCTAAAGGGCTCTGCTGATCTTATTAGAGCATTTTAAATCAGTTCAGACTTTTAGAGGTTTTCGATTTTTTGTTGAGGGTGAATTGGGTATTTATTAAAGTCTGGCTGGTTATAAAATTAATAAGCAATAGAACAGAGACGAGCACAGCAACATTTCAATAGGGTATTACATCCCTTCCATTAAAATATTTTATTGTTGTATATTGTGCAAACAGTGTGTGACATGCATAACTCCTGCCTTCTGTCCTCAGCTGCCGATCAGTATAGTGGAATAACAAGGGATGCACAAGTTACAGTGACCTCCAAAGTAACTTTTTTTTTCAGCAGTTGTATCTTTAATTTAAATGTAAGTTTTCTATTTAATTAATTTTGTGAGTCACCAACTCTGCTCCTATTCCATTTATATTGGTTATTGGCACAGTGAATCATCTTTGGGTCTTGAATGGTATCAGATTACCTGCAGTTCAATCAGATCTTACAAAAAAATATATGATATATACATATGCATTTATCTTAGCAGAACACATATTGTGCTCTTCTGGTCCAAGCATTATCCTGTAATTATAGATTGAACAAAATCTATTCTATGAGTTAATTCCTATAAACTTTAATATCATTTAAATATATATATATTTGCAGAACCTGATAAAAATCCATCTGATATAAAAGGAGTTGGTACTGAACCAGATAACTTGGTTATCGCCTGGGAAGTAAGTATCTATATTTGCTGTTGATCATAGCAAGATTTTATTACATTATTGCTTGTTTGATAATGCTAGTGTAACGCTAATCTGGGCTATCCAAACCACAGATAGTACTTGACCAGCTAGGGGGAGGAGCATGGGTTACATTTGGACTCACACTTCAGGATCAGGGTCTTCGCTAAGTGGAAGCATTCCCAGACAGATGTTGTGTAACTACAACAACCAGACTACTGTGCATGAAAAATAGTAATAATTGGGTGTCAGGAGGTTCTTATGATGCAACAAGAAAATGTTTATTAGTCCAAAGCCAATATCCACAGGTTTACTCACGTATACAGATGAGGTATTAGCACATGACACACAGTCAAAACAGGTAATAGGTACTTCAGCTGAGGAAGGACTCCATTTGGCAATTGCAGTAATTCAGTATGCCAATCCCATCCAGTGCACTGTTCAGGGAGTTGAAAGCTAACGTAACACCCTCGTCACTGAGTTCCCTGCATTTGAGGCATTCACAAAGCCTCTGGGAAGCTACTCCCTGCTGCAAATCCTTGTTGGAGCTTCAGCTGCTCTTTCTACATACACTATCTACCGTTCTCTCCTAGAGAGACTATTACAAGTCTACTCTAATACAGCTAAACCTCATTCATGGGGTTCCCTGGTCCCTGACTTAACCACTAAAGGTGCTGTCCCTTTAGGGCACGTGTTTTACTGGGCCATAGTGTACCCAGGCTCAATGACACCTCCAGTCGATCTGCACACCAGCAGCCAAAGAGAAAGAGGCCACTCCCTTCCAAACACTATATGGATGTGTGGCAGGAAGTAGCCATTACACCTCTTGGCCAATAACATTGATGTTACACTTAAATGGATACATAGGCTTTTGCCTAACCTAAGGCAAAGGGTAGGGCCATACGGACAGATTAAACCCCTATGGGTCCCTACACTAACATGTGTGATTAAGTTAATGTATTTGATCAGCCTTGTTTTGTTTACATGCCAGCAGTTTGTAATCATGGCTTATTTCCCATTGTTTATGTAATGAAATGAGATTGTAGACCTGCATTCTCAAGAAGTATCATCAGTCTTTGTCATGCTGTGGGATAATTCTTTCTGTATGGTTTGTTTGTTGTAGCCCATGAAAGGATTTGACTCAAATGGACCTGGACTGCAGTATAAAGTCAGTTGGAGACAGAAACATTTTGATGATGAATGGACATCTATTATTGTTGCAAATGTATCAAAGTATATTGTATCTGGAACGCCAACATTTGAACCATATGAAATAAAGGTCCAAGCACTGAATGACATAGGCTATGCCCCTGATCCATCAGTAATCATTGGATATTCGGGAGAAGACTGTGAGATATTTTGTTCAATACCTGTCATTTCAATATGTATACAACTGATTTACATGACTAATAGTTATTTGTCTCATTTAGTACCTATGACTGCTCCGAGCAATGTTGAGGTGGAAGTGATTAACAATACACTGGTAAAAGTTCAGTGGGAATCTGTTCTTTCTACATCAATACGAGGCCATCTTCAAGGTTACAGGGTGAGGAAATGATTCATATTTCCAAATAATATTTTTTTAACAGTGCAGAAACATTTTGAATACTAAGTAAATCTATTGTGTATCTTGTGCTTGAATGGCTGCCCCCATGGCTACACAGCAGCTTATTTATGTAAACTATAACTGTACTGAAGCAAATGCACCAGTTTTGCCAGTGCAGGGCAACAGTACATTATATTGGCATTCCTTTAAAACACTTTCTTTTTTTGGGGTTACTGTTCCTTTAAAGTCTATGGGGGACAAATTTTTTTTGATGTGCATCTTTTTTTATGCGCAAAATTTTTTCTATATCTATGGGCATCATATCACGGCGAAACTTGGCTAACAAATTTGCTCATTCAGGGGTGTAACTACAGAGGAAGCAGACCCTGGCCCAGGAGGAATATGGGGCCCATCAGGCCCTACTTAATGAGCAATTTCAATATATAGTGGTAAAACAGGACAACCTCTGGATATTTTGGGGGCCCTAAAATAAATTTGCTGTGGGGCACAGTAACGTCTAGTTACACCACTGTGCTCATTCCTACCGCCTGTAAATTAAAGGTGATTCAAATGCAATGGATATGTTCTAAACTTTTGTTGCTTTTCATTTTTTATTTTTATATTGCGGATTTTTTTGTGGATTTTGAATTGTTACCATTCTTATTTTGCATGTTTGCTGCATGGTTTTCTGTTTGTTAAGGTTACTGACTAAGGCAAGCAAAAACCAGTAATTGTTGTTATTCATTGTTGATCTTTTTTTTTTCTGTTGCTCCTCTGTTGATCTTAAATATGACTTTAAAATATAACTTCATTATTGAGGATTAATTGTTATTTATAAACAACCAATATTAAAAAGAAAGTCACGCATATGCACTCTATAGCTACAGAATAAATAATAGGAAAAAATCACATACTTCCAAAGGAAAGGTAATATGACTGAAAATGTATATAAAGATTATTTATATATAAAGATCTAAACGTCTAAAAATACTTTTGCAGATAGTAGACCATCTGCTGTTAAAGGTAAACTCTATAGCTACAGAATAAATAATAGAAACAAATCACATACTTCCAAAGGAAAGGTAATACTGTATGACTGAAAATGTATATAAAGATTATTTATATATAAAGATCGAAAACATCTAAATTGGGGCAGTGTCAAAAGACTTTGCAGATAGTAGACCATCTGCTGTTAAAGGTAAAATTGACAGCTGTAACATCTTTTACATTTTGAATTGACTGGAATTTTGACCTTTTTCAAAAAAAATTGTTCTGGCACTGGTAATGTTCTGTACTAATCTAATACAAAGGACCAAAACATCAGTAGAATAAATGTTTTGCATCCCAATTTAAAAGCGTTGGGCCAATTTGTATATGTTCGTTGTTTGTATATGTACTGTATACATACATGTGCCTTTCTGTATGGATAATACATATGTGTATATATTTAATAAATATATAAATATAAATATATATATATATTGTTTTGCAGGTCTATTACTGGAAAGCTGAAAACCAAACAAAGAGAAACAAAAGGCATATGGAAAAACGAATGCTCACATTTCATGGAAACAAAACACATGGAAGGCTCCCAGGACTGGAACCTTTTACATCTTATATTCTCAATGTTAGAGTTTTCAATGGTAAAGGTGAAGGTCCTCCCAGCACTGACAAATATTTTGAAACACCAGAAGGAGGTAAGGAGTAGTTAGAGACACAGGATGGATACTATTATTCTTTGAATGTGCCTCACAGAACAATGTACTGTATTCAGCTATGGTAAATTATGTCTGCAAATTGCTCTGTTTTTAAAAAAACATTCTGTTCTACATAAAAGATTATTTTGCTGCTTCCAAATCAGCAAGGTACTTGAAGAAAAAAATGTACTGTTTTCACAAGTTATTCTGGTAAAGATGTAACACCAATCTATCAATAGATACATTTGCCATTAATTGTTTTGTCATGAGCTTGGCTGTTTGTAACACTCGAGTAATAAAACAAGGAGTAATTTTTAAGAAAATGGCAGAAGAAACACACATTTTTTTTTGTTTTATTTTTTTTAATTCAATATCTTGAAAATCTAATATTTACTATTTAAAGTCCCTAGTGCTCCATTGAAGCTGGATGTTGTTGAAAGAACTATTGATTCTTTAACTCTTATGTGGAAACCACCCGCTCATCCAAATGGGGTCCTAACCCAATATACACTGATATTTCAATCAAGTAAGTCAACAAACCAGTGTGGTATATTTATTATATATTTATTATATATTTGCAAACATACAGATGGAGATTGGCTAATGGGCATTTTGACATGCAATCATTTTTCAAAACGTGTGATATTTCTTAAACCACAAATTTTTTAACTATCCATTACAGTCTCTAGGCAATTTTTCTGGGCAAAACATGGCAAATTATTTCACTCATAAATAAATAATACAACAAATGTGTGATTAGTTTCAGGTAACAAATATGAAATGTAAATTTGTGACTTTGCAAATGTATTTACTTTAATTACTTGAATTTGGGATTTAGAAATTTGTGGTTTAAACATACAGTATGATTTATTTTAGCATTGCAAAAGAAAGTAGAGTGAACTGAAATTGGAACAAGAACTAATAATTAAATTAACTTTTGTGAATATGGCAGTTCTCTCATTCAAGAATCCAACTCTAGTGAATATGAAGTATCAAATTTCACTGTACAAATATGGAGTACAACTTAAGCTAAGCTGAAGTTGGGGTAGTTTTTTGTAGATATTATTGTCATTTTGCTGGAGCTAATAAGGTCATAGTAATTGGAAAACTGGTTTCCTAAAAATAATATATATATATATATATATATATACATACGGCATATAGTGACATGAAAAGAAAAATTTGGCATTCAGATGATTGAAAATGGTTGTTGATTTTCTGGGGGTGAACAATGCACACCAACTTAATGCCTAATGCATCTTAATGCTACTTTTGTGAACCCCCCCCCCCCCCCACGACAAAAGAATCTTTAGAAAAGTAACCTCGAAACACGTGTCTTGAATTGCGATACCCTCTATGTTACCATGGGTTAGTTCAGTCTTTATGTTATACCTGAAAATTGTTAGGTACCAGGTGCTAATGCCACTGAATTGACACTGATTTTTTTTGTAGTAAACGCCACACATGAGCTAAGCCCTCCAGTTGAGATGACTATTCCCACAAACGAAACAAGTGTAGTGTTAAGGAATTTAAACCAAAGCACACGCTACAAGTTTTACTTGTATGGACATACTGCTGTGGGACCAGGAATCCAGATAACTCAAGAAGCAATTACTGCTTTGGATCAGGGTAAGATGATATTCTTTAAATACACATGTCTTTCTAAAAGTTTGACAAATATTGGATGTTTACAGTCGGCATATTTCATGTCACACATGGTTGTTATTATTATTGACAAAATAAACTGTATAATATGAAATCTTTTTCATGCATGGTTCTTAAAGAATTTCTATTCAAATACCAAAATTATTCAGAATTCAGACTTTCTGCACTTTAGGCACATTATGGAAAATTCTGAATCATGACAGAATTGTGCATTTGCAGAGGACAACGGCATTCTCGTAAGACACTATTTGTTTAGCAATTGGTGTTGACAATGACAATATATTGCATCTAATAATCTGCTGTATTTAGTAGATGTTTTGCATGTTTATGCTTCAGTGAAATACCATTTTGCTGAAGTTTTCTGAGGACAAGTAAAAAGCTAGTAGTGGGGTTATTCAATATTTTGAAGAAGAAGAATAAGTAGAAGGTGTTGCTTCTGCATTCATTTTTGTTCATACTAGGCATCAGTGGCTAGATGATATATTATATTTTTACATGTACAACATCTAATGTATTAAGTGTCCTTCTGTTTTTATTTAAAGCTGGTATTCCCCCACCTGCTGTAGGTGCAGGCAAAGGTAAAAGTAACATTTGCATGTTTTAAGTGTGGACTGACATGCTTGGCTTCTGTGCTTCAGGTGCCTTGGCTACAATAAACCAGTTGCAGTTATGATTGTTCAGTATAGAAACTGGGTAAATAGATAGGCTGTGAAAAATAAAAATTGTGTTCAATATAGTTAGTTAGCCAAAAATGTAATGTGTAAAGGCTGGAGTGACTGGATGTCTTACATAACAGAACACTACTTCCTGCTTTGCAGCTCTCTTGATTTCCACTGATTGGTTACCGGGCAGTAACCAGTTGAAGACTTCTGTAATTTGTAAAAATGTTAATAGAATTGACATCTTGATTTGGTCAGAATCATAGCTACAACATTTTCATGTAGAAGTATAGATGACCATTTATAAGTTTATGAAAATATTTATAGTGTTAAACATTTTAAGGCCCATTTATGATCACTAGGCACACCAATAAAATTGCACCTACTTGGATTTGTCTATTGCATCCATCTACTAGCACTGTATGGCAGTTCTCCCATTGCAGTGTTTACAATGCTCTAATTGCAAGTTATAAAGCATAGTGTGCTCCAATACAAGGGACCCTTTACCAAATGCTTGCCTTAAACAGATGGTAAGTATATGGTTTACTTTGAGTGTTAAGCCTGCAAGTGTTTTGTGTGTTCATTCACATTCAAGTGAAAAGTATGGCAGTAACACCTAATCTCTGCATGTTGTTACATCCCTTGCATAAACCAGTTGCATCCATTTGCATGAAATTAATAACCAATGCAAAATGTTCATTTTCAGAATTGGCTATACCATTTTTCTCCTGATTGTGTGGGTGAAATGATGCTAAAATTCTGGGGAAGAATGTTGTTCATGGGTAAATGCAAAATTATAGAATTGCTCAACTTATTTACACTCCTTAAGTAAATGAGCCCTTTTTTGTTCTTGGTTAAGTAGTACTCTCATTTACTTTTCACATGGACACTGATGCCAGTTCCACACATTTACACACAACCTAACAGGAGGCCTACAAAAGCCATGGTATGGTTACGGGTTTGTTTTTTTGCAGAAAGCAGACTAAACAGAAAGCAGATTAAACAGAAAAAGAACAATATCAAACGATGCAGCTATTACTTGCATATCAACAATGATTTGTTTAAAGGAAACTATACCCTGAAAATGAATACTTGAGCAACAGATAGTTTATATCAAATTGCAAGGTATGCTGTGTGCCTTGATAAAATATGAACAGCTGTGTAATATTATTCTGACGAAATAAAGCAATCTCTACATGTGCCTTTAGTTTCTCATAAATACTGTATAAATGTGTCTTGTCCAGTGTTACCACAAACATTTATATTGCATGGGTTCTTAATTTTTCCTTAGTGTTGTTATGCCATATTGACTGCTACTTGCACTTTGCTGAGAAGCCTGTGAAATAATAAAATGCTGGTAGAACTGTTTTACTTTTGGCATATACAACATGTTGTACAAAAATACAGCCAACTACTTTGCTAGAACAGCAAAGTCCTTTCACAACACTGCTTTTGTATTAAGCTAAACAAACCTTTGTTGGGTGGCCAGACTGCATTAGATAGGACCTTTAGAAGAGAAGATGCTTATTTATTAGATTCTCTCTTATCATGGTATGTGGATATATATATATTTTATAAAAACCAAATTAGTTCCGCACACCATAAGTGAAATCAGTTAATTAACCGGTTGCAGCTCACAAGGGAAGACATCCAGTAGGTTTAGAGTAGAAAGTGCACTCCTGGGGTTTTACAAAATATCAAAAAAAAATGTATTGTTCTATAAACTAATCAACGTTCCGGCTTGAGAGACAAAGGCTCTAGACTCGAGCCGAAACATCGATTCTGTTATGGAATAAATAAAAATGTTTTGATATTTTGTAAAACCCCAGGAGTGTGCTGGGGCGCATCTCATATTTATTTGCAAATGGATGTTTTGCCCATGTTTTTCCTGAATGCTAAAATATTGCACTGCTGTGCCCATCTTTCAGACAGCAATTAATCAGCAGGAAGCATTTACTGGTCACATGTTTAAAAACATACCTCTTATTGGTTGCTATGGGATTCTACCCCATGGAAAGTGTAGTGCATTTTCTTACATGGGGGTTAGAATCATATCCTTTGTGTATTATTACTTGTTTTACATTTTTACATTACCTCACTTATTCAGTAGGAAACCAACTATTCATTAGAAATGCAGTAGATGAGTGACAGTGTCTGTGGATACACGATAATAAGGCAGTTTCTTATGTTCCTCATCATTGGTAAACTGTATACTTTTTTAAAATAATAATATTTTTATTAAAGGTTTTTCAAGTAGAAAATACAAAGCTTTGTCACAAATACCATTAATCAAATAATCATACAAAGTATTTAGTAATACAGGCAGTTTGTGTAACCCTGTCAGATGATGTGTCATAAAAACTGAGACAACATAACAAAGTAAACCAAAAATGGCAACGCACTTGGTTACCGGGCAGTAGCCAGTTGGAGGTTTGGTTATTAATAACTTGACTTCTGTAATTTGTAAAAATGTATAGGCATCTTGATTCAGTCAGAATCATAGTTACAACAGTATCATGTAGAAGTAAAACTGACCATTAATATACCTTAACTTTTAAAAAAAAATGTCTTTAATGTGTTTTCGCTGATATCTTAATTTTGTTTTTGGATTATGAAAAGGATTGAGGATTATGGGAGAGAGTACAAATTATTACATCCCAGTTATTCAAAACCTGGTTAAAAACGATTTACATAAAGCTGTGAGAAATTCCATTTTCTTATATATGTATATCAGATGCAAGGAATTCCTATTCTGTTGGCGATTCTGTCATTTTCCATTTAGAGGCAATACAACATCTTGCTGCTGGATTGAATTGACCAGCATTTGAGCTGAGTTTTTGAGTTTTTGTATCCTAAAAGGAATATCACAGATTATTTCTGTATATCAGAGAAAAGTTCCCTATTTAACTAATAAGTTACTTAGGTCCAGAATGTGGAAGGTTTTGAACAAGTTCAGGATATATGTAAAAAGCCACATCTAAGACATTCTGGAGACGAAGTGTGAGGAAATAGTTTATGAAATACTGTAAAACTGGTACATGGTACCATCTCATTTGAATTTTGTATGTTTTCTTTATGGTGACACATATTGAGGTTTTGGTTGCATACTCCCACATTCTTTGCCACATGAGGAGTTCAATCATGTTTTGCAGCTCCCTTTCCCATTTTTTAGATAGGGATGGGGGTGAAGATTTAACTCTATTAAGTTCAGTAATGAGTACCACATGGAACTTAGATAATTTTGTATGTAGCCCATGTGACAGATCAGGGACATAGAGTTCATGTCTGGAAGTTTGCTTTTGGAAAAATGGATAGGAAATACAAACAACGAACAAACAAGCCGGCCAATACTTTGGCCGTATGTCATGTCCCAGCGACCTTATGGAAGGTGATATCTGCTATATTAATCAACAATGCTGTGTTTTGTATTGATTTTTAAAATAGTAGTGTTGCAGTGTCGCTGTGCACCAGGTCATTTTGTATTGCTTTGGGGTCCAGTACTACTTGGGCCAGCTATGAATTGAAGTCAGAACTCAAGTGCATTAAAGGACAAGGAAAGTCTAAAATATAATCAGGCTAGAAATGCTGTATTTTGTATACTAAACATAAATGTGAACTTACTGCACCACAAGCCCAATCAAACAAATTATTTATGGTTTCAAAGTTGGGCACAGGGGACTGTCATCTTGTAACTTTGTTAAACATCTTTGCAAGACCAACACTACGCACATGCTCAGTGGGGAGGTTCTCTCATTGCTGTTTAGGGATCATCATACATGATCAAAACAACACAAGTCAAATAATATCTGCCAGAAGTGATACAGCAAGAATATACAGATTGCACTGGGTCCAGCGTTGTCATGTAATCTAATGTGGATTTTATAGTTTTTGTACTTTTAATTCAGAACCAGTGGCTGCAGCAAATAATCCTCCAAATAAAATCCCATTTTATCTGTATAAATCTGGCTCCGTGATCTTTGTCCCTGCAGCTGGAGTTCGAAACAGTTAAGGGGATGTAAACGCAAAAATAATATCCAATACAAATCTCTACACAGTCACCGACTGCAAGCTGCAGGAGTTCTACATGGCTGTGAAGTAAGGTGGGGCCTCCCCCTGCAGTTCATAAATATGACTGTTTCCCTGCCCAGCAGTTAGGGACCGTTTGACAATTCCTATAAACCGCAGTAAATGAAGGGAGAATTTCACTGAATACAGTCAGATTTGTTATAAAAATGGTACACATTTTTTAATTAAAGTATATTGGAGATAGATTTCTTTTTCATTAAAGCTGGATTTTATTTTTTGTCTTTCCTTGTCCTTTAAGACAGCAGTACAAACCGTTGAGTCATTGTTCTTCCCCAGAGCTAACAATTTTATAAATTCACAAATGTAGGACTGGGAACACACTAATTTTATTGTAAAAGCTTTATTTAATTTATTGTGAAATATAACTCTAAAACCCTTTATTTAGCATTAATTCTGTAATTTAATCTAATCATTAAAACATTTATAGGCTGTAATTTTCTTCTGCAGAAAGAAAAGGTAAAGCTAAAAATGCAGGAGAATTCTTATTATATGCCATATGATCAGCAGTTTAAGATAATAAGCACTTAATGTTAACCTTAAATCATCTGGTTAATGGTGTACAGAGAAGAACTAAATGCTTTGCAAGTTAAAGTCTACTAACTTTGACTTTAGATTTGCCAATTTTATAACTCTGTCCAGAAGAGAAAGGTTTCATCTTCAAAACAACAAGAGTTTCAAAATGTCTAGCTGCACAACAAGTAAAAAAGATACTTCAAGTGGTTTTACAATTCTATCATTTATCAGTTGTCAAAATACTAGTTTGCCAGTCTCTAAATGTACTTAGCACTGAGGAATACATGTGCCCAACCTATCTTCTTGAAAATGGTAGAAATTTTTTCTTTGCATGGCCTTTGTCATCATGGGGAACATTGGCCCCATAAGTACTGTAAGGTCCTTATCCACACATTTTCTGAGATTGCAATTAAGAAGCATAGCACCCATAGTATTTCATGGGTTTTCACCTTTCACTCTGAGATGATACATCAGGGGGGAACTGTTAGGTTGTAAGTGCAGGTTGCATATCTTTTTTGAATGTAATTATAATTTTAATTAGCTAAATCTATTTTGCATGAGATGCATGAATGGAAAGGTTGAGAATGAAATAATATTCATTAATAACTCTAATCATAATGCATTTTTTCTCTGCCTCTTTCTTTTCCCTCGGTGGTGTTGGATATTGCAGAAACCCTTTCTGCTACTTCCTCTGTCATGCACACTGTTTCTCCAACTTACTACAAGGGTACTGTCTTTCACTTTCTAACTATATTACCTTATTCTGAGTAATGCCTAGATTTTAACTGTTTAGAAGCTGGATGTCCATGTATGACTATATGGTGATGTTTAAATGTTGGATTCTTGGATTAACTGTTTATTAATCAAGCATTGCAACCAATTTTTATATGTTCAGCTTTCCCTAGAAATGACCTTTAGTGGTGTAAAATGTCATACCAACATAAAAAAATTTTTTTTTTAAAGCAATTTCATTTAAATTACTATATATGTTAGAGTTGTAATAATTGGAAATGAGAGATGGCAGTGCTTACCAAAAATAAGTTGAAGCAAACCTAGTTGTAAGGTGTAATTGACTAGTCCTAGTCTGAATTTTTTTATACACCAAATAAAAAAATGTTCAGCAAGTGGCATATTTTACTGGAAGCAATATGTTCTGAACAGTAAATATTCAATTAGTAGTTTCCATTTCCCATGAAAATTATATGGGCCATTGCCCATACCTGTTCCAGTGTAAAGTATTTTATAAATTATTAACATGTGGAGTTTGGCCATCATTATTTTTTATAGCCAACAAAAGGTTTCAATTCACCCCTGATTCCACTTTCCATTTATTCCCATGACCTTGCATTGTCTGGACAAATGCTTGAAAGTGTTCTATGTTTTGGAGCATTAGTAGACAGTGCTGGAGGACCTGTACAGTTTTTCTTTCCCATCAAAATTCCCACAATTTTGCATAATAGTGTTATATCCAGACAATACTTACCCAAACTGCTTGATCAATATTTGGTGCCAATTGTTAATGATCATGAATTATTTTTTTTTCCCTTTAGGCCCTTCTTAGATGCTTTGCCATACTATGCCATGTTGTGTCCATTTGCTAAAAGTGGACCCGTCATTATGACATTAGTCTACCAAAATGAACATTAATTACACTATATAAATTATTTTAATCTAGTTTTCTTCAGTCTGGGA
>CM044436.1:74713770-74727851 GCA_024363595.1 Xenopus borealis
TGGGCTTTTAAACTAGCTTTATTGTCCCAAAGGTGAACAACCCCTTTAAGGCTTATGCGGTTCATGGAAAAAAAATCACAATTGTTAGTAAATGGATCCCTTGGTAAATGTACTTTGCTTGAAATGGCAGAAGTAGAATGAAATAAGCATAAGCAACTGTGACAGAAAGTTTGTTATTTCCCTGCAAAACTGACTAGATTGTTTTCCAACAAATTGTATTTTTTTACATAAAAATGCAAGGGCCTTATGGTTTTCTATTTTGCTTTCTCATTACATTTGTTGTATGAGTGTTGAATGTTTGCTTCAAATGCTCACACACAGTTGGAGAGCTAGCATTCACTAGCTGCAAAGTGTTACAAATAACAGAATTCCAAACACAGAACCATCGAGAACAGATTTGACTTTTAGCATCTACTCGTATTTTCTCTTTTCAGAAGCTTATCACTTTTTATGTGCAGATCTAGCAACCCAACATCTCTATTTATTACACAGTATTCTGTGGTGGTATACTGTGGGGATCAGACCTTGGCTCTTGCTCAATTGGTTAGCACCATATACAACACAAGATCAGTGTCCTAAAGTCAGTTCTGTCATTTATGACATAATATTAATGACAACAAGGATAACATTACTGATTAACACAATGTGAATAATTACACAATGTACTTTTACTTTACCTTGGCACTATCTTTGTTAATGGAGCTTGTGATATTACAGTGAACACTGATTTAAAACAATTTTTTTCTTATATTTGTTTATTCTTAAAAATATCCATGTCAATTCCATTTTGCAGCCATGGCAAGCCGACAAGTTGACATAGCTACCCAGGGATGGTTCATTGGTTTGATGTGTGCTGTGGCTCTCCTTATTTTAGTTTTGCTGATTATTTGTTTCATCCGTCGAAACAAAGGTGGTAAATATCCAGGTAAGATGCTGTGGAAATACATATTGAAAATAAATGCTGAATACATTTTTTATGTCTATTTAGCAGTTGACAATAGGCCCAAAAGTTGCATAGAGATTAAAACTGAGAGCAATTCTTTTGTTTCTTCTTCTTTTGCACAAACATCAGTTTACATGACTATGAAGAGGTCTTTCATCCAGGTCATGATATATCTAGTATACCATTCTAATTCTAAAACAACCAGACTTGCTGAGTAATCATTGAAGACAATTCACTACTTCTTCAGTTCAACTGACTGGTGTGGGAAGTCCACAGCATATAAACTCTTCCACAAATCCAATCACTGTGGCACATTATAACTCTTCAGAGAAGTGACATCTAAAACTCACACAGGTGTGATTCTGTGGGGTGGGGGTTACTGTGATGGAGAATTCTTGGCTAAGCCCATCTTAGCCCTAGTGATAGACGAATTTATTCGCCAGGCGCAAATTTGCGGCGAATTCCAGCGATTCACTGCCGGTGAATAAATTTGCAGAATGCCAGCAAAAATTCGCCTGGAAAAAATTTGATGGCATCAAAAAAACACGACGTGTGTCGAAAATGGCGGGACACATCAAAAAATGAGACACAACTCGTTCCACGAATTTTTCACCAATTTGCGAATTTCGCTGGAAATTCTAGAAATTTTCAGCGAAACGGGATAGATTCGCCCATCACTACTTAGCCCATTTTGTTGGCAAAACAGTGCATCATATCCAGAATGTCAAAGAGTTTGTAACCAAGATTCATGGGTTTAAACTAGAGGCAGAAGAAACAATGGTATCATATGATGTCACTTCATTGTGCATATGCAAACCTACTATAGAGGAAATTATCAAGCTTAATAAAGGGCCAAATGTGGCCTGAAACATTGCTGTAATGCCCTAAAATTTTGTAATATAGGCATTTTTACTCTTTGCTGTTCCATTGCAACACCAATGGGAAGTTGACATTGGAGAAACCCGCACCATATAAACATTTAAAGTGTTGTGCCAACTGCTTTCTACCAGATTGTATAAAGGGAAGTAACATCATAGGACACTGTAGTTTCTTCTGTGCTCAGTACTAACCGTTGCTTGTAAGATCCCAGGAGTTCTGCAAGTGATGCTCTGTATTTCCAAATAAAGGGACTAGGATGTTGGCTAGGTATTTGGCCACATTGTAAGTTACAGAGTTAATGCTGCTGACAATTGGTCTGTGAGTTGCCCCTTCCTTAAGTATCTTTGGCAGTCCATAAAAACATGGAGGGTTTTCACCAGGGTAGAGGTGATGAAATGTAGACCAATAGCTTTGTTTTTTGCAGTTGTTTTTCTTGTTACTGTTGGTTGGGTCATCTTTGACGCGTTGCAACGTTTACCACGCGCATCGAGTCATTTGCGATGTGCATCGCGTCATTTTCGTCGCGCAACCCGTCTGCGAATTTTCAGCAAGCAAATTTTCGCTGGTGTTTCGCAAATTTATTCGCCGGCTGCGAATCGCAGACATTCCCCGCGAATTCGCCCATCACTATATATATATACCATTACCTGGATGAATGAGAATCTTCACAGACATACACAATGGTCTGAATACATATACAGTTATATAAATAAAGTTATACATATGTGCAGTTTTATTATGAATTTAAATATAGGTGTACCCCTTGAAAACTATTGATGCAGGAGGCATTCTCTGATGAAGCGTTGCATTGCTGCAGCTGCTATTAAGTATCCCTAGTTGTGTGATTCCTGTATAACATCAGACTCTGTTACATTAGCCATTGGGGATTCTTTAGTTTTGTAGCTTAAGGCATAAAGCTACCCTACATTAATTATCATGTTCCTTAAACATAATTATGCAGTTTCCTGTACTAGCATTAATATTCTATTGGAATATGAAGATTTTCATGATAATGACATTTCTATTGTATTTGCATGCATTTTGTAAGTTAAAATTAATGTTTTATTCTGTAACTGAAGTCAAAGAAAAAGAAGATGCTCATGCAGATCCAGAAATACAGCCCATGAAAGAAGATGATGGGACTTTTGGTGAATACAGGTAAACTCCATATATTCTATTTTTCTATATTCTAGATAACTCATCATACCTCTTTAATAAAGAATATTTTATGTGAGGTTTTATAAAATTTTTACATTTCTGCTGAAATTTAAATATAAAGGCACTTGGACAAACATTTCTTTCCTCATATTGGTTTCCAGAAATGAAGAGCTTGGTTTTGTATAAGCATACATTTCATTAGTCTCAACCACCATGATGTCTTAATCCTGTATTGATGGTCACACTTTAGTGAGTGTTATAGGAGATAAGAGATAATGCCATTCACTCAGCATTGTTGTTCTTTCCTCACAGTGATGCAGAAGACCACAAACCGCTTAAAAAAGGCAGTCGCACGCCATCAGACAGAACTGTAAAAAAAGATGACAGTGATGATAGTTTAGTTGACTATGGAGAAGGAGTAAATGGACAATTTAATGAAGATGGTTCTTTTATTGGACAATATAGTGGGAAGAAAGAAAAAGAGCCTGTAGAAGGCAATGAAAGCTCTGAAGCTCCATCCCCAGTCAATGCTATGAATTCCTTTGTTTAGTAACCAGGATATGGTCATACATTTTTTCTCCAAACTTATATGTATTGCACCCAAGCATCATAACGTTATATGGCAAAAACAAAATGTGGAGGCATATTCAAGACCCAAGCAACAATTTTCATTGAACATGCTCAATTGGTATTGGATGTCTGTGTGGGGGAAAAAAACAGCACAACATGGAATATTTTTATTATTGGCATATGTTATTTTTATTTTTTTAAAGAAATGGTTGCCGAATCAACAGAAAACATTTTTAAATGCTATCTCCTTAAAATTTATTAATGCATGTATGATGCACATTTCACAGACAACCCAGTGTGTGTGTCCAAAATGGTTTGATTCTTTGTTATGCAGTCCAGTCATACACCTGGTATGGAGTCCATTGTCAGTGTTAATGTAGTATTACAATGTGTAGAGCTTCAATGTCTTCGTTGACATTGTTGGTGAAGTTGGTGACTTTATTGTATATCTATAATATGTCTTTTTTTTTTAAAAGACAAGAAATCTATATAAATATATATATATATATATACATATATATGATGGCAAATTAATTTAAGTATGACACTAGCATTTGCTGATGCTTAATGAGACTTAAATATATGCTCTCTTCTCCCCTTATTTTAACTTATAAAGTATAATGTACCAGTGTTGTATTGTGTATACTATGTTTAAACCAGGTTGTTACGAGTCCATAAAATCATACGCTTTGCTATGCATTGTGAAATTTCTTATGTCACAGTCATTGAAGCAAGATGGAACTGAATGATATTCTTCATGTGTTCATAATCATACAGTTCAGTGCCTTTATTTGATATGCATTCCATAATGCACTACTCCATTGAAGTTTGCGGATAGTTGTAACGCCAGGTTAGTTAACTGCAGGATCATCATAGCCATAAATTCAGACAGGAATTTTGAAAAAGAGAATATGGAAAACAATGTATTTACTGTAGGTTATTCGATGTTTACTGCTGTGTTTACATTGTGTTCTGATTTGTTTATAGTAGCAGCATATAAATCATAGCACAAAGACCCATCATACGCAAAAGTATATTAAGCACAACATGCTTTGAGTACCTGAAGAGGAAATAACAATGTTTTTCTCAAACATATTTCTGTAAACCCACTTAGCAGTAACTGGTTAACAATTATCAATTCAATTCCCATAAAGAGGAACTGTCATGATGATAAGCATATACACTAAACTGCATTTAAGCTGTATCACAAATAAGATTTATTTTTATTTTCAGTTGTTGAGATATTTAAAGATATATTCATGAGCTTTTTATAGTTATAAAAATAATTTGGGGTGAAAAAGAACATCAGTAAATAAACTTGAAGTTAATTTACCTCCTAGTGTACCTTCCACCGACCCACATTAGGTAAAACAACCACCACTCTTACCAACAGTGCCTTTCTCTCAATGAATAAACATTTGTGCTCCCTACAAAAGCTTTTCCTCCAGTCCAAATACATGTCCTTTAGAACTGTCTATCAGTTGATTCTAAAATTAGTTATTTACTAAACAGCATAGTTATGTTATTGATAGCAGAATAAAATGTTAGGCTGAACAAAAACATGTTAATATACCATTATTATCTCAACAACTGTTAATTAATGAACTTACTTATTAAAAATAATTATTTTAAATGCACAACTATTTTTGACCAAGTTAGTAGCATTTTTTTGATGCTTTTGACCAAATATAATATAAATAAATGGGAGAAGTGACATTTTCCTAAAACCACTTCAAATATTTATGTTTTAGGTGTTATTTAAATTGGATGGAGAATTCTTTTCTAATCCCATTGTAAGAAACACTCCAAAAAAGGAAATTTAACATACAAATATGGCAGAGAAAGACGCTAACAGGAATAAGCAAAGGAGGATGACTACTGTCCATGAGAAACATGGATCTTGCATAAACTATTCCAGTACTATGGTTTAGCTTCCTATGAAATTATATGACAACCTATGGTTGAAGCAATGCTGTGTTTCATTTGCCAATAAATTGCTTTTTCATAACTTGCATCAAGTTTAATTTTAAGTAAGCTTTTATATGTAGATATTTTGTTCTATTTGTAAATATATTGAAAGTTTAGATGCATTATGCTTCTAGAAGTTACAGAAATATAAAAGGTTATGTTGTATTGTGTAAGAAATAATATAGCAAGCTGGGTGCATGGTATTTTAAGACATCTTCCTAAATACATATATTTTGCTGTGAAAATGACATAGTGAACTATTACATTTACTGCAAAATTCCCAAACTTGTGCCAATAAGTGTATTTTACCTTCTAGAAAGAAACTATAGAATGAAAGCACAGGTTTGGAAGCTGCATATAGGTTTTGTTTTTGTTTCTTAATTATTACATTCTTACCCACAAAAGATGAGAAAAATCTGTGCATTTGTTCATAACTCTGAACCCCCAACCCAAGTGAAGTGCAAATAAAGATTGCTATTTAATTTTATAAGCACAATCAGAACAATAAATACAAATAAAATAAATATAATAAATAATGAATGAATATAATGGTAGAGGCTGTGGTCTTACTTTAAGGGAAAACATTGTGATATAATTAATTTTTTTTCATTATATGTAGTGAGGAACTTTAAAGGACATACAAAACTCAATCAAGTGTGAAAAATCACATACAACTTTTTGACCCTTGATCAGTAACCCTAAGAAACGTAACGTGCTAACACAAACTGTGCATGGTATGGTTCACCTACAGGTATCTTGTGTAAAAGACAATAAACATTTTATATGTCAATAAATGTATTCAAAATTGAATTGTGGATTGTGTGATCTGGTGTTCTTGGTCTGGTACTTTGTTAATGTTAATAGGAATGGATTGATTAATTCTATCAATCTGTTAAAATAATCCAGTTAAAAAATGTGATTTACTAACGGTCTCATTTCAATTTTTTTGTTTTCTAAAAAACTCTAAAATTTGAGATTCATCAAGTGAAAAAACCATGAAAGCCTTTCATGCCAAACTTCGCAAAGCAAAAGTTGTGAGGTGCTAGAGAACTATTAAATGTTGGTGGGAAATCTCAAGTTTTGAGAAATATAAGGATTATCCCAAGAGGGTTATGTATTAACAAGTATCTTAATGCCCTCAGTAATGATGAATAATTTATGACCAGCTAGACTCAGGTGTTGGAACTAATTATTTAAAAAAAAGAATCCATTTATAAACATTTGCAGTCAGAAATGGGGTCAGTATGTGAGATATTGTGGGGTCAGTATCTAGGAGCTCATTATAGCTTTTGAAACTGGAAATTGAAATTGTAGAAAGAAAGCACAAAAATCATCACATGATAAACATGATTATAAGGAGAATAATGTTTAGAACTGATCAAGGTTTAGGAAATGTCCCCCTACCTGGTAATTCTGGTAATAGCCATAACCTGTACTCTATGGTTTTACCCAACCCGCACACGGCCAAAACTCGCCCTCCCTACACCCGCATCTGCCTTCCAGCTTTCTTTTATAGACCTGCGCGGCCTCGCTGGTTAGGTCATAAAGGGGGCAGGGTGAATAGGCACATGTCTATAAAAGAAGAAGTCGGAAGCCAGCAGTGTAAGGTGGTGAACAGCGGTACAAGGTCATCCAAACCTGCTCGACCTGTGGGTAAACCTGCACATCACTACTGTACTCCCAGTAATAAAAAAGTTAAACATGTTAGCTTTTTTCAGGGGAGAGTTTGATTCTATTGGAAGTGGTAAGGATGTGGATACTTCTTCTGGTTTGCCTTCCTCTTCCCTTTCATTACAGGAAAAGAGATAATATAGAGCTTTAGCAGCCTTTTCAAGTGATGAATCTTTAAATGGTCGGCTACAAAAAAATTCAAAGGAAGCTCTACAAAAAAAAGTCAGAATGGACTTACCAGAACAAACAGTGTCAAAGAGGAGAAAGGGGATTCCGGGAGCCCAAAACACAGGCTATGGGAAAAGACAAAGTAATTTTTAATCTCTCTCACAAATCGTTTTCCTACTCTGAACAAATTTCCTTTGGAAATCACATTTTTATTAATATTTAATATGAATCAATATGACTGTGACCTTTCACATTGCTTCAATTTCGTTATTCTACATAGACTATAACTTCTGTATGGATAATGCTTCTTCAAAGCAATCAGTAAGGGTATACCACTCATTTATAAAAAAAAAATGAGGCAGGAAAGGAAGTGAGCTTGATATAGAAGAGAAATTAAAGCAACAAAAAAATAAATATTTTTTATAGACAAAGCTGGGCTTGCTGTTTGTAGAAGTAGTTGGGGGGACTGTGGCAGTACTTTTCATAGAGTGAGGAAGATCTGGAGTGATGGTTGAAGATACAGTGGAGGTAGAGAGAGAGCAAGATCTTGTGTGAAAGGGAGTTAGATATTAGATTTCAGAGATGGCACAAAGTGAGGGATGGCACATAAACAACCAGGCTTCAATAGAACATGGAATGCTACATCTCTGTTCCTGACAATTCTCCTATTTGTGCCCTCTTTTTCCAGTAACAGATGCCCTTTCCTTCCATAGATTGTTTGCAGGATGCAGGGTTGGACATTTTCTCTGTCAGATTCCTTTATCAGGAAAAAAAACAGAAGAAAACTGTAACAGAAGGGCTAGACCACAAGTATAACCAACAGCAAGAAGGATCTACAATGTTCGCTCTAAATCCTTCTCAGCTATGTGCTCAGAAAAAAATATTGTGTGCACACATTTTAAACTTGTGTGCACGGGTCAAAATAAATGCAAAATATAATATTTTCACACAAAATTCTTTGTGCACACCACAATTTGTTTTGAGGAAACATTGCTAAATGTTATTAGCAATTAAAATGAATTAAAGCACCATAATTGCACAGATACGCCACCTTCTGGTCAAAGGAAGCATTGGCAGTCATAACTAAAATAGGAAGACACTATTATCAGAAATCCCTAAAAAGGATACTAATATATGAACATGTTTGTAAAATATATTCTAATTCATGCTACTGTACTCATGTTTCCATTTGTTTCAGAATAATTCTTCCTCTGACTTCAAAACAACTTACTTCAGTTGCAAAAACACCCAGTTTGTTCAGTAATCCATATTCATGACAGGATGTAGAGCACTCCATAGACACAGATATAACCAATCTGCTAGCCAGAGTTAAGTAAGCAAACAAAGGCAAAGAAGAGGGGGGGGGGTGGATTCCGCATACCGAAACAGCTTATTAAAAGTAGAAAATCCTTTAATTAATCCATATTAAAAATCATGCCGCATGGCATACTTGCTTGACGAATTTTGGGCACAGCTGCCCTTAATCATAGGCATTGACAGTGCTTAGTATTAAATTACAAAAGTAGTTAAGAACAATATACAATGTATCCATATGCACAAAAGAAAACAGATACTTGTAACACAAAACATAGAAACAGCATTGTAAACTGTTCTGAAAGCAAATGATTGTGTGTCAGTTTAAACAAAGTGGGAAATATCGAATCTTGTATTTAGGCCATGCGGACTACGAGTGTGTAAAGTTAGAATCCAAAATGCTTCCCGGGTGTCTATCCGGCATAAAAAAAAAGAGTTAAGTAAGGAACCTACTTTATATTTTGCTGCAGTAAAGAATATATTTAGATGTTGAATATGTTCCTACGTTCTGTTCCACAGAAAGTAAAAGCTAAAAAAAAAAAGCAATGGTATAAGAAAAGAGTTGAATTAGAATGTAAATGTGAAGTATGAGATTATCTATTTAAATGTATTTTTCTTGGTGGTAAATCCACACCTGGCATAGAAGTTGATGTAAGAGAGAGAGAAATAAGAAAACCCCAACCAGTTAGGTATTGTGTATGTATGATGTAACTGGTTAGTACTGTTATGTTAAAGTTATGTGTTAAGTTATATGTTTAGGTGCAGTGTGTATTTTGAGTAGGTGTCTAAGGAACAAATTCACTAATGAGTGTAACTTTGCCAGTGACAGCTTAGCTCAGACAACGCAAATTCACTAAAGTGTGAAGTTGCGTACAGGGTGCTTAAGCATGCCTAATTTCCTCCAGCGTTATATCGGCAGAGCGAGCAAATCAAAGGGAAGCCGCGCTACTGTTCAATTCTGCCTAGCACAACTTAATTAAAGCTCTTGCGCTCAGGCTAATTTGCACACCATGGAAATTTTTAAGTGAAATGGAGCTATTTATGTTACATGGTGCATCTAATACATTATATTTACACTGATAACTAGACATGCCAAGGGAACCATAATAAAGTCAATAGAGTTGTTTTAATGTCTTAAACATAAGCCCACAGTTAAATAATGTGCCATATGGTAGAAAATATACAGGGGTAACCTGGTGCCCAAATTTTTTTATATTTTAAACCTTTTGCAGCATTTTTTGTACTTAGAAGATATTACACTCAAAAATGACGATGTAAGTAACTGAAGATTGAGGATGTTCTGTGCACTCCAATGCACTTTGCCAGGTCAGAGCTGGCGAAGGCAAGTCTGGCAAAAGAGGTAATGTTCAGGAAAATCTGCATCTTATTGAATTTGCGGAGTTACGTCCATTCACCAGAGCGGAAATTTGCCTAGTGTTAGAGTGCGAAGCAAGAAGTATGCTAGTGAAGGGGCTCCTGTACTCGTAAGTGAATCGATGAAGTATTGAAATGACGTCATGCTTGCAAATTTTCCTTAACGTTAGTCACTTCACCCTTTAATGAATCTGCCCATCTGTGTGGGGAGGGCATATACTCTGTAAATATGCTTATTTGGGGAAAGATAGTATATACATCCAAACGCCATTTAGCTCCTGAATATTTCTGAATTATTGTTAATAATATTTGACGACAAGATATGATATCCTTCATAATAATGAAGTAAACATTAAAAAGTTTGTATATATATATACTGTATATATATGCATGTGTGTATAAAAACACATAAATATATATATATGTAAATAAATGCTGAAGCACACCAGGATTTTCAAAAAAGGAACTTCTTTATTTGATCGACGTTTCAGTCCACACTAGGACCTTTATCAAGATAGCACCCAGGTATTTGTTTTTTTTTCAGTGTGTGCCCAAGCCCTTATCTATATATATATATATATATATATATATATGTATATATATATACAACAAAGAAAAGTTGTGCTCACCACTGATTTTTAAAACCATTAGGCGGGGGTACAATGAGGCTGTGACCACAAAATAAAAATAGACAAATACAAAATATATGCAATATATGGACAAACAATCCCGTTGTTTGAAGGGTAGGCATTTTTCAGTAGCTGTATGCACAAAATGTGTTAATGTCTTAAATATATTGTTAATGGGTTGAGTGCAGAGGACCTTTTGTATTTGTCTATATATATATATATATATATATATATATATATATGTATACAGTATAAAATTAGCTTGTGGTGGTTGGTTGTGAGATTTGCATATCTGCAATTTGGCACCCATATATCATACCGCCTTCTCATAGTAACAGGACCTCTGAATTCATTTAAAGTGGACCCGTCACCCAGACACAAAAATCTGTATAATAAAAGTCCTTTTCAAATTAAACATGAAATCCAATTTCAAATTTCTATTAAACCATTCATAGCTGTTGTTAAGCTCATTTAAAAATATCAGCTGTCAATCAAATATCGTCGGCCACTCCTCTATGCCTTAGGCATAGAGGTGGGGTAGATAATTACTTTCACTTTCCATTCAGCACTTCCTAGATGTCACTGCTCCCCACACATTCCCCCAGTTCTCTTAACCATTTAATTGTGTAGCCAGGACATGGGGATAGACATCGGGTCCCCCATTCTGGTGCACAAACAAGATTCTGAGATGAAACAAGGCTTGCCTTAATAACAGTGTCCACAAAATGGCTCCTGCCTGCTTGCTAGAATTACCGTATGAATTCCCAGACTGAAGAAAACAAGATTAAAATAACTTATATAGTGTAATTAATGTTCATTTTGCTTGACTAATGTGATAAAACATGATTTTGAATATTTTTTTGGGGTGACTGGTCTTAAATTCTTAAATAAGTGAAATATATCATAGAAAATATACTAAGCTTATAGCACATATTCAAACATATTCAAACTCTTCTCTTCCATTGAACTTTGTCTAACCCAGGGGTCCCCAACGTCAGTGGGAATGCCAAATAAGACATGTTATTGGCTATTTAATAGCCTCAATGTGGACTGGCAGACTACAGGAGGCTCTGTTTAGTAGTACACAAAAATGTGTTTCAAAGCCAGGAAGTAAAAAATAAACAACTACGATACACTGTAAATCGTCAGATACATGCAGAGATATGTATGGCAATCTTCTAACCTGTCCCATTGACTGAATGACCGATCGCCATGGCACAACAATGTTGGGACACTCCACACACGGTCTGAAAATTGTACGAATGGAGGATTCGTACAATCAGATCTTATAGCCAGCTTAAGTTTTACTTACCTCTCTTTGCACAGCCAAGCTCACGGGTGCCATCTTCAGCTCTTCTGTCTACTTTGGGAAGTAAGCACCGTATTGGCACAGTTAGAGTACCCTTCCAGCTTTTGACAACTGCACATGTGCTGAAAGTGAAGGACATTGCCAAATGGAAGGGAGAAGAACTGATGATGACTGGAGACTCGGAAGATTGCGCCCGAGAGCTCCTCTGTGCTGACTCTGCAAAGAGAGGTAAGTAAAGACTTAAGGACAATTACAGGAGTTTACACATAGGCTGTGGGGAGCAGAGGGGAACTATGTAGGGTTGTTTTTATCAATAAGGAGTTTGGTTCTCCTTTAAGGGAGTCGGTGTGTTGCTCATCTCCACTTGGCAGTTAATGGGTTGTCTACTTTTCCATACATTACCCTTTCCTTGCATACTTCTCATAGGATAAAGCTGGTATAGCCTGCTCTAGATCAAAATGCGCTAAATAGTTTGGCTTTTTATTTAGTTACTTCTGGTCTGGGACTGTTGATGAGATATTTAGCTTACTGTAAAATTGTATGTTTATCAAGGAAGGGAATTAAGAAGTCAGGGATTATAATTGACAAGTCATTAGCTCAACATGTTGGTAAATATGTTTTCATAACAGTTACTGCCACCAACTGGCAGGATTTACCAGTGTCCCATAGACAGTTCATGTGTAGCCAAGCCTCCAACTCTACTACACTGCAGATATTATTGTTCATCCAGATTAAACAGATATAGTGGGGCTGATGGTTCCAACCCAAAGTTCATAACTCCAGGTCTGGATTTGTGGAAAGGCCACCTAGGCCTGGGCCTAGGGGGACAGGATTTTAGGGGGCAGCATGCTTCCCAGCCACACCCACATTGGTTCTGAAAAACTGGGGATACACAGGAGATACTATAGTGTTTTAAATTTCACATTGTTCTGGTCCTGATGATGAAAATTTGAGAACAAAGGGCAGAATATGGGGGCGACGAACAGCAGTGGGCCTAGGGGTACCTGCTATGTAAATCCAGCCCTGCATAACTCATCATATGCCAGCATCCCTTCAATTCCTATTTCTTAAAGGAGAACTAACCCCTAAAATGAAGATGGCTAAAATGTACTGGACATATTACACCAGTGGAAAGTTTCAGCTTGTCAATAGCATCAAATTTGTGTTCTGGGATCTCACTTTTCACTCTGGTTCACTTCCTGTCTCAGGCGAAACTTGTGAAATAGGTGGATCTTCCAACTGGCACCGCCCTTGTTCTTTTGCAAGTGATTGTTCCTGTCCCACTGCTCCTAATGGGCCTTCCACAACAGGCAACTCCGATAATCTTTTCATTGATTTCAGTTGCATTCTTGTAGATGACTGAGTCATTCTCAGTCGGCTAGGACTGGTGAACTGGTAAGCATGTCACAAGCTGATCTAATTAAACCATCAACTTGGAGAGCACTCACCCCGATCCAGTCCGAATGAATCTCCAGAAGGGCCATGCTGTCATGTAGAGATGCATCTCTGCTGTGACCCTGAAATGAAAGTCAATCAAGTGCAAACTGTACGGAGAACCAGGCAGATTCCGGTATCGATTAAAACTTGAAATGCATTGACTATGAAGATTTTCATTCATCCAGGTCATGGTATATCTGATATAAGTAATTCTAAAACAACTGGACTTGCTGAGTAATTATTGAAGACAACAAGAGTTTCAGTTCTTGCCTAATGTCATTGTGTTTGAAACCTAAGCCCTGGTACACTGTGTGCAAAAATACATCCTGGACTGTATCGGGATTATATTTGATGCCAGAATCTACTTGTCTTTTTAACCATATGACCTGGCATAAGAACTGCTGTGGACTCTCCTGTTCTTTTTGTTGAGTGCACATTAGCTCTTCTTTTCCCCAAGGTGTGATTGGAGCAACCCCTTGAGTTCTGTCATATCATCATTGTTGTTGACCATATCTTTAAAATGGCCAGGCTTTATTAGCACCCTCCGAACAATTTCTGTTTCACTGAGGTTCTTCTTCACACCCTCATCTATTTGCTTGCAGATGTTGTTGTAAGTGATATCAGATGTGTCATCACTAATAGGGATGGCGCGAACTGTTCG
>CM044436.1:74729171-74775180 GCA_024363595.1 Xenopus borealis
CTGAACCGAAAGTGCGTGCATGCACTGGAGCAGTGTTTTTCCAAATCTCTATAGACTGAAGGAGATCCATGAGTACTGAAACAGCCAATGATTAGGCATTTGTACTGCTTGCTAATGATTCATTCATGCTACTGGAGGACAGGACAGAATGTATTTTAACAGAAGTTACTGTTTCTTCTACCTCTAAAGCCTGTTGCATTGTGGCTGCACTGTAATTGTACCCCGTTGGCACTCACATTTCTAGATACGCTAGCATTGCTTTCAGTAATCATAGCATCAATAGCATTTTTCAGTATTAACAGTTCAACCATTCCCTTATCCTCTGATTCTAACAACGGTTTACTGCACGTAGAGGAATGGATGTAATCAAAACACTCCTCTTCATTCCCCACCTCAAGCTGCAATGGGTCTGTATCTGGTACTGGAGCAACATTCTGGGCAATCCGGAGAAGTTTCTCTGCTGGCAAGGTGAGCAGGCTCTTCCTGATACTTCACACCAGGCTCCTCCTCTCACTGTCTGCTGCCATGATGACTACTTCACTGGCACTATTACACAGATTACTCAACTTTCAGTCCCTGGTCTGTTGTCCCTCTGTTCAGCAGATCAGCACTTCACCAACAGGTAGCGCCAATCCCGGACTAGCCCCCAAGAAACTGTTACAGGCTCATGGTGTGGCTGTGGCAACAGTGATTCTGTTCAAGAAAATGAGTGCAGACACAGAGCCAATGTTACTGGTGTGCTGCTGCTTCTCAACTGTTTATTACATATTTATAAACTATAAAATATCAATTAGTATCCAAAGATTCATAGTATAGGTTGCAGCAATAAATACATCAGCTAAATTTACAACCTTAATACTGACACCTGAAATTAAACTCTTTTTTACATCTATTATAATATTGGCTTTGAAAGCTACTTCTAACTTTGCCATAAAGTATTTGCATGATGCTTTTACATTACCTGTCTGATCCCCCATGTTCCTGTATGAGGGGGCTGCCATATTTGTGCAGCAGGTGGAGACCATTTGCATTAGAAACTGTAACTAACAGGCTGAGATGGGACAGCCAGGTTGGCAAAGTCAGAGTGTCAGAGAGTCAGGCTTAGGAACTTCAACTAACAATTATATACAAATACAAACCTCTCAGCAAAAACTATCAACATTGACCTATAGGTAACATTTCATGTACATTTATATGTTAAAATTCATTTTTTAGTATCAGTATCACTTTAACAGAGTGAGATCTAACAGACAGACAGACAGACAGACAGGCTGATGCTGTTGGTTGGCCTTAGTTAAAGCGCAACCTCTTTAACTGGCAACAGCCTGATTTGTAACAGTTTTCAAAATAACAAAACTATTTAAATGATAACCAAAATCTCCAAATCTGAAAAAAAAAATGACACATGTATCACAGTGTGGGCTTATGGGTAACCCCTATTGGTGGGAGTGCGCATGGATTACCACACTACACAGAACAAGGCTGATTCTTACATTTTGATGCTAATTGCACTGATTTCTGTGCTGCCATGTAGTAATTACCTATATTAAAGAGATTGTTCACCTTTAAACACTTTTTTCAGTTTGGTTGTTTCCAGATAGTTCACCAGAAATAAATACTTTTTGCAATTACTTTCTATTTTCTATTTGTGATAGTTTTTCTAATACTAAAGTGTAAATTTTTCACCTTCTAAAGCCACTCTGGGAGGGAAATTGCAGACTCCGTAACTGTTCTAAATTGATACATTTAGTTGATACATTTTTTTATCTTTGTTTCTGCTGAGCAGAATCCCTGAGGCAGCTGTTAGAATGGATACAACTGTTGCTAATATTCCAAAGACACTGATAAAAGTATCAACTCGTGCAGCCACTAAATGTAACAAATTGTTCAGAATCCAATCCTGGATAAATGAGTTGACAGACCAAAACACCATTAAAGTTTAAACTTAAATAAAAATAAAAAAATGGAAAGCAATTGGAAAAAGTCTTTATTTGTGGTGAAAAATATGAAACCAACTCAACTGAAAAAGTGTTTGGAAGGTGAACAACAGCCTTATACTGTAACATTTATGCATATGAGTTGGTCCCTAAGCTCGGTAAGTGAGAGCAGCAGAGAGCACATTCAGCAAATCAGCAGAAAAGAAGATGTGAGGATAAAGGGGCATCTTTCAAGGAAGGGCTAAAGGGCTGTGCTTGCCTTGGGCTGGTAAAGAAGCCCAACACATAATTTGAATTCCAGCTACTTCTTTAGTTAAGCTTTAGATATCATTTAAGGGAGTTTGAGATTGATATGAAGGGTTTTTAGTACCCATTGTCCCAGTCCCATCTGCCCATGCACACACTTGAAACATACTTCATAACTTATCTGATGACTTTCACACGCCTCCCCTCAGACACATGAAGAAGAAATATTCACAGAGAGCTTCCATAATAAAAAGTTAGACTACGTTTGATCAGAAAATTTTATTTCCACACCTAATACAGTATTAGCTCAGCCACATATGTATCTTTTAAACTGTCTGCACAAAGGGTAGATGACATTAAAGTGAATGGTTGTTTGATCACTGCAGTCTCTCCTTACAGAACTACAGAGATTGAATATTTCGTGTGCCAGTGACCTTAGACAGGGACAAAAGAAATAAGTGAAATGAACACTGCAGGGTTGCATGAGGATACAGTCCTGTCAATGCACTCAGCAGTATGGGCTTTAAATAGGAACTTCTCACAAGTCATTAAGCGTTTGCTCATTCCAATTTTAAAGGGCACCTATTATACTTAAATATTAACCTCCACCAACAGTGAGGGCTAATAGAGTCCACACTCCTGTCGGGGGTAACATTTTTTTTTTAAAGTGCTACGACACTTGTCTAATGTCACGTAAAATGAGAAAGATGCGGCATGCGCTCATTATTCACATTCATGCAACATGGCCTCTCAAACTGGGAGCTCTCTTCTCGTGTGAGTTTCTTGTATCTTCCCTTGTGTGGGGGGTAATTAAAAAAACTACTGTTATCCTCAACCTGAGTGTGGGCTCTATGATCCTGCCCCTTTGGTGGGGAAAATATTTCAGAGTAATAGGTGCCCTTTAAGTATTGTATATTGAACAGACTTGTAAACTTGATATAACTTAGGTTACACAGGACTGTATCATTAAATCTAATGTTTTATTTTTCAAGTATCCCAAGAGCAGCAGTTCAGCAAGTCAGAACACTAATTTTCTAAACTGTAAAAATACGTTATATTAGTTGATCCATTGCACAACACTAGCAGAGGCTTTTGAACTTAGTGAGCATGCTTCCTGAACTTTATCAAAGCAATAGGTACATTAGGGGGCAAATTTACAAAATTCACGTGAATAGATCGTAGTTTGATCAAATATGATCGAATTCCGATCGTACGATTTAATCGGATATTTGAATATTCAAATTTGGCCTCTTCAATCATCAAATACCTAATTATCGAATAGATCGAATGATCGGATATTCCATCATTCGATCATTAGATGATCGAAGGAATCAAAATTTTTAAAACCTTCGAATGCCTACTTCGCCAGATTGAACCTACCAAATTGCAATAGAAGCCTATAGGAACCCCCCATAGGCTGAGTCCTGCTCGAATACCATTCGTACGATCAAAGCGTTCGAATCGTAAGAAGGAAATTTCACGATTATTTTTGAGATCGAACGATCGGTATTCGATTGTAACAATTCATTGAGAAATCAAATATCGAGCAAAAAGATAGCCTAAAACTATTCGATAAGCATTCGATAGTCGAATGCTTATCGAATTTCGAATAAATTCGTAGGATTTTTGGGGAATGATAGTAAATTTGCCCCATTTGCTTTGATATGCTCTGTTTGGGAAAGTAGCCTTACTCATTATCAGGAAGCCAATTCAGTAGCAAGATATTATTTTTTGTGCTATTTATCTTTGAAGTCAATACACATCAAATATTCTTTTACTGTGTGTGTCTAGCAGAATTCTGCACTGAAATCCCTCTCTCAAAAGAGCAAACAGTTTTTTTGATATATTTAATTTTGAAATCTGACATGGGGCTAGACATTTTGTGACCCAGCAGCCTAACAACAGAACAATGGGAAGATAACCAGATAATGGCTCCCTAACACAAGATAACAGCTGCCTGGTAGCACTTAATAGTAAAAATCCAGGTCTCACTGCGACACATTTAGTTATATTGAGTAGGAGAAACAACAGCCTGCCAGAAAGCAGTTCCATACTAAAGTGCTGGCTCTTTCTGAAAGCACTAAGACCGCTGCCTACCCATCAATATTATAAATAAAAAATAAATAAACGTGCTGGTTCAGGAATTAAATTTTTTATTGTAGAGTGAATTATTTGCTGTGTAAACTGTAATTTAGAAATAAAAACTACACCCTAAAAATAGTGACAGAATCCCTTTAAGGTCCATATACTAATTTGCATTTCCTATGCTAAAATCTTTTTGTTGTTTTGTGACAGAATAAAAGTTCAAGTTGATCACTTTACCTGCCTCATCTGCTAAAAAAACACCAGCCACTGTAAGATGTGCATTTCTTCCCTGATGATGTGACAGGAATGTCACACGGTCCACATAAAGTGTCACTAAACAATCACAAAGTTATTTGGAACATTTCCATTTTACATGAATAATATGTTGAATTCAAACGAAAAGAGTAAAAGCTTTATATAATTATTAATTTTTTTCTCCAGCAAAATATTTTGGAAATAATTCACCTTCCTTTAAAATGTTGAATATAGTTAAATGCATCATGTAATGTGTTATTGTAATTATCCATCAAATATCTGACATATATAGCAAAGTGCCTACCAAAGCAAATAAGGTTGAAATCATTGCACTTTTCCTTCCATTACTTTCATATTCTGATTGGAGCCTGACACTCCTGTAGCTGAACACTAGCCAAAACTCAGAAGTTGTTCTCTAGAAATAATAGAAACTGGCTGGTGTGTGACATGATTAAAAGAATTTATATTTATCTTAATATATATATATATATATATCTTTTATTATAGTGTTTTATTAACCACAGAACCAAAATTAGTACAGATAGTAGTTACACAGTTAAATTGGGTTGAAAAATGACAAAGTCCTTCAAGTTCTACCCCTCCAAATGAAAACCCAGCATCCATACACACACCCCCCTCCATACTTTTCCCATAAATTATAGATGCCCATATCTATACTAAGGGGCAGATTTACAAAATTCACATAAATTCACATGAGTGATTCGAATATTCAATTGAATTTTCAAAAAGATTCGAATTTGAATTTCGAATATGCAAATTAGGCAAATTTGACCAAATTCGACCATCGAATAGTCGAATTCCAATAATTTGAATATTCGAATTTCATTTTATTCGAATATTCAAAAATTCAATGTTTGAATACTTTTTAATTCGACCACCTACTTCACCAGATTAAACCTACTGAAATGGGGATCATTCCCTAAGATCGAATATAAAAAATTCTATTGATCGCTAAAAAATCGTTCGAATGTACATACTGAATTGTGACCATAGTGGACAAAATACAGCTTATGATGTTTTAAACCATCAGGTATCCCAGTGCAATATATTAACTCATATTGGCCCTATTTATTTCACATTGCCATCTGTACGAACCATACTGTATGTACAGAATGTGCTACATCACTACTCAAAAAGATATATTAACACTAGTACTAAAAGTGGCATGGGGTGCATGTGGATTCTCTTCTGCCACTTCTTTATTTCTTTTTAAGTATCCAGTGGGCAAGAAGGTGAAGTTTTGTTTCCCACAAATTCCTTTTCGTCTTTTACTGAAAAGTTCCTCCTGTCCAGAGTATATGATCAAAGTGGCCGATTCTATTTTGGTCATTAACCTAGAACATCATTTTATATTTTTATCCTGAGACCTCTATCTTATCATAAATAAATTCAAGTTTCTGCAGGCATTCTTTAAGGCTATGGCACATTGTTTTGTCTGTCATGGTGCTATATGGGTAAGATCACCATTTCTCAAAAGTGAAATATGCCAAAAAACTACAATGCTGGCATTGACAACTGAACACCCTGCAAGCACAACAGCTATTCAAATGCTACATGTCCCATAGGTTTATTGCTTAAAAATTATGCTGAAGTGTTTTCTTTCCCAAACAAGGGTACCTTATTCAAACTGAAATCTAGACAATGATTATTATAAATGGAACTGTGCTTGTTCTGCTTTGTCTGTTCCCTTTTTGTAGGGTCTAATCTAATGGGTAAAATTAGACGAGCACTCCATTTTCATCCATTTAGGTTAAAAGTAAACTTTTATTCTAAACTTGTTAAAAAAATATCAAATCCATTGTGTACCTAAGAGTAGGACCTGGGGTATATGCTCCCGGGTCACAATCACTTTCAGGTGAGCTGTTCAAATGTGACATATAGAATTGGCCGCTAGTTTACTTAAGGGCACTTAGTAGCAAAGCTTACTCATGCACTGATTTTTAGTGCCTAATTGTCAGGGTTCCCACAATGGTTTGTGGCAATAGGTACACCAGACTTGCCATTTGCAACAAGTGTACTGGAAACATTACAGCTTTTGCTGTGAAAATTCTAGATGCTTTGAAAACCACAGGCCTAATTGTGTCCATTTTAACAGATCGGAATTATCTGTCAATTATGATGGTGTAAGTCAGAGTCAATAATTATGCTGCAATTATGTTGAAAACTGCATTATGGGTTAAAAATATATCAATTTGATTTTAATTAATTAAAGGAATTGATAGAATGCAATGTCTACAGTTTTTTTTTAACTTTTGTTATAATCTGGACGTACAGTAAGGTGGGCCAAGATAACCTTAGGTTATGATCACTGGAATATGAATTACAGACGTAGATAAACATGTGCAAATTATTCCGCAGTGTTACTCTAAATAGTGGCTAAAGGCAATGAGTAGACAGCAGAAAGATATGTTGTATTTCAGGTTATCAGTGGAGTGTTACAAGGCTCCACCAAAATGCTTTGAATTGATGGGGAAATATTATAAGCAACCATATGTGGTATACTCATAATTTATCCCAATATTTTACTAACAGTTAAAAATTGTGTTTAGTTCTATGCTGTTGGACTCACCAACCAGTTGGTTTACATCCAACAATCCATACATATGTGATTTTGCAGGCTGGTTCCAGCATTTATTTGTTTATGGCTTGTTCTGAGTTGCGGTATATTGCTGAGTAGATTTCAGTTTGAGAGCTTATTAAAAAATAATGCGCAGGAAATGATTTGAGCTGACACAGCTCATTAACAGAAATACAGAAAAGAAAAAATACCAACAACCTCTTACTCCCAAGGCCAAGTGGAGAATGTGCATACTGGATGCTGTCATTATTAATAAATAACTGGAATTGAATGGACTCATACCTAACATACCGTCATGCAATGGTTTAATTAACATTTTTATTCTGACTTATAGCAACTTCGGTTTTACTAAATCCGAAAAAAATCCTTTTTTTCCCTTTAAAACTCCGATCAGAAAAAAATCAAACTTTAATAAATAACCCCCAAAGTGGAGAAACCATGAGAACTCTAATACAAAAGCTGTTGAGGTCCTATAAAAGTCAGTGTGAGCTGCACTGGTCCTAATGGAATATTTTAAATCAGTTCAGACTATTAGATGTTTTTCAGTTTTTTTTGCTAGTAATTTGAAAAAACACAAATTTTCAGAAGTTTTTTGAGACTCGTTAGCTCATCAATCAACTTTTTTTTTCCATTTGTGCTTTCTATATATTTGGATCTTTTAACAGATTAATGGTTCTGTGTCAAACAAGGGATCTCTGGTCTTTGGATTATTCTCCAAAAATGGCGTTTGCAGTTTTACAGAAAATTAGTTTATTTGTGGTTTCTAAAATCTCTAAAACCACTCAAATGTGAATGTTGATATATAATCCTCCAAGAGAAGACAAGAACAATGATTAACCGTATCTGGAAATTGTGTATGTTTATGTATCTGTGACTTCAACTGCAGATCCCAAACAAAAGCAAATTCAAGCCTGTCCGAATTAAAATTTTATTCAGTTGACAATGTTCTCCCTTTATTGATTGTGCTGTCTTGTTTATTGGCCATGGCTCGAGCTGAGCTTTATCAGAGCAAGCATTCAAATTCCATATATAGCATGTAATTATTAGATGACTGTTGGGTTAAGTCATCAAAAATGTTGCCTTCAGCAAAATGATTTTCATTCTTTGACATCATATAATGTAGCGTATTACATTGTGCAGTTCATGTCTATTTCAACAACACTTTACTGTGTAAAAAATAAACATAAAACGCAAATTGCAATATACAGTATGCAAAAGTTTGAATGAGCTGGGCCTTTGCTCTAGTTATTTCTGATTTATGTAAATCTACATTTTCAGCAACATTAGATTACATATCAAAGGCATTTTGTTTTATATTTGTTTATAGTCATTTGGAGAAGGTATATACTAGTGATGGGCAAATATCACCTGTTTCACTACAAGAAAATTCACAAAATAGCGAGAATTCACCAAAATGCATTGAAATCTATGGGAGACAATATTTTTGACACATGACAATTTTTTTCATCCATTAGAGTATATGGGCTCCATATTCCAGAAAAATTACATTCATCACTAGTATATACTCTCAGCCATATAAAAAACCTGTGCTTCATTCAATGAATTGATATTATGATGGTTGAATGTAAAAAGGACCTTAGATTGTGTGCTCAATTGGGGAAGGCACTGATTTGATTGCTGACCAATCAGTGGGTATAAACAATACTGGGATGGCATTATCCTTTCCATATGAATATTGAATATTGAAATAGTTTTACATCTTTTATGCAAAAATACAACACAGGATAATTGAAGCCACAAAGTTATATTTCAATAACTGGTATAGTAATGTAAGCAATGAATGTAAAGCTACTTACTCAGAGAAGCATCAATAAGTCATAAGAACCATTAGTTTTCTCTTTACTTGAGCAGAAATGGGTATGCATCATACACTAAAAAAATTATCCCCAGAGTACATTGTTCTTGTTTCTCTATAAACGCCAACCACATGTTCTGTGTTCTTGCTGAACATTAAGTTTTTTTTTTGAAGAAAGCATCTTTTCCTTGACTATTCCATTATCTGTAAAGATCTGAAAGGTATAATAGCAGTAATTAAATTATGCCTATAACTTAAATGCCCAAATGCAAAATAAAAACCTTAAAAAAAATCCCACCAGTCCATCCCAGCCCGCCAATGCCCAAGTTCTCACCTATATCCAGGAAAAAACAGCAGTACCCAAACTATTAACTCCCAAGGTATGTCTCCTAGGCATAGTGACGAGGATACCCAAAGGCAGTGACCTCTATCACGGTATTGTTTTAAGCCAGGAAATACAGTATATCCTCCTGAACTAAATGTCCCCCCAGCCCCTCCAAATTCAATGGCTGATAAAAGTAACACCCCTTGATACAACTCATGCCACAACAGGATGTCCCCAGAAATACGATTTGGTATGGTGAGATTGGCTAAAGACCACAGAAGAGTCCTTATTCCCAGGGATACGATTCTGGAAATGTTGTAGATTCCTATACATCACTTATTATATTTGGGCAATAGACCGAGTAAGTGTCTGGGTGTACCTGGCCAATCGACCTGTATACTAATGTACATAAACTCAAATCTACACTGTACTGAGCTAATTGTAACTGACCACAGAACCATGTCTTTTTATTGTTTGTTGTTGTGAAAATGCAAAGTAAAAACCTTTAAAAGAATAATTCCCACCAGTCCACCCCAGCCCCCCAGTACGTATAGCTCCAACACTCAGACACTGCTTAATTTATCACAGATATCAAATATCCTTCAATAATCACTGGGGTGGAATAGAATAGAATAATTGTTTTAATATATTAGCATGCCCCATCTTTGCTCGTTATACTGACACAATACATTGTGGGAATATATACAGTAAGTACCACTTAAATATTCAATATATACAGTAGTACAACTCTTTTTCAGTGATACATTTAGGCTGGTTTGTTAAAATTTAAACATTTTCTGACAGTCATTAAAGAAAGGGGTCCCCAACCTCTTTTGGTCTGAGGACCGATACAGTGGCAAATTTTTCTTGCAAGGACCGGGGGGTCAGGAGGGTCGTGAGGAGGGTCGACGTCCAATTCTGGTCAACGGCATCCAATTCGGGCATGCTGGAATATTTTTGGCAGCCCAGTTCAGGACTATCCGCAGCCCGGTTCTGGGCCTCGGACCGGCAGGCTCACTGGCATATTGTAGCTCTAACAAACTACTGTTAAAATGTAAACATTTTCTGACAGTCAAGAAAGAAAGAACGAAAACATTCATTAAAGCAGTCATCAGTATTCTCCAATTTTATGGGGTGCTAGGGCTCTTTGGAATACCTCATCTTTTTTTCACTCTGTCTAATTTTGCTTCAGGTTGTTCGGTTAATTTGGATGACACTTGTGTTTTTTGTAAAACTGATTGCATTGCAGTAATTTGTTCTTTTTTGCACTATACACTTTTCCTTCTGTTTTGAATAAAATATCCAGTTTCTGTTTGATGCTCCCATTACCATACTTCACTGTAGGTATGGCTTAACCATATTGACAGCTCTGCATAGCAATGGCTAAAGGGGCTTTAAGGTATATGGATGTCTAGGGGTACCAACAAGAATGATCCTTATTGGACACATTACTCTTTGCTTTCCTTATTGGACGTGCAAAGAATTATGCTCTACGGTTCAAGCAAGGTGCATGTTGGAGAAAAAAGAGTTATTTTTTGACAGGATTTTCTTGATTCCCCCCCCCCCCAACTTAATTTTCCATATTGGCATGCACCCCATACTTACTGTTATATCATACATTTTTCTAAAAGTTTTTATTATTTTTTGTTGATCTATAACTGGTTTAATAGTGTGCATCCTCAACCTAACATTTTTCTTACTTATTCACAAATTCAAATATCAGAAGATGACAATTTTGCCGACAGACCATTTTTTCTCACAAAAGGTCTGGATGAGATTGATTTTTTTTTAAAAAAAAAAGCTATAATGTATGACTGGGATCTGAGCTGAGTAAAATACATTTATGCTTTTTCCATTTTAATAAAATTCAGTACAGTAATAGAAAGGCGCTAAACCCTTTGACAGACACATATCAGTTATTAAGCCTCTTGTTTCAAGGAAGTAATCAATTGAAAGCTGGTTCTCTGTTGTCAAGATAAGATCTGATGTTCGTGAAGAGCAATACATATGTGAAACAGTTGTGTTTTCACACTATGACATAAGGATATATGAGCTTAACATACAGTTCTTTGGCATGCATCATAATTTCTTTTTATAACAGAAAGAAGGGACCACGTGCTGTAGATGTCAGTAGATAGATGACCACAATGACTTGAAGTTGTGGGTGTATTTTTACTGAAAAATTTTTGTTTACTTTTATGTGCTTTGACTCATTTAGGGGGACATAACAGCAGTGGTTACTGAAATTAAAAATAAAGTTATAAAGAATAAACTTGTATTGCTCATTATATAAATATTCCATTGTGACTGGTATCCTACAGTAACTATAAAAAATAAACAATGCTAGCATTGGCGTTACTGTATTATATGACCATCACAGTGACCACACAATGAATATACCATGAAGATTCTGAAAAAAAAAAAGTTTATTCAAAATGTCAAAATGACCAGGAGAGAAGCCTAAAACCTGTTTTGATCCATTTTGGCACTTACTACATCTTTCCTGTGATATGGATCAACTGAATGCCAAAATTGTTTGGGTCTAGCAGCAGTTTTCAGAATCTGTACCCTTTTCATATACAGTATATACAGGGAGCAAATAGAGAAATGATGACACCTGTATACAAGCCATAGTTATATATACCTAGATATTTATAAATGAAATAATATTAATAAGTTAAAGGGCAGACCTTCCTGTTTATGATATATTATGAACTCTAGGGAACCAAAAAGACCCATTAACCATACAGTATTAAATTCTGTATATGTGTGTTTTTTAATAGTGCTTTATCAACTTTCTATTGCAGGTAATGCCAAGTCACAATTGGTCAGTCAGATTTTGCTTAACTTAAAACAAGCTGTGTCTGTCAGCTTTGTTTTAGAGATGTATTTTTCACTGTTCTTCCTATAACATTTGGCAGATTGGTACTTTAAGGTTCAACCTGTGAATTCATCTCTGAAGTTTTGATTGGCTACTTGATGGCTCAGCCCTTTTTATTCAATAAAGCTCTGATTTGTCAGTTTCATTTGATGGACTCCAGCTGTGGTGGCAATTTCAAATTACCAGGACTCTGAGGATTAAAATCAGTAAAAGTTTATTACACTTATAAGCGGACAGCTCATCAATTAAGAAGAACTGCCCTGAACATTAGCAAGCATTAGCTTTTTATGCCATTACAGAAAGGAAAAACTTAACACGTCACAAGCATTACATCAGTAGTAATCAAAATGGCCATTATCAGATGCAAGGAAACCCTGTTGTTAGCTTAAACCACATGGCACAAAAAAGCTGTTACAATGAGACACTCTTTAGAATACAATGGAGGCATCTTTAAATGACTCATTCATTGGATGGCCAAATAATGAATAAGAATATCTGTAGTCAGAGCAGACTAATTTCTGTTCTATCACCTCTGTTGATCCTTGATCAAGAAGGCCTGTGCTCAATTACATTTAAAAATCTGTGACAAACCAATTATCATAGTCACAAGGGACATACTGTGAACCTCAGGCTGTTTATGTGGGTGCACAATGCCTCTCATTAATTTTACTAATAGACATTTTTTGAGTTGGATTTATTATTGCTAGTGATGGATGAATTTATTCGCATGGGGCGAATTTGTGGCGAATTCCCGCGATTTGCCACTGGCGAATAAATTCACGAAACGCCAGCGAAAATTCACCTGGCGAAAATTCACTGAAAAAAAAAATCGAGTCAAAAACGGCGTATGTCAAAAACGTGCCGCGACTCGTTTCGCGAATTTTTTCCCCAATTCAGGATTTCACTGGAAATTCGTAAATTTTTCGGAGAAGCGAAACGGGGTAGATTCGCCCATCACTAATTATTGCATGTATTGAACGGATTAAATGTTCATAAAATGGCATGTGTTCACCAGTCTCACAAAGCAAATGATCAGCTGTGTGTTTGTATGAATAGCAAATAAGAACATATCTTCCTTGGGGTGTTTCATGCCTAAACAGTTTAACGTTTTCATTAGATAATCGTCTAGTCAACACAAACCTTTTTATTGCCATCACCTTGAATCAGTGGCATAACTACTAGGGGTGCAGAGGGTGCAATTGCACCAGGGCCCCCACCCCCCTTGGGGCCCATCGGAGCCACGATAATGGTTATGGCAGTTATCTAGGGGGGGATTTTACAGCACACATGCAATCAACACTCCAGCATGGGATTTATAGAGATAAGGGCCCGACAGGGGGACCCAGGTGCCCAACCTGGGCCGGGGCCCGCCAGGGAGTAGTTACACAACTGCCTTGAATTCTTGTTATAGAGTATCTGTTCATACACACAATACTATTTTCAAAAGCTACAAAATCTTAGACCTAAAAATGTGTTGAAGCAGGCTTTATTAATGCATGTGTACAATCATTGTGTATATTTGCTATATGTTGCAATTTTGCCAACTCCATTGCCATACCATCTTAGGGAAAGACTTCAGAGATATATTTCAAGGATGAAAGAAACATGTTCTGCTTTTTTTGTGATAGAGTTGTTTCTGTTTTGACAGGCTCTGCTTCAACATCAACACCTCTTTTTTTCACTAAAAGGTTCTCATGGCTTCTCCAGTGACTCACAGTGAATACATTTCCTACATATATATTGTATCTCATTCTGGAGTTATAATGGTAGAGAGAATCCAGTCTCTGTCCCAAACATATTGTTTAAGTCATCCTATTCCAGTATTAGACCTTCACTCTATTCATAACAGGAAAGGCAACTACCTTCCTCATTACAGATCTTATGCTTACCCTATGAACAATGATCTTATCACTAGTAATAGGCCTTTTTACTTGAGAACATTAATTTACTAAATCAAAATCAGTGAAGCAATGCAGTATATAAAATGTACAGAATTGCATTTTATTCTCTCATTCACTTCTCTTGGGATTCTTTTTGTTCAGAGCAAAGATCCTTTTGTCAGTGAGATTAATTCATGTTCACCAAGGACTAATTGGAAATGTAACTTGATTATGATTCAATGTTCATTGCTCTATTTCCTCAAAGTTGCAGTCTGGGTGCTCAGCCATCAGCGTCCCCACTGAAATAATGATAGTTCAAAAAACTGAAAGGTGGCACTCGGGTTAAGTAAAATTGGGGGTTTATTCCATCAGGTCACAGACCAACATCACCTGATGCGTTTCGGGAGTAACTCCCTTAATCATGGGCTTCTGATTAAGGCAGTTACTCCTGAAATGCGTCAGGTGATGTTGGTCTGTGACCTAATGCAATAAACCACCATTTTTACTTAACCGGAGTGCCACCTTTCTGTTTTTTGAGCTATTATAAAATATTCACCATTATAGCAAAAGAGGAGTAATCAGACTAATAATGTAGGGTTACACCAATCTATCCCAACTTTTGGATTCAGCTAAATACCGAATCCCCTAAAAAAATATTTGGGGGACTACTGATACAAAATTGAACCATAATTTACTTATTCAGATTTGACCAAAATCCTATAAAAATTGCATTATAAGTAAACAAAAAAGTTGCCTTCAAGTTAACAGTCAATAACTTTTAGGGTTAGAAAATCCTGATAACATTTTAATTTGCATAGATCTTAAGAAAGGATAATCTGGTAAAAAAGGATAATATTTATTCTGCAATGTAAGTAATGAAGGCATTCCAGTTTTAGGATTTTATTTGAGCTTTAGTTTGTTACATGTTATAAACATGTTTGAAGATATTTTTGACTGTACTGTTATAGTCATATACTGTCATAATTTGCTCTGTAATGACGATATATAATGTTTCAGAAGCATGTCTGATCAGGCCTGAAACTCCATGAAGATCTGTGTCAGATATAATTTTGGATGATTTGTGACAGAACTTTTGATGAGAGTTCTTCTTATATCTGCATACAGTATATACTACATTTGCAATTAATAACTGCATAAGTAAAGAAAGCTTTTACCTGTTAAGCATGATATACAGATGCAGTCACTTGAATTTGTAAGTTAAATGCGTCGTGACTCAGGGCTAATTGAAGAAACTGTGTTATCCAAAGTTATCTTAACTCATTTAATGCATTTAACCTTTTCATTAGCATACCAAAGCACCATTGTTTTCAATGGTGAACTCTTTAATTGGATGGGATGCTGTGACACAATATTCTGTGCTAAGTGGGATAAATGAGACAGATGAGTTAAGTCACGACGCATTTAACTCACAATCCAAAGTGACTGCATCTGTATTTATAAAATATATAGGCTGGTTATTTGTTATAAAGTACTTATTTTAAATGAGCATGTTCTTTAGGAAACAACAAATCGTTGTAGTGAGTAGGTTCAGGCAATCTTTTGTAAATGTTTTATGTTATAACCAACTTTATAATAAAAAAAACTTAAATTGAATCAAAATTCTCAATAATAAGAACACGAGCAAAGCAATGTTACTCATTAGACAAATAGTATTATTAATAATACTAACAACTATTATGAGCCAATTGGCAATTGTGCCATTAATCCAGGAGTGCCGTTCGTTCTTTTTGATGTGACATGTGGGGGCGCTGTGGATTGAGCACCTGGATCTTTTAAACGGAGCAGCTACGGGAGCATGAGTTTCGGAGCTGTGTTTTTGTCTTTTTTGTTCTAATAACTATTATAGCTTTGTTCATTAGAACCATATTTACATCAAACATAGAGATACCCCCAGGGCCGGAACTAGGGGTAGGCAGAGTAGGCACCTCCCTAGGGCACAAAAGTTTGGGGGGCGCCAGGCACGTACCTTTTACTGCTGCCTACCCCCAGTCCAGGCTTCAGAATCCGACGTTGGGTTTGTGCCTTGGGTGAGTCGTGGTGTTGAGTGGATCAGTGCGCATGTGCACGCTCACCGAGAGGGGACAAGGTGACACGCGGTTCAGCGCACGTGCATGCCCTTACGTAGGCGCAAATGTGCGCTCTTGTGTAGTGGCGCGGCGGAGGGGCGATGGGGTCGGGTCGGTTGCCTGGGGCGACCATCAGTTCTAGCCCGGCCCTGGATATCCCTACTCAATTAACTTCTTCATTGGTTAAATTTAACAGATGTTTTTTCTCTGAGGACTCGAGAGGTCAACTTTTTAAATTAATCCATTTTGGTTATGGGAAACTTTTTTGTTCTTTTAAAGGTGTAGGTCAAGTATCATTTTGTCCCAAATGTAATCAGGAAAATAGGAGCTGCCCTCACATTACTCTAGTTTGGAAAATAGTAAAACATTTTATCAACTCAAAGTTGAAAATTTATTTAACTGTATCTCCAGTTTATGCCCTTTTAAATATTGCCCCCCCTTCTTTTACATTGAGTGGACATTGTAAATCCAACCCTGATTTGATTTCAAACTTAATTTTACGCTGTATAGTGGCTACGAAGAGGGCCCTATTTCTCCTCTGGATATCAGAGTCTACTCCCTTCCTCAAAGAAATCTTAAAATATCTAAACCAGTTATGCTGGAAAGAGGCCATAAAATTTAAATTTGAGGAACCACATATTAAAACGATGTTTTCTGAAAATTTGTCGCTTTACTTTGATCAAATAGACTCTAAACACCAAACTAAAATTCATGATATGTTACATATCTAACTATCCTAATGTCTGGGCAACAAAATTAACTCAGTACATGATATTTAGTGTTATTATAACTCCATCATGCAAGGTTTAGATTTGTTTTAGTTAGGTGTTGCTTTTGTTAGCTAATATAGTTGATCTAGTTACTAGTAATTATGCAATAGGGGGATGCCAATGCACCAGCCATACTTCATGATCTTGTCATCTACCACTTTAAGGTGTTTCAATGCTAATCTTTAGTTCTTAGCTCTGATTCCTCCAAAGGGTAGGTATAAAAAAAAAACCTTTGGAAAACCCCTTCCCTGTCCTAAAAATGGCCAAATTTCCTCATTCCTCCCTTTTGTTTTAAAAGTCAGACGCCTTTAGGCCACCCTGCCCTCTCTTAAAGTTCTTGGAATTGGCATGGCCTCCACTGCACCCAAAGACTCATGCTTGAATTTGCATGTTACTCTCACTAACCAAGGTGGTGTGTGGAGATCCCCTGATGGCTTTTTTTTTTAATGTCTTCCTTTTAAATAAATATTTCAACTGCTTCTTTTGGAAGAAAAGTTTCTGAAACCCTCCTGAAGTTGAAGGTTTGGGACATGTAAATATATAAATGAGCAAATGGTACCATGTGACTGGTCAGCCAATAGCATAGATAAAAGTGATCGAATTTTGTATTATGAACCACCAGCAGTGAACTTATTGTGACAATTTCTTCTACTCAATGTAACTGAATATGTTGCAGTGGGACCTGGATCTTTACTATAGAATGCTGTTCTTAGATCTACCAGAGAGTTGTTATCTTCATATCTGTTATTTCATTCATTTCCAATTGTTCTGTTGTTAGGCTGCTGGGGAGGGAAAAGGAAGGGAGTTATATCACTCCAACTTGCAGTACAACAGTGAAGAGTGACTGAAGGGCATCAGTGCACAATTCACATGACTGGGGGCAGCAGGAAAACTGACAATATGTGCAGCCCCATGTCAGATTTCAAAATTAAATATACAAATCTGTGTACTCTTTTGAGAAACAGATTTCAGTGCATAATTCTACTGGAGCACCACTATTAACTGGTGTGTTTCAGAAAAAAAAACATGTTTTCCTATGACATTATCACTTTAAGTTGCAGCCACGCCTTTCTTCCACAGTCAGTAATGGTGGTTTGTGCCCCATGTAGCACATAGCCTTATGGTCTGTTAGAAATGTACATGACAGTTCCCTAACTGTAAGCTGTGCTTAACAATAGCAATATCTCATGTGGCCTATTCCATGTTGGAAAGATATAAAATCAAGAAATGTACATTTGATGTTCTACTGTAACTCTCTGCCATCATACCATAACTTTCTACTGACTTGTTTTCCACAATATATATCTGTTTATAAATGCCAAACCACAGCTTGAACATCTGATTTCATTTTCCATAAACCATGACTGAAAGCGGTAATAATTATCTTAATGGGCATGAAGATCATCTAATAAACCATATTCATCTAAAATGTACTTCTACAAAGCAGATTTTTATCATTGTGATGTTTCCATCACATGGCTGAAGAGTAATAATTGAACAGTATTTTCCTAATCATGCAAATGCCTTTACTGGTCTAGCTTATCAGTGATAACACAAATGTCCCTATTGTGCTATTTTTAATATCATGTAGTGTTATGAACAACTTAATATAAAACGTTTTGTTGTTCAAAGTTTTTAACATGGCACAAAAAAAAAACCTTGATTGTGGTGAATAGTGACTTTGTACCAACCATTTTAACTTTAATTAATGCCACAGAAAAGTATCAACCTACCATAGCCTTAAACCTTAACCTCACCTTAAAGACTGTTGAAGGTCATACAAAAAATATAAAAATGATAATGACCCAGCAGTATATTGTGAATATCAGAATACACATGCAAACATCTACTAATCTCCACCCTTGCCATTAATGCTGGAAACCTTTCATTTCATATTTTGAACCAGTTGGTAAAAGCTTCTCATAAAAACTGCCAGGACAGACTCCTGTCATTCATAACAACCCTGAGCACTGGAAACTTCAATCACAACCAACTTCCTTGGTTCCACAATCATAAGAAAATACTACAAACATCCATTATGAAAACCATGTCATCATGCAAACCTCAGAAGTATCTGTGTTGTGCAGTAATCAGCAAGGCTTTATGAAGGACGGTTCCTAGCAGAAAAGTTTGATTGCTTTTTATAATGATGTTAATAAGCAGTTGGATAGTACCTCACAAATGATGTTTTTTCTAAAGTAAGGTGTCAGGGCGTTCTGGCAAGGAACAGGGTTAAACCTACCTGAAGCCTTCCACCAATCAACTGCTGGGGGAGGCTTTTTAGAGACTTCTCTGCTGGCTTGTTGCCTGAGCAAATAGGTTTTGTGTGTTAAAGTGGGGGGTGTTGTGGAAAGCTTATTTCAATTAGTCAGTGAGTTCCAGCTATCAGTTTTTGACCTTGGTCTGTCCAGTTTTGATTTGTGTTGATTCTTGGGTATTGTGTTGTTTATTGGGTACAACCCGGCTCTGTTTTAGTTTCTACCTCTGTTTAATCCCAGGTATCCACTATTGGTCACCCCTTTGTGTATGATATGCTCATTCCTTATACGTGCACCTCCTCCCTTGTATATGAACTGGCCTGTTCAACCATTCCTCCACTCCCTGTGTTACTCAGTGATGTTCAATTCCTGCCTATATGGCACTGTTGTGAGTTTTATTTCTGCATCCATTTATACTCATAAGCAAGCAGCTGAGGCTTGCTAATAGTTGTGTATCCAGCTATACTTACAGGGAAGCAGTTGGGGCTTGCTAATACATTTCCTGGCACTGTTGTGAGTTCTATTTCTGCATCCATTCACACGCACAAGCAAGCAGCTGAGGCTTGCTAATACAATTCCTGGCACTGTCGTAAGTTATAGTTCTGTATCCAGCTATGCTTACAGGGAAGCAGTTGGGGCTTGCTAATACATTTCCTGGCACTGTTGTGAGTTCTATTTCTGCATCCTTTCACACACACAAGCAAGCAGCTATACTTACAGTGTATCCAGCTATACTTACAGGGAAGCAGTTGGGGCTTGCTAATACAATCCCTGGTACTGTTTATAGTTCAACATCCAGCTATATTTGTAAGTAAGGTGCTGGGGCTCATTAATACAATTCCTGGCACTGCTGCTGGAATATAGTTCTAATAAACACTTTAAGCTTCTAGAGTCCCACATTATGTGTGAATATTACAGGCTCAACTACTAGGATTTAGCACTTTGGGGGGAATTCACATAAGCAGAGACGGATTTTTTGTGCAAATACAATCTCCATATTCACAAACCAAAATACGGAATCGAATGCAACTTTTAATATCTTGGTGAAAGTCAAACACAGTTTACAGATCGTGATGAGCACATTTTTTCACCAGACATGGATTTGTGGTGAAATACCGCCTTTGACTTTAATTCAATGGGAATGAAAATGTTGCTGAGACAAAAAAGTCGCCACAAGGAAAACACCCATTGACTTTAATACATTTGGAGTGAGAAAAAATTGTAGCGTGCAGTGAATGGAATAGTGAGAGAATGATATACAGGTATGGGATCAGTTATCCAGAAACCCATTATCCAGAAAGTTCCAAATTACAGAAAGGCCATCTCCCATAGACTCCATTATAATCAAATAATCCAAAATTTTAAAAATGATTTCCTTTTTATCTGTAATAATAAAACGGTAGCTTGTACTTTATCCCAACCAAGATATAATTATTCCTTATTGGGAAAAACAGCCTTTTGGGTTTGTTTAATGTTTACATGATTTTCTAGTAGTCTTAAGGTGTGAAGATCAAAATTACAGAAAGCCCCAGGTCCCGATGATTCTGGAAAATAGGTCTGATACCTGTATATGAAATAATCTTGGGTAATATATAATATTTTGGGGTTGTGCTATGTTATGACACAATACACAGGCAAAGTGCTGTGTTTGCAGAAGCTGGACTGACAGACAAGAAAATTAAAATTTTGGGGGTTTTGGGGTCCCTACAGGTCACATACTTAGGTAAATCTATGCATACTGTTCATGAAACTGTGCATTAAAAGGAACTACCAAAATGGAAATCACACATTTTTGCTTTAAAGTGGGTGAAACCAGAAAGTATTGCTGTGTGGGCCTTAATACAACAATGGGAGTGGCTTATGGTTGTGGGAGGAACTTGTTGTAGCACACTAAGCTACGCTGCCCAAAAAGAGGATCCCCCACTTTTTAAACTCTGATTCAAGCACTGGTAGCGTGTAAACTTTTTTGGATGCCCATTGACTTCAATGGGTTTCGCAAATTCACTCATCACTATTTACAGAAACTTTTATGAAAATGTCAAAACTATGAAGAAAAACATGACAAAAATGAAGACAAACGTACACAACATTTTCTCCCAGCATCTTTAAAATGGAGTCAAGCTCAGTGTAACTCTTCCATCTGTGTCAGCTCTGCAGTGCTTCCTTTATCTTAAAGGAGTTGTCCACCTTCAAACAACTAGTTGTTTTCAGATAGATCACTAGAAATTATGACTTTTTCCAATTACTGTCTATTTTCTATTTGTAACCGTTTTTCTAATATTGAAGTGTAAAGTGTCATTTTTCACCTTCTAAAGCAGCTCTGGGACTGTTCTAAACTGATACATTTAATTTAATGGATACATTTCTTATCTTTGTCCCTGTTGAGCAGAATCTCTGGGGTTCATTACAGGCAGCGGTTAGACTTGATACAATAGTTGCTAATACTCCAGAGATGTTGCTGTGAAATGTATCAATTAAATGTTGCAAAATTGTATCAGTTTAGAGTCTGCACCTGAATTACCGAGCTGCCAAACACAAACACCATAGACACCAACATTCAACTTGAAAATTAGATTTTGGAAAAACAGTAAAAAATAAATAATGGAAATGAAATGAAAAAAGTCTTTATTTATAGATAACAATCTGAAAACCACTGAACAGAAAAAAGTGTTTGGAAGGTGAACAACCCTTTTTAATTCACCCCACTTTAAGGTGCAGTATGGCAAAAATGTATTTTTAACTTACATTTACATTATTTTGCTATTTATTTGAATTTTTAAATGGAAAGTAAAGCAACACAACAGTCTTTAGTTTTTGCACCAAGACACAGCATACTCCCCCTCATACCCTGAACTACAGAGCTGCTCAGCACTGATGTGTCCCTTCTGTTTCCAGCATATTGGTAACCAGTGAGCAGGTGCATATACAGTGGAATCTTAGAATACTGTACATGTTGCACCTATTTGAGATAAATGATGGCAAGGTCTAGATGTGTAATGGGCCACAGTTTAGCTGGTGCAAGTATGACTGATGCAGCTGTGGAGAGTTGAAGGTTTTACTTACCCTTTAGCAGGAGACAAATAAAAGAGGAGGTAGATTTATTGGATTTATTGGATTTTGTGTCTTAAACCCTAACATAAGTATGTTGGTCTTACTAATGTTGTTGCCCATGGATAGGAAACTGGCACAGGATCAGGTATAAAAGGGTAGTTGTTAATGGTACATTTTCTACTTGGAGTTCTTAATGGGCCCTGTTTGGTTCTGGATTGGCTTCTGTTTTATTTAACTTGTTCAATAATGACTTATCAGAGCGTATTATAAGTAATGTATCAGTGTTTGAAGATGACAAAAAACTATCCAGGCTAATTTATTCCATCTAGGATGTGGCATCCTTGTAATAGCATTGTCACAGTGGCATAACTAGGGGATGACGTGCAATGGCGCAAAACCTGCACCTAACTCCATGGCACCCAATGCTCCCCTGGTAGTTAAAGCCACTGGATTCTGATAAACTGTCAATCTAAGCGGCTAGGTGGCAAATGAGAGTCAATGTCAATAAATGCAAGGTCAAGCAACTGCAATGCAGAATTGTGCAAGCCGCTTATACTAGGACTGCACTAGGTGATTCCAAAAGGACCTTGGAGTCCTTGTAGATAATAAAGTTGTCTGTAGAAAGCAATGCCAGTCAGCAGCGGCAGTGGCCAACAAGGTATTGAGCTGCATTAAACAAGAAAGGAAGATTATCTAAATATTCAGAAAGGATTTTTTTACCATGAGAGCTGCAAAGTTGTGGAATTGTCTCATTGAATTAGATGTACTGGCATATACATTTGATAACTTAAAGAAGGGATTGTACAGCTTTTAGCAAGTGAGAAAATACAGGATTATTGAAGATAGCTTAGTACAAGTAGATCCAGAGACTGGTCAGATTGCTATCTTTGAATCTGGAAGGATTTTTTTCTTCCTCTAAGGCAAATAGAAGAGACTTCAGAAGGGTCTTTCTTGTCTTCCTCTGGACCAACTAGAAGTTATCTTTGAACATGGTGGACGTGTCTCCTTTTTCTGAATATGCTACTATGCTGTCAAACCTTAATCACAATGAAGCTCCATCACAATGATCCTCCACAAACTTTGGTTATGAGAAACCTTTATTATATGGAAACCCTTATATCGCTACTGTTCAAAAACCTATGACCTCTTACCAATACCAATTATATTAGGAACATTTTTTTTATTTTGCACAGCCAATCTATTTACCCAGTTTTTATTTTTATATTGAACTGTTCCTTTAAATAATGTACACACATTTTGGGGAAATGAATGCCCACAAATGGCACTGCATGAAAATAGTGTAAGTGCACAGTTATTTAAAGTTCATTATTTTTGTGAGACCTTACTCTTATCCCACTAGGAAGGATCCCTCCCCCATATCAATGATTTTAAGTAAAGGACAGTGTTATCATTATGCAAAACTCTGGAAAGTGTTACCTGCCTTTCAGCACCTTGGACAGCAACTGTGCAGCTCCAAACACTCCCATCCTGTGCCTCCCAAGCATCCACTGTATCTAGTAACTAACCATGGGGAGTATGTGTTGGGCCTACTACTCTTCCATTACAGAGGATTATAATGAATGTCTAGGCCTGCCTTTCACTTTTAAAGGGGACCTGTCACCCTAAGAAATAATTCAAATTTCTTTTCTACCATGATTATTGAGAAAAAATATACTTTATTTCTTACACTATATTTATGATTTACATATTGAGTCCTTGAGTCTTGGAATTACACTATAACAGCAAGAAGGCAGGAGCCATTTTGTGGGCACTGTTATAAAGATAAATCGTGTATCACCCACGAAATCTTGTGTATGCACCAGAATAGGGAACCTAATGTCCATGTGCAGTGCCCTATATAATTATAGAGTGTGAGGAGGGAGGGGAGACATGAGAAATGCAGTGAAACGTAAGTGCTGAATGGAAAGTGAAAGTAATTGACTGACCCACCTATATACCTTAGGTACAGAGGCATATACTATTTGATTGGCAGCTTCTGAGCTGAACTTGAACACCTTTAGCAGTATGGATGGTTTAATGAAAAAAAAAGAATTTGTGGTTCATCATTAATTTGTAAAAGACTTTCATTATGCAGCTTTTTATGTGCAGTTGACAGGTCCACTATAACGGTGTTTATGCCACTGATTAATGGAGCCTTTAGATACCCCTGCCTTATTTGCCTGAGGAAATAACCAGAATATCAACTAATGTAAGAACAAGTAAAAAAAATATAAATTGCATTTCATGACTAATAGGCCACATTGGCCCAGTTTATCTTTTCAGTAAGAAGAACTGAGTATGTTGCATTATTGATTTCAATAGGCCTGCCCAGTCATCAACACTGCGCCAAATCCATTGCTTATAATTCTCTGGAACAAATGTTCAGAAGAAATAACGTCCTGGGAGATGAGGCGAAGTTAGTTTTTCTGGCACAGAGAAGTTCAGAGCAATTCGTGGTCTCAGCTGGTGGGGAAAAGTTGTTCACTGTCACTGGTACTTTGCTGCAGCAGTAACGCTCAGAATGCGGGGACACTGCAGCTGGCTGCATCTAATGCACAGGAGCATCAGTGCTCAGGTCGGCTCGGAATGACATCATTCTGGGCCAATCAACCGACGCTGTTTCTGCCCCGAACCTCCTGTTTTCTCCCAATAGCAGCGTGGGGTGGGAGGGCTCAGTGCTGCGGAGAGGCTGGCTGGGCTGAGACTGCGGGCACATACCGAGCACGAGCGGGGGAGGGGTTTGCCCAGGTGTTCGTAGAGCTGACAGCCGGTACTTCGCCAAGAACAAGGTAGGAGCCGGTTTCTCCCTCAGACATTAATGTAGCTGCAACCACTGAGCCAAGCCATGGGCACACAGCGGGGCTTGGGGAGTCGCGGACACCAGGAGAGGAGAGATGCTCAAGGGCAGAGAGGAGGAAGCGTCTCGGGAAGGTGCACTGTGAAACATTGATCTCAATGCGCATTGCCGCTGTCTCCCCACCCTATTTCTGGCTTATTTAATGAGAGCAGGGAGGCTGCATGTGCCAGGCACTCGGCTGTGACCGGCATTTTAATGCTTGGCTTGGCACTGCCCATTTTACCGCATCTCTCGGACTCTGATTATTGGCATTTACAGCATAGATAGGGCGTCGAGCGACCCTCCAGCTGCTCAATAATTGCATCTCCTCCTGCATCAGGGAAGGAGCTGGAGGGTCGCAGGTGGGATTGCCCCTACCCAGAGCACTGCTAAAAGCGAATGCAATGTATTCAGACCAGATATGAATATATGTGACAATGATTTGCTACTATAGAAGTAACGCCTAGTATTCCCAGAGCACATGTTCCTATAGGAGATATTCTTGTTGCTGCATTAGCAGAATCTCTAGGAAGGGATGGGGCTCATACACTAAGGGGCCAGCACTAGCCTACAGTTTCACTCTAGGGTGTTTTTCTGCTGTAATGTTACTGAATTATAAACCTGATCAAGTGTCCTATGCCAAATTGCACTTATGTTTTTGGTATTAGAGTCATTCTGCACCTACCCCGAAGTGTAGGGCTCCAGTATGACTCTGCATTCCTTTGCGTTTTGCATTTCTGTACTAAGGCAGAGTGCCAATGACGACCTAGTCTGCTCCCAGAACCCCCTCCTCATTGCTCAGACTTGCCATTTGATTCACAGAGCTTACACTTTAATGAACAGAGTTTCACATGTGCATATTGAGCCAAGTAAGTCGAATGCTGTGGGAAAAAAAAACACTGAAGAATGCAAGAAAGCACACTGAAGGTTGCATTAAAATCTTCCCTGCACTTACTATGGACTCTTGGTAAATTAGACTCCATGGCTGTAAATTCAATTTTCCCATGAAAGAGCATGTGTTAAAATGCCATACAGTCTATTTCACGGCCCACCTAACCCAGTTCTTTTCAGAATAGGGAGCTTCAGTCTGATAGATGTGGACGCCACTGCAAGGGATCAGGGCGACCAGGGCAGTAATCAGTGCCAGTTCATAATATAAGAAGATTATTTTCCCCAGTTAGTCTCACCCTTTCACTTAAAAACCCTTCATTAATGTTATTGTGCTTTAATCTTCATTTTATGGCAAGATTCTACCAGGTCCTGATCAGTATATACATTGAAACTCTGTATATAAATTACTAAAAAATAAAAAACTACAGTATAAATGTAGTAAACTTCATTGGAGTGCTGCTTCAATTGCTGATATAATATTGGATTCATGCTAGATGTATTTATTTATGTCACAGACATCTCAGTCAAAATATGATGATATAGTATAATTTAGTGTACAGAAGGTTCTTTCCGTGGATGATATAATATGACCATGAAGGCTATTTCAGTGAGTTGATTTGTAATATATTCTGTAGTCTAGTAATTTCCAGGAGCCTGTCTCATTATGCTGTGAACATCCCCATTGAGCCTTGCTCTGCTTTTTTTGTCTTGCTTTGCTCTGTGGTTGTGGCTACTGCCAGTGGCCTACAGGAGAGATCTCTGTGGCTTTTGATTATTGAGGTTGGCATGACACCATACATGTTACTAAAGTTGAGTGAACAGAAATTCACACTGACTACAGTAGCACCTGCTGGAAAGAAAGGAATCCAGGGAGACTCAGTTGTTACTACAAAGATTAATCTGCTATTTCACCTGAACCAATACACTGCCAGAGGTAGACAAAGAGTCTAATGGGTTAGGTGTAAGTGTACTATGTATGCATAAGCACATCTATATACAGTATATAGAATAAGCACATTTATATATAGTATATAGCATAAGCACATTTATAGACAGTATATATTTAAATATGTGTATCATAATCTAGGTTTTATGTATGTAGTCCTATTTTGAAGGTGTGGCACAGGGAAAAGAGTAAATGCATGATAGGCTGTATATTAGTGTGGATGCTTTTTGTGTGATTCCTGCAAAGCCATGCACAGCAGATCTGTGAATACCAATATTGTCTGCCGTTTGTTATTATCATCACTGACCAGTATCATGATTGCCCTTGTGTGTGTGTGTTCTATGTTTTTTCATGAAGAATTGTTATCTAAAGTCTTGACTTTGTTAGCTGTCAGTAAGGCAATACTGTATATGTCAATGGCTGTAGTTTTATACAGGGCAATACTAAACAATCATGTACATAAAAGCCTTAAATAAAAATAATTCACTAGTGTTGCCTTCGCTAACATTCGCCACACTTCGCCAGGCGAATTTTCTCCAGCGCTATGCAAATTCACTAAAATGTCCTATTGCCCCCTATATAATTGTGTTGCCATATGTTAGGAAATGTGGGGGGAAGGAGGGTAACCCCCACAAAAAAAATTTCGCTCTTTTTCAGACTATCACCCTAGAAAGGTAAAACACTTAGAAAAAATGTACACATTTTTTTCAAACTCCTATCTATTGTATGGATGCTGATCTGTACAGAATGAAGTCTGAACACTTGATAATGTTGCACTATTCAAACATAGGTCCCTTTTTATTAGCCGTGGTGCAATTTGCTGCAGTTCAGTAACCAATAGCATGTAAGCAGCATTATAATTGACTGCATTAATTCTCATACAGTTAAAATATTGAAAACTGCTAAATATCCGATTGTTGTTCCTGGGTTAATGAGGTTAAGGGTTGGTCTATTTTATAAACTAGAGCTATAGAGTGCTTACTGTTTGAAACCTGCCATCAGGATTGTAAACACTGAATTGTAGGATGAGCAGCAATAGTGACAATTTAAACATATTCTATTCAAGTCTACAATATGGGGCACATTTACTAAAGGTCAAAGTGAATTTTCAAATAAAATTGGAATTTTTAAAATTCAAATTTCGAAGTAACTTTTGGCTACTATCGACTATCGACTATCGAATAGCCCAAAATTCGAATTTCGAAGTACTGTCCCTTTAAAAAACTTTGAATTCAACTATTTGCCACCTTAAACCTGCTGAATTGCTTGTTAGCCTGTGGGGACCTCCTAGAACATTTAGCCAAAATTTGGCTAAGTTTTAAGAATTCAAAGTTTTTTATTTTAAAATCGTTCGTTCAGTCGATTAAATCGTTCTAATCAATAGATTCAAACGATTTTACTTTGATTGAAAATGGGCAAATTAAAAAAACTTTCGATAGTTGAAGTTTTTGAATTTGATGGTCGAATTTCGAAGTTTTAGTACTTCAAAATTCGACCCTTAGTAAATCTGCCCCTATATGTTAGTTTTCTTTCTTGTCTAGATGGAATTACTGCATCTATTGGGTACATTCTGTAACTGTTGTCACTGTGTGCCATTCTTTGGCAATGATCTAGATCTGGATGCTAAACTAGCAGATGGCAAGATGTTTTGATATGGAGCTCCCAGCATCCGCAGTAGAATAATAGTGGTTATGTTATCAACGTTGTTTAAAAAGTTTCATCCAGGTCAAGTAAGCCCTGGAAACTGATCTGTAGTAGTGATGGGCGAATCTCCCGCGATTCGCTTCGCCTAGAGATTCGAGAATTTCTAGAGAAATTCGCGAATCGGCGAAAAATTCACGAAACGAGTCGCGGGACGATTTTGTCGCGCATCGCGTCAACTTTGTCGCGCGTCGCGTCATTTTCGGCGCACGCCGCGTCGTTTTCGTCGCGTTTTTGACACGTGACTGACGCGCGACTCGTTTTTCGGCGAAATTTCGCTGGTGATTCGCGAATTTATTCGCAAGTGGCGAATCGCGGGAATTCGCCGCGAATTCGACCTAGGCGAATAAATTCGCCCATCACTAATCTGTAGGTAGGATTTTCTGTTCATATTGCCCCAGTGAATTAGAAAACCTTATAATAGTTTTTGGCTTCATTTTACCCAGAGTAGAAGGTTTCAGAAATCTGTGTGACCGCATGCATCTTGTAAGTAACTAAAACATATATATATTTACATATACTTCACTTTGAATGAATAAATAGAAAATAAAGAATTGAATCAGCTATAGGCCTGTCCTTAATGAATCAAGGTGTCTTTTAAACCCATTTTCATATGAGAGGTACTGTATACAGTATGTGCACTGGCATAATAAATAAAATGCACAGGGCTGGTTGCTGTGTTCGGTTTTATATTTCAGGACTCCTTTTTGTGTTTTAAGATTTTTAACATTACTCAGGAAATAGAAAAGAACGATTCTGATTCATAAATAATTAATGCTAAAATGTAAATGTCTCTGCCAAGGGAATGATTATTTAATGCCTTTTAGAATTTTACCATGAAAAATCAGTAATTCTCAATAGGTACAAAATACAGTAAGTGCGACAGTATTTATAACCATCCACAGTTAGCAGTAATGTCTAAAGAGATTGTTCACTTTTGAATTAGTCTTTAATCCCTTAGCCACCCAGAAGCTGTTTTCAAGTCAAAATTGAAAATGAATAGTTCAGAGCCTAGATTTCAGCTGAATGTTGCAAGGGTCAGTATAGGAAAGCTATTAATTAAATCAAACATACAAAACAAATCATGGCAAGCAACTCAAAGATTCCTTAGAATATTACCTTATATAACATACTAAAAGATAATAGTGAACTTCCCCTTTCAGAATACATCAAGAAAAATGGCAAACTGCTCTTGCAGAGCTTGATCTTGTAGACTTGGGATGAATTAATTTAAGTGATGGGCAAATTTATTGGCCAGACGCAAATTCGCTGCAAATCACCTGGGAAAATTGGATACCAGCGTCAAAAACGAGACGCTGGCAACGTTTTGCAAATTTTTCGGGACAAATTCACCCATCACTATTAAAAGACCAGTAACATCAAAAAATGAAATTGTTTTAAAGTAATAAAAATATAATACACTGTTGCCCTGCACTGGTAAAACTGGTGTGTTTGCTTCAGAAGCACTACTATTGTTTCTATAAATAAGCTGTTGTGTAGCCATGAGGGCAACTAGTCAAAGGAGTAAAGGCTTGAGTTACACAGCAGATAGCAGATAAGCTCTGTAGAACATAATGTTATCTGTTATCCATTATTTAACCTGTGCCATATAGCCGTTTTTCAATTTCCACCATTGCTACTTAGCAGCTTGTTTATATGAACTATAGTAGTGTTTCTGAAGCAAACAGATCAGTTTTACCAGTGCAGGGCAACACTACATGATATTTTCTTTACTTAATAACACTTTAATTTTTTGGTGTTACTGTTCCTTTAAGTGATAATAAATATAAACTTGTGATTTTCTTCTCTGCTTTGACTGACATTTAACTTGGGTAACTCATAAAGAGCATTCAGGCAAACCAGGCTAAAATGAATTTGAGTCAATAAAAATGGGCTCAGTTGTAGATAGAAAATGCAACCTCAGAAATGACACTGTACTTACCATCTACGTGACGCTGTGAAGTGAAAATACTTAATAACTGAAAGTAACATGTTTACAGAAGTATAAAAAAGTATAAAAAAAGCTGCTTTGTGAATGCTTAAATAACCTCTTACATTGGTACAAACACAATTGGATGCCACCCCACTCTTATATTCTACCTACATATAGTAAATCTGTTAAAGTGCTCATCTATTTTCTCTGAAATTGGAAATTTGAAGAAAAAGAGAATGTAGGCATAGACTATTTTTACGTTGGTTTTTACATTGGGTAGATGCCAAGACAATGTACTGAATGGCACAAAAATAAATTTCCCTGGAAAATATCAAAGGCAAAAATTGAAGAGGGTTCTGGAGATTCAAGGTTAAATTGAATGTTATGGAGATGTTACCGATGTTCCCTAAAATTAATATAAACAAAAGACATTACACAAAGACATTCTTTATCTACCAGTGCATAGCTTTTAAAAAAAAATCACCCAATTCAATTGAAGTAAACACCATATAGTTGGCTTAGTGTAAATGGCACATGAATTGTATTGTCCTTTGTAAAACATGTTCCTTGGACATTTTGGAAATATTTCATGTTAGTTATGGTTGTGATTCCCAGGAATATGCTATGTGCACCATATATGCCTGATCATTGTAGGGATGTGGTGTCCAAAGTGTATGTGTAGCATTATCTGTTTAGTGTACTGGAAAAATGAATCCATCTGTGGCTCAGTTGGTTGAAGAAAATAGTTCAAGAACTCTGCTGCTGGTTAAAAAGAATCTATGACCAAAATTTTTGGACAACTAAGATTGGTGTATTTTAGGAATGTAATGTTAATGATGGGATTCATGGTTGACAAATACTCAAAGGTAAAGGTGTCAATCCAACCCACATGAAACCCAACTTGCATTAAGGTAGCAAGTATTTGTTTATGTTCAAAGGTATGTGTTCCAAAGGTAAAGCTTGATGTGTTCCCAATGGCCCAGGCGCACAATACACCACCTTTGTCTGCTGACAAGATTATTGGCCAGTGTTAAAGATTTTAGCTTTTCCATTTCCTCAAATTTCCATTTCAACTTACACTGTAAGACCTATAATTGCACATCTGTTGTTGGGTCAGCTTGCAGCAGTCCTCCACTAACCATAAAGAGAAAGTAATAATAGAAGCTGTGGTATTGTGTGGAATATGTTTACTTTTGGCTTGAAACCTAAAGTTTCTATATTATTTTAAAATTCTATTTTAATTTCAAAGCTTGAGCACACTGCTGTTTACAAAGTAAGTAAAACAATTAAATGAGTTAGAATGATGACCTCTCTTGGGGTGACAGTAAATGCTGAGATATATTGAAAATGGTTTCCATTTTGTCTTCAGGCCATCCCTAGATTTAGCCAACCCTCCTAAATTAGCTGAGCTTGTTTTTGCTAGATAATATAGCAAGAAACCCTTCTAATGGAATGTTTTTGTTTAACATTAATACTTACAGACATAACTTATTCGGCTTTAACAGAGTCTGTCCAATAGATATCCAGTTTCTCTTATCCATGTGTTTGTCGGTCACAAATATTTCACCATCTCTAATAACCAATCATCCAAGCTGAAGGTAGCATTTACTAGCCCCCTGTTTTAAAGTAAATAAGACCAAATCGGTAATTAGACATTGGGAAATTGATGTTACAAACATACTATGAAATTATAATCAAAATATCATAAACCATGAATGTGAGAGAGATCATATGCATCCTGCTCTAGTGCAGAGGGTTTACTATTACATTGAGAGAAAGATCCATGAATATCATGTTAGGTATAGACTTATAAAAGTTGATCAATGATGTCATCAAGTATAATTGGTGCTCCGTTATGTGGTTTCTGTCACATGTGAGTCTTCAAAACAAAATCAAATAAACACAACACATCAAGTATAAATCTAGTTGCTTTGGGTGTATGGATAATCAAACATAACTATAGCCAACAGCAGAATATAATAACTCACAAATACAGTAGAGTATTTACATCCACTGTTCAAGTCATGCATCTCTTGTAGAGGTCTTGTGATGTTGTGCCTGTGGAATAGTGCTCAAAGTAGTGAGAATAATGATTCCCCTCTTTCCCAGCATACTATATAATAGCCTTAATTGCTCCTGTGTAGCCTCAATAATACAATTTAACACTATTAAGGTGTTACACAGAGCAAGTGGACATTTAACGGTACTGTATACCCTGATAAGGATTAGGGTTGTGAAGGAAGGTGGTAAGTATGTGGCGTGGTATATGACAAATACTGGCAAAGATAACTTGATACTCACAAAGTAATATATCCTATTGCTATCAAAGCTACTACTTGAAAGATAAATATTCTTGTTTTCATGGGTTACACTTGTGTATCACCGGTGTGTTATGCACAAGTGCTTGCAACCACATTTTTCTATCACATTTTATTTCCTAGGAAATGACATCTTGCTCTCTATTCTATTCAAATGACTTAGATAGCATGTGATTGATGAAGATTTGTTTATTTCTTTGCAGTAGCTGTTAGTTCTATTAACTATTGGCAAGATTTTTTTTTAAATAGTCAGTTTGACTTTCTTGAGAACGAGAGTATCATTCATCATAATGCTCTCATGTATAATCTCTTGGCAAATAGGAAGGAAACCCATTTATTATCATACACTTGCTGTTATAGGTGAGGGTTTCAGACTGTTGGTCATTATCTTTTACAGATTCAAGTTAATACTTAAGGCCCCCATACATGGGCTGATAAAAGCTGCCGACAGCTTATTGGTCCGTGTGTGGGGCCATCCGACGGGCTTCCCCGATCGATGTCTGACTGAAAATCGTCCAGATCTCGACCGGGCAGGTTAAAAAAATCCCGTCAGATTACAGCTGCATCACAGCTGCAATCTGACCGCTTGTTTCCGATGCATTGTGACCTGATCGTTGAGCCCTAGGGCCCACGATCGGATCAGCCCAACATCGCCCACTTCAATGTGGGCATATCGGGGAGAGATCCGCAATCTCTGCGTCTATGGCCACCTTTAGTAGCAACATTGGCACCTTTAGTAGCACCTTTAGTAGCAACATTGGCCCTTTTTTCTTGGAGAAGAATGCTGCTGTGTTAGGGGCAGACTGTGTGTAACCATTCTGAGTTCAATTTTATCTTCACTGTTCCTGTTTATAGATTTCTCACTGGTAGGCTATTGCTATTTTAATTTACTTTGAATTTTTTTTTAAAATATATTGAAACAGGCTGTTGCTGGACCATTACTCAATGTTTCTTCCAACTAAGCAGAAGCTTGCTTAGAAGAAATCATATGCCAAAGTTATTGCTTGTATTTATAACTTGTCCCCAACACACAACGATTAGAACAGGGGTGTCCAACCTTTTGGCTTCCCTGGGCCATATTGGGAAAAAAATGTCTGGGGCCACAAATGAAATACACAAATACTTTTGAATTGTTAAAGTAAGGAACATGCACAGAAAAGAACTACAATACCAGTTGTATAAACAGATGGAGCTATACACCGGAATACGGAACGGGTATTAAAGGCATACTCTCATGGGAAAAAAAAAGTTTTTTTCAAAACGCATCAGTTAATAGTGCTGCTCCAGCAGAATTATGCATTGAAATCCATTTCTTAAAAGAGCAAAAAGATTTTTTTATATTTCATTTTGAAATCTGACATGGGGCTAGACATTTTGTCAATTTCCCAGCTGCCTCAAGTCATGTGACTTGTGCTCTGATAAACTTCAATCATTCTTTACTTCTGTACTGCAAGTTGGAATGATATCACTCCCTCCCTTTTCCCCCCCCAGCAGCCTAACAACAGAACAATGGGAAGGTAACCAGATAACAGCTCCCTAACACAAGATAACAGCTGCCTGGTAGATCTAAGAACAGCACTCAATAGTAAAAACCTATGTTCCACCGTGACTCCTTCAGTTACATTGAGAAGGAAAAACAACAGCCTGCCAGAAGGCAATTCCCTCCTAAAGTGCTAGCACAAGTCACATGACCAGGGGCAGCTGGGAAATAGACAAAATGTCTAGCCCCATGTCAGATTTCAAAGCTGAATATAAAAAAATCTGTTTTCTCTTTTGAGAAATGGATTTCAGTGCAGAAGTCTACAGGAGCAGCACTATTAACTGATGCGTTTGGAAAAAAACATGTTTTCCCATGACAGTATCCCTTTAAATAGACTTATTATATTATTATTACCATTAACTGGGCAATGGGGAGAGACCCCTCCTCCTGCCTACTCCTAAATCCTTTCCTCGGGAACCAAGCTTTTCAAGCTGGGCCGCATTTATATCCATCCTGGGCCGCAGGTCCGACACCCCTGGATTAGAAGATACCCTGACTCATTAGGAAAGCATTGATAATCCAATCTTGCTTACTTTCTGCATCAACAAGGTTTCCTCTTGCATGACATATTGTATCACAGATTTCTTCAGATTTACAAAATAATGTTTACATTTACAAAATGAAATCAGTTACACTGTTTCTCAAGTAACATTTTGATGCTTATCTTTTTTGTCTAGATGGAATTACTGCATCTTTTGGGTATTTGCATCTATAGTGGCTATGAGCAGTCTTGGTCATACAATAGAGATATAAGCACAGTACCATGGATTAAACAGAAATTAAATGCAAGTTACGCAGGAAGGGAAATCAGTTATACACCGAAGATTACTAACATGGTAGCAGGGTAGGCCAAGACTGAGAAATTCACTTTATTTTAGGTATGACCTTACAACCTCTCTAAATTGCAGTAACCCCCTAGCACTACAAGAGAACCTGTTTACTGAGACAACGTCCTTCTAGTCCTTCTGTAGCTGCCTGCTTGGATGAGTTTAAAATACCATTAACCCATATCATGGCTTTACTAACTCCCTAACACGTGCCAGGGGTCATTTACATTTTACACAGTGGGCACAAGTGCAAGAGCAGTAAGAGCTGTAGGAGCTGTCACTTAAGGGGTTGTTCACCTTCAAACAACTAGTTGTTTTCAGATAGATCACCAGAAATAACGACTTTTTCCAGTTACTGTCTGTTTTCAATTTGTAACCGTTTTTCTAATATTGAAGTGTAAAGTGTCATTTTTCACCTTCTAAAGCAGCTCTGGGAGGAGGGGTCGCCGACCCCCACCAACTGGTCTAAACTGATACATTTAATGGATACATTTCTTATCTTTGTCCCTGCTGAGCAGAATCCTAGGGTTTCATTACAGGCAGCTGTTAGAATTCATACAATAGTTGCTAATAGTGATGGGCGAAACGGGCGCGTTTCGCTTCGCCGAAAAATTCGCGAATTTCCAGAGAAATTTGCGAATTTTTTGCCGATTCGCAAAACGAGTCACGCGCGTTTTTGCCGTTTTTGACGCGCGTCGCGTCGTTTCCGACGCGTCGCGCCATTTTCGACGAGTTGCGTCATTTTCGTCGCGCGTCGCTTTCGGGGCGTCGCGTCAAAAACAACGCGCGACTCGTTTTTGCGCAGCGAATTTTTTTGGGCGAATTTTTTTGCCAGTTTCGCAAATTTATTCGCCAGCGGCGAATCGCGGGAATTCGCCGCGAATTCGCCCCTGGCGAATAAATTCTCCCATCACTAGTTGCTAATACTCCAGAGATGTTGCTGTGAAATGTATCAAATAAATGTTGCAAAATTGTATCAGTTTAGAGTCTGCACCTGAATTACTGAGCTGCCAGACTCAAACACCAGAGAAACCAACATTCAACTTTACACTTAGATTTTGGAAAAACAGTAAAAGATAAATAATGGAAAGTAATTGTAAAAAGCCTGCGCCTGTTAGTAAATCAGCGAAGTTATTGAAAGTGGTAACACTGGCCTTCGCCCTTTAGTAAATCTGCCCCTAAAACCTTGGCTCTGTATGTGTATGGGAACTTATTTGCAAATTACTGCATATAAAGCACATTTTCATTTTGGAGGAATATTTTCCCTAACATTTACAAGGTCATATTACAATCCTGTGATCTACTGCATGCAAGGGCATGATAATTAAATGATAATAAAAATGAATAACTCAGCTGTGGTTTCTGCCATTGATTACACCAAACCCCTCTCATGATGGTTCTTAAATTAGCCCCTTAGTCATTTCTAACATATTCATAAAAAAAGTACTTTAAAGACTATGTTATTGTATATATATATATATATATATATATATATATATATATATTTAGCAATTTGGGGCATTCGGCTATTCCGTTATATAAGCCCTTACGTATATATTACCCTTGTTTGTACAGGCATGATGGATTCTATTGGATCTATTATCTGGAGTGCTTGGGAACTGGGGTTTTCCAGATAAGGAATCTGAAATGAACAGCTAAATTTTACCAAATCCTTATTTGGACAGTGCTATCTGTTAAGTACAGTTTCATTTCACACAGTATTTTAGATATGTGCATTCAGAGGAGGGCCTAGCCCACTGGGCGCCCTAGGCACCCAAGTCGGACAGCTCACCCCCGTCTTCCGTTCATGCGCGCCGGTGGCGCCGGCATGTGCATTAGCGGTGTTCGTGTGCACATGCGCATTAGCGGTGCAATTGTGTTTGTCAGCCGCGTCCAGAAGCGATCGTGAGCTGAAGTCTTGTACCAGGTCCGGTCTAGGGGTAGGCAGTAGAGGTAGCCCAGCGCCCCCCCAATCTTTGCGCCCTAGGCAGCTGCCTCTTCTGCCTACCCCTAGTTCCAGCCCTGTGTGCATTGTAGTATCTATCTTCCATCTATTTTGCCCCAGTTATACATAGTATAGATATTATAAACAGTGGTGTACCGTATTTCAAAATCAATAGTAATCATTGAATGTATTGGACTGTAGTGCAATCCACACAGTGGATACCTTTGTGCCTTCTGGGAGATACCCATAGACTCAAATTCCTCAAGGACTATTAAACTGTCCTTTGCTATTATGTTTTTTTAACCATTTTGCCATAGAGATGCAAACTGTGGGCATGAGTGTTATTTGTTATTTTTCCTGCAAGCGATATCTCATCTTCTCTATATCACCTGAAAACAGATGGGCTGAGGGTGTCTGCTGCCCCTAAATTTGATGGTTTTGTATCCTTGATAAAATAAGGCATAGGCAACAGGGAGCATATTAATTCCAACATTCCCTTCAGGTAGACTGACAATTATCAAATGCCAGCATTTCCCATTCCATTAAATGGGAATTTTTTTTAAATGTTATAGAAGAGATTTGTATACGGGTTTGTGATTTCTGTTTTATCAAGCAAATAATTGCTTTTAATGATATCCTTTTCTCTGTAATAATTAAAAAGTACATTGTACTTGATCCTCACTGAGTTGCATGAACCCATATTGGTGGCAGAACAATCCTTGTGGGTTCATTTAATGTTTAAATGATATCAATGTTATGGAAATTCTGGAAATGGAGATCACTTGAGGTAGAAGACAAAGATTGTTTGACAAACTCGGAATCCACAAAGCACCAGATCTCCGAACAAAGAGATCACAATGATTTTATAAACTTAGAAAAAAGGAGTTACCAGTGGGAGAGCATCACTCACAGCCAAGCAGGAGGCTGTGCCCTCAAGGCCAGGGTATTAGTGACCGAGGCTAGCTAGAGAACAGAATCCATCCAAGTCAGAAGGGCTCCTGAGGGGAATCTACATACACAGAATGTTATTCTCTCTCAGTAGCCTTAAAGGGATCCTGTTATGGGAAAACATTTTTTTAAATGCATCAGATAATAGTGCTGTTCCAGAAGAATTCTGCATTGAAATCCATTTCTCAAAAGAACAAACAGATTTTTTCATATTTCATTTTAAAATCTGACATGGGGCTAGACATATTGTCAATTTCCCAGCTGCCCCAAATCATGTGACTTGTGCTCTGATAAACTTAAATCACTCTTTACTGCTGTACTGCAAGTTGGAGTGATTTCAGTGCAGAAGTCTACTGGAGCAGCACTATTAACTGATGCGTTTAAAAAAAAAAAACATGTTTTCCAATGACAGTTTCCATTTAAGGAATTTTAGAAACAACTACTAAGTGCAAATTCCCAGTTTCCAAGCATTGTAGACAATTGTGACATATCAGAATGCCAAAATATTAGTTTTTTGCTTTTGCAATGGTAATATTGAGACACACCTAGAAAGAGCAAATAACTGTTGTATGAGATATTTTTTGAATAACTAAATATTCCAATTTTCAATAGACAACTGCAGCCAACCAACTTTGCACATGGAGACATGACTTTCAAACTTTTTATACTGATGTAATTTGAATTTAATACAGATCTCTGCAAAAGTTATATTATAAGATTCATGATTTCCTTTATCAAACTAATAATTTCAGAAATGGTACATTGGTCTGATAATAGCAACTTTTAATAAACAATTTATACTGACACTGGTTTTTAAGGTCAGACATCTCTGCCTTATTACATTCTTACATCATTCTTCTTCCTAGAATGTAAGCTATATTAAACCAACATCAGTCCGGGGCTATTCCACACAAACCTTCATTTACTCAGGTGCAAGGAATGTTTGTCACTTCAAAATGCATTAGCTTAACAAATGAAAAACTTATTATTAGCTTTGTGCTGTAATAAGCTGTGTGAAAATTCCATGGACGTCACTCATAGAGGAGCCCTGTTTGGGGAAGTAGGTCACTTTGTTCAATTCTATATTTAGCAATGCTGACTAAAAAAAAAGGCCGAAACACCATGTATTCACATACAAAAATACAATTAAACATAAATACTTTTCTTTATCATCAGTGTTTTTTCTTCTACTATTCTAAATTGCTGTATTCCTTTCTGGCTGCAAATAAATTATTTATATATCAGCCCTTAGGAAACCAATTTCAGCAGTTTGTCTACATCTTGTGTAATGGTGAATGGCCCTGGCCTGTAAGAATAGGACTTAATTGCAACGTTATTAATTGCAACTTTATTAATAGTGAAGCTTGTATATTTGTGCACCTCCCTAACCCTACTAAAAAGTATATTAAACTCAGAAATTGGTGTTATTTTATGTGAGTTTCATTGGGATCTCCTTTTATCTCTGTAATGTAAAATTTATTTATGCCAATACATGTTTAAAGAGAATGTCTATCATATTATGAGAGGGGATTCATTTAAATTACATTTCAAACAGATGCACCACATCCATATGACCTTATAATTGTTCCCTAAGTAGAAGTGTGGCCATGTTGGGACCCAGGCATACATATAAAGAGTAAGTGCCCTAGTTGTAAAATATATATACACCCTCAAGCACTTTAGTTAATCTTGACCTTTGTAAAAGTTACCTGAGTGCTTACTAATTCTTAATAGTAAACACAAAGTGCACAAAATGGTTGCTAATATATTGTATGGATTAGCTTACCACCATTAACATTTCTAATACTTTACTGATAATCACTAAGGGGCAGATTTAGTGGCTAGTTTACTAGCAAACATTTGCAAGAAATCTCTTCCGCAGGGACATCCCCAATGCCAGCAGGCTTGGATGACAATTCACTAGCGAAAGAGAAGTTCTCTAATGCACCTTCGCGCCCTATAGTGTGGCACATTTTCGCTCAGGCAAATGATTGTTACTCTGCAAATTCACTAAGTGCAAATTTTACAGCACGTTACCTCTTTTGCCAGTTTCTTTCACCACCTTACTCCATGTGAATCAATAAGATGAAACTACATCCTCCTCACTCTTATGTCAGTGACATCATATCCTGTATGCCGTCAAGTCATAAAAGTTGTAAAAAAGCTTGAGTTTTTTGTTATTATTATTTTTTTTTTTTAAATAGAGAAAATTATGAGAGGGACACACTCCCATAGAATAAAATCAATGCAACAATTTTATTAGAATAAAATATTACACTTACAACATTAGAAGTACAATCAGCACATCATAAATATTAGCCCAAAACATTTCGTAGTCTCATCCAACTTCCTCAGGGGCATATCTGTATTAGCAAGCTTAAAAGTTTATATATATTATACATGGGACGTTAAAGGAAATGGCGTTGGTGTCCCTAGATGAAGTGCTCATGTGTAAGGAAAAACTTCAGTCAGAGATCTAATATGGTACGCTAAATTAAATGGCATTGGTGGTCCTGCGTTATGCTTATATTTGTGATAAGTGCAGTATTTTATTCTAATAAATTTGTACCATTGATTTTATTATATGGGAGCACACCCCTCAGGTTTTTGTTTTTTTTCCCACAAAAAAGTTGTTTTCCCCTTTAAAAGTCCAACCAGAAAAAAAATCAGACTTTAATAAATAAACCCCTAAGTAAATAGGTTTGGTAATCACAGAGCTAAGCTTGTTTAGTACCCTGAATATGAATAGTTATTATCAGGTCCTTGACCTTGGTTTACCTTTACACAATCTAGTTTCTCTTCCTCCTGAGTCACCTATACATCACTAGTCATATTACTAGAACTGGGTCCATTAAAACAGAATTCTTCATAAGTTGGTTCTTCAGTGTAAACAGACAAACAATAACTGTTACAAAATCTCTGTTTTTTCCCTGCTCTCATCAACCTCAGAAAGCAACCACAAAACCAACAAATCATGAAGGTTTTGCTTTGTGATAACACTTCTTGCTTATAATGGAAGTATACTGGCAATTATATTTCTTTAACCAGCATTTAAAAGACATTTTTCTATCTGTGTTTAACCCTGAAAAAAGTTTTTTCCAGTAAATATATTACAGAGAGATACATATTCAAAAGTAATGTATAAGTATTCTTTATAACAATTACAATTCAATAAATCCAAATGTTTATTAGTATTTAAATGTCATCATATTTGCAGTAGGTAAACCCTGCATTGTTTGCATTTTTCTGTTCTAGGAAATGTAACAGTGATTTTTTCCATAGACAGCAAGCTATCACAAAACACAACTGTGTGTTAGCAAGACCCAGCATTCTGCTGTTTGTAATCCATTAAATCTGCTGAAATATGCAAGCTGCCAGGTAACCATGGCAGAGCCTAGTATTGTCACAACTTGGGCTCATCCCAAAGCTTCTCCTGATTAATGGTGAGAGAAAAACTGTTTGGCTGCATGGGAGAAAAAAATCTGTTCTTTCGCCAATTTAATATATTAACTTATATAACTCTAAAATGCCTGCATATACCTCTAAAATCATATAACTGATTAAATAGCAATAATAATTGTGTTTGTCAAAGATCCACATAGTTATACTCACATATCCAATAGGTAGAGGTAGCATGATGATAGATGTCAGTTACATTCAAGGCAGAGACAGCAAATGTGACCCCCTGTCGAGATGGATAGATAGGTTTAAGGTTCACCTTTAGGGTTTCAGCCAATGTGGTCCGGATTCCTCCAGAAAAGGATCAGGGAAAAGAATATAACCTGAATCAAACTTCAGTACTGTGGTCCCTTCACTTTAGAGACCTAGATGAGCGCTAGCTCCAACTATCAATCCTTGTTGGAGCACAGACAGCTCTTTATAGCTATTCCTAACTATGTAATTTTCCTAGAATCTTTATGCAGGTATGGGATCCGTTATCCGGAAACTTGTTATCCAGAAAGCTCCAAATTACAGAATGTTTGTCTCCCATAGACTCCATTATAATGAAATAATCCAAATTTTTAAACATGATTTCCTTTATTTCTGTAATAATAACTCAGTACCTGGTACTTGATCCCAACTAAGATATAATTAATCCTTATTGGAAGCAAAACTAGCCTATTGGGTTTTTTAATGTTTACATGATTTTCTAGTAGGCTTAAGATATGAAGATCCAAATTACAGAAAAATCCATTATCCAGAAAACCCAGGTCTCAAGGATTCTGGATAACAGGTCCAATACCTGTATTTGAAAGTATTGATGCATTATTTTTCTGAATACAAAAGTCTGAATGTTTCATGTCTTATAAGTATTGTTTGAAATCTGATGATTTTAAATCAGATTACATCATTAAGCATTATTTGTAAATATATATGTTAGCTTGATTCTGAAAGATCCAAAACAACAAAACAAAAGTGTTTTAACTGCAAAATTTAATTCAAGCAGTCAAGGTGCAGACAACATGTTTCAAGCCAGAGCCAGGCCATACAGTATATCCATATCCAATACTTCTACAATTGACTACTGTGAGGTGGAGCACAGACACTTATAAGACCAACAGCCTTACCAAATTGCTAATCAAGATAGCTGAGAAAAAGCTTTCATATGTTACATATTTTTCCTGTTATAGCTGAACAGTTGATCTTGTTCCAACACCCCACCAGTGCTGCTCTTTGTCTTTATAAGTGACATTCTTACTAGCATTTATCATACTTTATTATAGTGCTGCAAATTTGAATAATATTTGAAATAAAACCTTGTTTTGGATAAACCTTCTCTTGCATTTTGCTTTTGAAAAGTCAAAACCATCTCTTTTCCTAATTTTTTATTTTAAAGGGGTTGTTCACCTTTGAGTTAACTTTTAGTATGATGTAGAAAGTGATATTCTAAAACAATTTGCAATTCATTTAATTTTATATTATTTGTTTTTTATTTAGCTTTTTATTCAGTACCTCACCAGTTGGTAATTTCAGCAGTCTAGTTTGCTAGGGACACATTTATTCTAGCACCTATACATTGATCTGAATGAAGGAATATGAACAGGAGAGGCCTGAATAGAAAGATGAGTAATTAAAAGTGGCAATAACAATACATGTGTAGCCTTACAGATCATTTGTTTTTTAAATTGGGTCAGTGACGCATATTTGAAAGCTGGCAACAGCCAAAAGATAAATAATTGTAAAAATAAAGAAAATAGATAAATAAAAAGTGAAAAGTTGCTGAAAATTCTATAACATAAGTTAACTTAAAAGTGAACTACCTTTTACACATAGTAAAATTGCACACCAAACCTTAAAAATGGTAAAAACTCCATAGAAAATATAATGGCATTTCCATAAACAAATTGCAAATACCTCTGCCAGTAGAAAAATACAAAAGGATTTATATTTACTTTCCTGATCATACAATCCAGAGATCTAACATCAGTAATAGCATTACCCTGCAGGCTCATACTTTGTGTTTCTATCCTTTAGGCTTTTATAATGAGCTTGCTCTTATTGTAAGAGTTCACTTGGTACTAGGGTTGCCACCTTTTCTTGAAAAAAATACCGGCCTTCCTATATATTTATCTTTTTTTCCTATTATTAACATTGGGATCAGCCATCAAAAATAACGGCCAGGCTGGTAAAATACCAGCCAGGTGGCAACCCAACCCCTAAGCAACTGTGCCACAAGCAAATGGCCAGGTGGCAACCCTACTTGGTACTCTTAACTAGTTTACAGGCAGAAAGCACCCTGACCTATTTAAAGGGAAATATACCTAGTATTTAACATTATGTTTTTTTTTCAATTATATCACCCAAAGGTTAAGATACTGGGGCATTTGATGAGCTATCATCATACAAACATCATAATGCCTTCTTGGCATAGCAAATCAATACACTTACAACTATATTTGTCAAGGACTTTTGTCATAAAAAAGTAAATTAGAACTAGAAATGCTTGGAAGGATTGCCTGTCTATACTATTTAGGAAAAAATGTAATCTACTGCGAATAATAGACTTTAAAATAGCTGTGCTACTATGACCATGGAATTCAGCCATACTACATGTCCAATTGCATGTGGTTCTTTATGTTTTAAACAGTTTGTGTTAAATTTTCTATCACATGGGCCAGTACAATTACCGTTAACAAGCAGTCATCAATAAAAAAAAGTTTTAAAATAAAAAGTTGTAAAAAATTTTTCTATGTGTTTTTAAATAATTTTCTTTGAAAGCAAGATGAAAAATGTGTAGATTGTTGTGATGCATTTGAGGCACTGTAACTTTGCTTGCAAGGGTCCCACTGAGCATATAAACCAAACAGTTGTTTGAATGACAGACCTGAAGAGTCTGAATAAAAATATAAACATAAAGTACCAATAACAAAACAATGATAGGCTCATCAGTCAACTGCTTTTGTTTCTAGGATCAGTGACTCCCCAACAATCAGGTAGCATTTTAAAGTGCAATCTGGAACGAGGAGTACTGTATGAAATAAAAAACAGTTCTGGAAAAGCTACACAAGATTTTACAGCAGCTTCATGCATGTACAGAATATTAATGTCAGGTGACATTAAATTGGAATTTGAAAAGAGGCAAAAGAGGAGTACTGTATGAAATTAAAAAAGAAGTTCTGGAAAAGCTACACAAGATGTTACAGCATATTAATATATAAAATATTAATATGTCCTAAAAGTAGCAATTAGCTCAATTTCTAGTAACTATAATTTTTTGCCTTACGTGTTCGTAACACTGTAACCTGTAACATTCCACTTGTCCATGAGGGTAAACTGTAGTTCTCTCACCATACACTGAGATCAGATTTCTCGAATAGGTTGGTTATCAAAACAGTATTGTGTCTAATTAGTAAAGTGTGTTAAAGGGGCATTATTCTGTAAACAGTACATGTTTTGTAGAGGTTTCTTGCTCAATTAAAGAATGGTGTTCCCATCACTAAGAAATGTTTTGATACAAAATGATTGCTTTGTAAATGCAAACAGCAAACTCTTTTAATTTACGTTGATGAATGTTGCTCAGCCCTTCCCTGTCAGTATAACCAGTAAGGTAGCAGCCAGTCCTGTGGAAATATACAATAAAACCCAGGTACTGCTGCTCTCTGACCCGATTGTGGAATAAAAAAGAAGTGCAGCGCTAGGAGGTGCACCCGAGTCCTGTCTATATCACCAGCTGCTGTGAAGGAGGTAAGGGCAGGGCCCTAACTAAGATTGCTCTTCATTTGACTCTCTTTTCTTTACTGTAACATTTCAGACATTTCCTGCCCTGAATGTGACTACCACTGCCTCTGCCTACTAGAAATTGCCATTGTCCTTAATGTGATTGCTCCTGCCATGTCAAAACACCATTAGACAGTTCAACCATGACATACAGCTCACCTTGGCATATAGCTTCTACCAGAGCTCTCCAGAGATGGTTATGTAGACTTGAGCACCACTGGTGTAAATGCCAGTCAATATCTAATATGCTTTGCACTCCTGCAATAAAGGCTTCAGCTTAGCACTGTACTTCACTGGACTTAATTTACTCTTTGGCACCCCCTCTGTTGAGCACTTCAGTCAGAAATTAAATCACTTATCATTATCCAATTTGTCATCTACCTCTCTCCTTGTTCTTCCTCCATTCCTCTTTTCACTGGAGAGGAAGTCGCACAACTCTTGCTTTCCTTGTATCTTACTACCTGGGTGACGTCCTATAAATTCAAAATTTCTCTGAAGTCCCAACTTCTGTTTTAATTAAATCCTTACCTCAGTGATCCCCAACAAGTGGCTTGTGAGCAACATGTTACTTACTGGCCACTTGAATGTTACTCCTCGAAGCAGGTGCTTCTGAATTCCTTCATTTCTGAATTCCTAATCTGAAGGCAAGCTTTAGATGAATAAAAACCAGGAGTACTGCCAAACAGAGCCTCATGTAGGCTGCCAGTCAACATAGA
>CM044436.1:74789783-74802365 GCA_024363595.1 Xenopus borealis
AGCAAAAGACAGAACTCTGTCTGTTAATTGGCTCATGTGACCTAACTTTATAGTTTTATTATGAACATGTATTTCTATAGCGCCAACTTATTTCGTAGTGCTGAGTTTGTTTGGTATGTTTGTGTGCACCAATGAATCATACGATCCCAGAAGGCTGGCATTATTTTTGAAATGTCAATTTTCTATTTATGATTACCCAATGGCACATGCTATTAAAAAAGTATATTATTATGAAAATGGTTTATTTACATGAAGCAGGTTTTTACATATGAGTTGTTTTATGCAATAACTTTTTATACCTAGACCTAAATTGTTCGGGGGGTATAGTTTTCCTTTAAATACTAGTTTGTGTGCAGATTTCTCACCCATCTCTCCAGGGTCTAGTAGTGAGCATGTGTAGGTATGATAACACTGCAGGGAATGACAAGTGACATTCTTTGCTCTTCAGAAGATTACACAGGCTGTGATGTTTCTTTTAAAAAAGGTAAATGTCATTTTCATCTTGATACAGCAGTAAATAAATATTTTTCTTTGTGCTTGATGACCTGTCCTCATTCATATCGAATATGACCCTGATGATCCTCTTTGCTATTTACATAACATGTAGAGAAGTGTTATATATATGAAAAATAACTCTAACTAAAGCTGGTCATAGACATAAAGATTTTTGAAAGATCCAATGGTTATTGTGAGACAACGATTGTCTCAAAACGGTTGTTTAAATGCCCGATGTGTCCATCAACTAAGAAGACCATTTCAGGCGATATTGCCAGCAAAACTAAAGGATCGCAGCCTGCTTGCCCTGCAAACATAGGTAGATTGCATGGGGACCGATAAAGATTTTCTAACCTGGCCGATCAATCTTCAGACCGATGTCGGACGAAAAAATCGTAAGACGTACAATCGTTGGACTTCCCTAAGATCGGTCGTTCAGCAGGGAAAGATCATTGCGTCTGTGGGGAGCTTAACTAAATAGTTAAATATACTTTTAATGTTGGAAATATTTTAATGATCTGGGTTGCAAAGAAATTAGTACAGAAAGGGCAGAAAGCAAAGAGTAGGTATAAAATCTTCTGTGGTTCTAGAGCTAGGTACTGTACTTCTGGGAGTCTCTCTTACATACTGAAGGAATAGTGGTATACATAGATTCTTGGGTTTTGGGCAGTCTGATCTATTCTTCATTGACCTGTCTGCATAGATAGATGCATTCATACAAGCTCAATAAAACTGCAGCCCAGTGTAGCACAAAATATGGCAGAGCCAAAGAACCTGACCCAGTGAGGGAGTTGATTACAAGCATGCCTTTGTCTACATTACTAATAACCTTGCGGCCACATTGATATGCCTTTGGACATTTGTCGTCTTATTTTCTAAAGCAACTGGAAATAAGGACCCGTAAATTGGCAGTGCCCTTCCCCAATGATCAGTCATAATTGACAAACTCAAATTCTTGCTACAGTTGTACAGTGTTCCTGGTTAAGCAGTGAGGAGCGCTTGTCATAATGTGGACTAAACTAATCAGCTGCAATTTACAGTTATATCCTATCACAGAATTCCCAGTAAATATGGTAATAATTGCTTGTTTTCATCCATTTAACCTAAGAGAGAGAGACTGTTAATTACTGTAAAGTGCTGTCATAAAAGGATAATTTTGCAATGTGGAATCTTTAATAAAAAATATTTGTACACAGAGAAGCTTTTGTGGCCTTCTCCGAATTTTTAAGCAGCTGTCAATTTAACTAATAAACAAAAATAGAACAATGCGGTGTTGATAATAATAGATAATATTGTGAAAAGCATTTCCTTACATGCCACTAGAATTGCCTTCTGGCTGGTATTTCATAGGCCTGCCAGGACATGAGCCAAAATTCCAAATGTATCAGCGATGTATGGGGACAAAGGCATGTGACAGTGCTGAAGGAGGTAGAAGTAGAAAGAATGGCACCCATAGGAGAATTGGTGAGTTTGTAATGTGCCTGCCATTGCTTGCTCTCTTGATAACCTTAAGTTTGTGTTATGCATCTTCTGCCAATGTCTCTTTAAATTGGTAGATATGGTTGCAGAGCTTCTTTTAGCCATTGGGAGCATCACCACCACCTATCATTTTCCTCTTATCCTCTTGTTCATTATTGATTCTTAGTATTTATAATCATCATTATAATTGTTTATAGAGCTAAATTGGGAAAATATGAGTCAGGCAGTCTTAAGGAGTTTATAGAAAGATGCGAAACATATTGCTTGGACTGTTTTGATCACCATAACCACAAATGTAATGTACAGATGAAGTTACATTAATAATTACTATGGGAATTATGGGAAATTCTTCCTATGTCAATCAATTGTGACTACATACTGACCTACTCCAAGGAATCTTCCTATTGACTATAATGGTAAAGGATCATAGATGATTATTAAAATTATGTGGGCACAATGCTATTTCTATGTGTGTGGGGGTTTATTTGCCTTGTTTTGCCTAACAGTAAAAAAGGCAGTCTGAAGTATAATGTTTATTATAGAAAGTGCTGTTATGACAGCTCTAATTTTAAAACTAGGTTTTCAGTGAAAGAAAATAATATTTTACAAAACCTAATCAGGATTGACTGCACTGGCTATGAGAATCACAGCAGCCTAATGTCCATTTTTTTCTACATAGCAATATAGAAGGTGGGCTTTACATGATCAGTTTTACATGATAAAACATCAAACCATCAGACAGATTTATACTGAAATGAAATATAGTACCCCATAAATTAAAAATAGCTCTATTTAACAAAATAACTGCCTTTCTACAATTAGAATGGTATAATGGTTGATAGTGCTGCTATGTGGTAGGATCACTTCAACAACAATCAGGTGGAATTTGTATTTAATTGATTCTCTGACAAAATTTGCATTGCTGATCTTGTTTGACTTGACTGGCAGCATATAAATCCACTTCATGCACACCGCAGTCATTTGTGGCCCTTTTAATAAAAAGCTATTGAATAATAAATGTCCCAGAGGAAACAAAATGTCCAGCTGGTTATTAGGTTGTATTAAGGGATTTGTTTGTAAATAAATGCTTGAAGAGATGTTTTTGCCTAAACTTAGTTAACTACTCCTTGCATTGGGGTACTAGTTTTGTAATTTGTGGGGGGTTTTATTGTATGTTTTTAGTGTATGGGAAGAAACCAGACAGGGTAAATAAATGACTTCTGATATAATTGACCACAAAGTGTTTGTATGTGAGAGGGGCATTAGACTGTAAACATCACTGGGCAGTGATTAAAGGTATTATGTTTACATTGCAAATAATTAATTATATACAATTTTATTATTGAACCAACAAGTGTATTTTAGCATGAAGTTGTAATATTATGGTGTAGGCAGCCATCTCAGGTCATTGTGCCTAATCCTGTGCTCTCAGAAAGAGCCAGCATTTCACAATGGAACTGCTTTTAGATAAGCTATTGTTTCTCCTACTCAGTGTAACTGAAGGATGAACAATGGTATTTTTACTATTCAGTGCCATTTTCCTATCTACCATAGATATGATCTTGTATGTCATGGAGCTGTTATTTGGTTAACTGGCCATTGTTCTGTTTTTAGACTGCTGGGAAGGGATGGAACGTTGGAATTTCTTTTGTTTTTCTATTAAAATCTCCTTTTAATTGCCAAGAGCATTGAATTGTCTCACTCAGTTCAGACAGTTTAAGTCTAATGCTTCCTTTCTGACCTTGTTGCCCCTGGAAATAAAGCAGTGGTGCAATTTTTTTTAAGCTTATGGGACCTGACCAATATGGATGACAAATATTGTTTAAAAGGTATTTCAAATAAAATGGAGGAATATTTTTGGTCAAATTGGAAAGAACTACCCAAATTTGTGTGTATTCAAATTAATGGTTGTCAGTTGTGTTTTAGATCTACCAGTGATTAATATCCTCTGTTCATTCAGTCTCCAAAATAGATTTTTTTAAGAATCTTCCTTCCACATATGTGATCGTGTTGTAAAAACCCTTTGGTGTAGAGAAGGTTGCTAGGAAACATTCAGCTCAAAGATGAAATTCCCTACTGAGCTTGTGATCAGATAAGCAATTAAAATCGTTTATAACATAAGCAGCAGCCACAGCAAGTAACAGTATTTTTTGATAAAAGGTGGGAATGGTTACCCAGGTATTTAATATAAATAAGTGATGGTAAGAAACTGGGCAATTTAAAACACAACTGTTGTGTTCATACTGTAATCAGTGTCTGAGAGAAATTAATTACTGTAGAAGTACAACTGGAATGACATGGGTATGACCTGCAAAGGCTTCCATCAGGCATTCTGTTGATATAATGAAATGAGACATTTATTTCCTTTAAACAGATTCAGTTGTTTAGAAAAGAATAAAGAAAAGGAACTATGTGATATTACATAATTAGGCCCAAAAATAAATGTACACCCAAAACTCATCAGAAAATAAAATGTATTTGTTAAGTATTGGTTGGTTAGGATTATTTGTATCCCAGTATTGCAATATTATTGATATACATCTCTGGATGTGGTATTTTGTGTATTCCATTCCTTGTCACATCCTTCGGCCTCACTTTGTCCGAATCTCCTTAGTCGAAAGAAAGAGCAAAAAAGAAAGAACTAGAGAGTCTGTTTGCTCATTCTATACAGATAAATACCAATTTTGAAATGTTTTTAAGGCAGTGTGGTTATTAAAGCCTAGGAAAATGAAAAGCATTGCTGCAAGTACAACACTTGATCATGTTTAAAATTAGAATAGCCACTTATTTATTTACTATTTTGTTTTTTACAAATATCTATAAGTTTCTAATATGTTTTTTTTTTTAAACAGCTATATAAAATAAATTCGACATTTTGCACTTTGAACTGAACACTGAATTATATCAAAATGTGGCCTATAGTAACCCAACTGGTGATATACTTCTTCCTCTGCTGGGCGGGTAAGTGAATTCATATATTTTTTATGCAATTTCACAATTAAAAAAACTCACTATGATATTTAATTGCAATTTCTACCTTTATGACTAATTGGAAACTATTTTAATTAACTTATTGTGCTTGAAAATAATGCCTAAAGGCAGGATCCATTTTCTTGGTATATGGAGCTATCTGAAAACTGGGATAGTGAGACATCACAACCAAATCCCGCAGAATCCACTGAGAAACATGAAAATGAAAAACATTTACTTTTGCAGCTAGACTATTCTTTTTATTGTTTTCAAGGGTAAAAAAGTCTGCTATGAAAAAATGCAAATTTTTAAATCTATTTGACTTCTTCGGTATAGAAATATCCGTATGTATTACACTTTAAAATGGATTAAAAGAAATTCCTCTAAGTTTAGAAATTCTTTTACAACCCTTAAAAAGAAGATATGGTACAATAGGGATTATTTATTTCTGTAGTCAGTGGTGCCCCAGCTGCCACAGGCAGTTCAATCTCTGAAGCTGCAGAAACCAAATTTGTCGCCAGCTGTGCTGTGTAATCTTGCGTAGTTATGTCATCATGCTCAGACTCCATGTATACTTCTGTACACAATGCATATTTTCAGGGGCAGTCCCTCTTTTGACAGCTCACACTGTAGTCCCTCATTAGTACTGAAAAGTCCCTATTTTCTATGCACAGAACAGCCAGAAAAAGAATCAAAGTTTCTAAATTAATTGGCCTTAAGCAGAGAGCACAGAACAGGTGCAAATAAGATAATTTGTAACAACTGTGAGACACAAAAAAACTGTTTAGGTAAGGAGAATTATTTTCAAACTTTTATAACATGCCAAATTTGTAAAATGAACATGGTAATTAGGGGGTGTGGTCACATAAAAAGGTGTGGTCAAAAAATTTGCTACTCTACGTTTGAAAAAAAATTTTTGTCCCACTTTTTACTTCCAAAATGTTGGGAGGTATGCACAATGCTTTAGACATGCAACAAGTCCAACTTCTCATTATTAGCTAATTGCTTTTAAATATAAATACACTTGGCTAACATCAGATGAATATGCTCCATACCTATCAATTACTAGTCAGGTCGACACATGGGTATCCTTCACTCAGTAGTTGTACCCTCAAGAACAGTGTATGGTATGTCCTGTGTATTTCCCACTGGTGCTCTGTCTCGCCATATAGTCCAGGTAACGCAGATAAGGGGGATCAAAAAGGACAGGATGCAGGATTACTGCCACAGTGCAATTTTATTGCGATCCACACAACATGTTTCGGGCATCACAGGCCCTTTTTCAAGTGCACCCATGGGTATACCCTGGCATGCACATAGCTTGCATATTATTCACAGCAAAGCACACCTATAAGATAAGTGAATTGGCCATTAAGTATGGGACAAGGGACCCCTATACTTATTTCGATATTTCTAAGCCAAAGGAAATTGCAGTGTTCCACAGCCCAAACCATAAACAGGGGTGCTTATGGTAAGTGTATGGGCTCTAAGCGGCACAATTTTGCCTCCCTCATTGCTCCAGCACATGCAACACTCGCTTTTGCTAAAAAAACTTCAGTGTGTTAAAAAGCAAATCTGTTAAAAACATAAATAAAAGCAAGAAAGGATTATTTGTTTCTTCTAATATAAATTATATTATAGAGTCTAGCTGTCTGGCTGAATTTAACATAATGCAGTTACATGAAAGTCACAATTATCATTAAAAATAGTTTTTTTTTTAATTCGGGTAGTTTATTGAATGAGTAGAAGCATATATTTTACAACAGCGTATATGAAAACAAGTAAGAGCATTATATTACATGTCAATACATTGCTTATAACAGGTGACACGTCATGCGATATACTGTATATTACAGACTGAAAACCAAAATATTTATCCTTAATAAAGATTCCATTGTCATTCCTGGACCTTTTTTTTTACTTAGACTGCAGTATGTTGCTCTGAGTGTCGGGGATAAATGTTGGACCAAGGACCCCATATTCTATGAAACTTATTCGGGATTAAAAATAGTTTAATAAACCGTGGAGGTTAGGTTTCAGTGCATCAAGATGCAAGGATAATTTCATTTACATGGATAGATATGGAAAGTATGCAGTTCATTGTGAACCTTATCAACCAAAGAGAAATCTTGCTGGTCCTTGCTCTGTCTCTATTATGCGTTTTGAAGGCAGATGACTATCACTCATTGGCAGTCAGTGCAGCATGTACTGCAAAGGCATTGAAGAGTAAATAGCATGGAGCGTATTTTAGATTTGTGATTTCATTTTTATAGATTAATGAATGGAATCATTGTGACTGAACTGGATATCAGCCATTAGTCAATAAAAATGAAACCACACCACAGTTGTCTATTCTTCCATGGCTTTGCATATATTTTATTGACTAATGACTTATGTATGATATCACTCACTATACACTGTGTCTTCTATAACAGAGAGTACATGCAGTTAAATTGCTTGTCTTTATTTAAGACCACGAATGGTTGCACTCTGTGCCGGATAAAAATGTCTAGTATGAGGTGCAGTGTTCTGGTAAGTGGGCAGGCAGTTGGCACAGGGTCTCGTTGCAGCCTATGCCTGTTCTCTCTCTGTAGGGAACAAAGCAGGGGATGCCTACACGCCCTTCTTCCTTCTACTCCTCATGAATACCATGCTGCTAAAAGCAGGCAGTGCTGAACTCATGGGGTTAGCCACAGGTCTCTGCACATCCAAAACAGAACACAGATATTTATGGCAATTCTGTAAACAAAGTAGGCAGTGTGCAAAGTCCACTAAAAGTACAGATTGTGCCCTCTACTTTGTTTTGAAGGTTTATAATCTTGTTTTCCAAATTCCTTTTTTTACTGTTTTTTTTGTGTTGTAGCAAATATATCAGTTTTCCCCTGACCTTTATTGTTTGAGATACAGATTGGAAAACTAAACTGCTCAATAAATATATGCACCACCTTTTTCTGAAAGGGAGACTTTGGTAAATAATAGCAGTATTGTCCTATAAAATAAAAATGTTCATATTTATCTGAATGAAATGCAATTACAAATATTGTAGGCATACAGTAACTTCTCACGTTGCTTTTCTGTGAACTAGGTTACATTTCTCTATTACGTATGTTAGTGTCCCTGCCAAGACTGCTTGATTCAAAGCCATTGCCACTAAAGTCAATGTAGGATGGACAACTGGAGGGTTATTTGCTCTTCATATGTAATGTATAATAAAGATTTACAGAGGCTAGCCTCCCCACTAAAAAAACAAAAGCTGTACATTTTAATATTATTAAAACATTTTCCCAATTGAAAGCTTTCTCTTAGTAGCCTCTATACTATAAGTCACCTGGCAGTAAAACTTGAATTTACACGGATCATTTCAAAGAATTATCTATAACATGCCAAGCTGATGTTAAGCCTTCCTTGGCAGAATTCTAATATAAAATTATAATATAATACTATATATCTAGTACTCTACAAGCCAAGAAAATCCAACTGAAAGATTTATAATATTTTCAGTGATATTCTTTCTTTTTGGTTAATATGTTTATAGTACATACACAAAAGTCATATAAATTTAACTATTTTCTAATTAGCAAAGAACAATGACATGAACAGTATTTAAATGTATGACGTAATTTTCAGGGTTAACATATTTCAAATTCCAAACCATCCTAATAGACTTTTCATACATGTTTTAAATTCTACATTTTAGTAGACTGCACACAACTTATTTCTGAATGCTTTTGTTAATATATCCCATTCAATTAATAGGGATTGTTCTAAATGCTATACAACACGCCCTGCCATCATGTAGGGGCCTCAGGCACTGCATTGTCTGCTTTATGGTAGTTGCCCACCCTGGGAGGCAGGATCTGTTATGTGGTAATCTCTTTGCCATATTTATTTTACCACCTGTGCCAGTTTTTGCCAATCTGGGAGATTTAAGCTATTCCATGTTTGGTTGTTGGACATTCTGTTTCCAGCTGGTGGGTGTCTGTTGCATTCTGTTATAGTCAATGGGAATACATTCAGTGAATCACAATTTCCAGTACTTCATCATGCTTCCCACTCAATATAACTGAAAGCAGTCTACAATGTATTAAAACATATCAATGTTGCAGACATTTGGCTTGATACAGTATATTTCTAAGAGGGCACAAATCTGACATGTATTATTGCACTGAAGACTTGAGCCTTAAAGCTTGTCATAGGAACTGTACAGTGTGAATCAACATACTTATGTTATTGGTGTTTTTAAAATGACAGGCAACCAATAAGCATAATTGTTTAAACAAGGATTTGTCTTATTTACCCATGGGACCCCTTCTTTTTTTGCCTGGCAACAGTGAAACATTGATAGGTTATGATAGAATTTGATTAAAAAAAAATTACCAAATGTGTGTTTTCAGATTACGCTTCCAGTAAATGGAAGAGTCTCGCACTAAGTCCTTTCACATAACAAGATTGAGGGGAAAATTAAATCTGTGTTTGGTGAATATAGTGGCCTTGCATATGGCAGCAGCCATAGTATTCATTTTACTGTTTTATTTATATTCATATTATAAATAAAATGAACATACAGTAGAACCCCCATTTTAAATTTTTCAGGGGACCGGAAAAAGATTATATAAAATCAGGGAAATGTGTTAAAGTAACTTTTTCTTCAAGTGCTGAAAGGTTATAAGTAGAGGGATCAGTTTTACTTTGAAATATAATATTTACGGTGTTAATAACAAGGGTTAATCATTGCAGTGTTAATGTTACACTATGGGGGGCATGTGCAAGGCATCTCTGTCAGTCACATACACAGCCTAAAGCATTAACTGATTGGTGCAGGATGGTATAAGGGGAAGACTAATTGGAATTGACCAGTAACAGGCAGAGCAATGGCAAAATATACAACTGGTTAATATTTTAAACCTCTTTATTTCACTAATGATTACATTCATAGAGGGGAAAAAACAGTTTTTAGGAACATAAGGACAAAATGTAAAATCAGGGAAATGCACCCATTGAAATGCATTATAAATTGGCGGGACCTCAAATAAAAAATGTAAAATGCGGGAAAACTTAAAATCAGGGGTCTTAAAAGGTTTTACTGTAGATCATCTCAGCTTTACACTGAACTTACTATAGATATTGAATAATATTGTGAAGTCATGACTATGGATAGATTAAAAGCTCATACTTGGTGATGTTGCTTTCCTTGAACTGTATGGTAACAGAGCAAGTTCTCCAGGTCAAAGTTGTCCTTCATAAAGAAGGTGTCTGATGTTGATTTTCCTGGAACAGTAAAGCATGCGTATACGTTTTTAATGCATTCTACAGTCTGCAATTGTCAAGAAAATACCAAACCAGACTCAAATAGCAAAATAGCAATTGAATGGCAATTAGAATAGCAAAATGTTTTTACCTTGCACTAATCCAAAAAACGGTCTTGGTAAAAATAATAAATGTAGAGACTGGAGAAGAAGCACGCATTGATTTCTGAATAATCTGAAACACTAATACAGATTAGTTTTTCATAAAAGATTATGTTGTGTTTTTCCTTAGTGAGGAGAAAGCATAGCAAATTGTGATGTGTATCTATATCTCTCTCTTATATATATATATATATATATATATATATATATATATATATATAGTGCACTCAAAAAACCAATATAGCGAATGCCTGGGGGCTGGGTTATATAGATAGATATCCAAACAGCAAATCTATATATAAAAAAAAATATATATACAGCCAAACAGCAAACAAAACACACTCACAGCTCCTTTATAAACAAAAAAAAAATTATTTTGAAGTTTCACCTCCTAAACTCGAGCCTTCCTGATAAAGGCTCGAGTTTAGGAGCCAAAATATACCGTATGTATTTTTTTATTTATAAAGGACCTGTGAGTTTGGTTCATTTGCTGTTTGGCTGTATATATATGTAGGCACACACATATTTTCAAGTGAGAAGATTAACAAGTGACAGATAATAATGTACTGTATAAACTGACATCCCTTGAGAATTTTTATCCTTTGCGGATCATTGTTTGGTTACATCTGTCTTGATTCCTTGAAAACTGATTTATTTCATGTATTTATTTTAGAGGAAGGTAAAAGATATGGACCTGTCTTTGAAGAACAACCAATTGACACAATTTTTCCTGAAGAATCTAGAGAAGGCAAAGTCTCAGTGAACTGCAGGGCTCGAGCAAACCCTCCTCCTATTTATAAGTAATGCTATTTTGGTTGGTTATGATAACTTCACATGCTATATTCTATGTGTAGCTTATAGTTGGAGGACTGATTTTGTATGGTGCTGTAAATCTAAAATGTCTTACCAAGATAGTGGTAAATATGCAATGTATAGAACTTACATTCCAATTTCATTCTATACTTGGGGGCAGATTTATCAAATTCATGGGAAGAATTCGAAGTTCGAACGAATTTACAAAATTCGATCGTTTGTTTGACCAATCGAATAGTGGTAAAATCCTTTGAATTCGAATTTGAAGGATTTTACTTCCCTTCTATTTACATGGTCGAATTTCGAATTTTTTTTAAATTCGAAATTCGACCAATGATATTGAACATAAAGGCATGAGATGCCAAAATCAAAAGGGGCATTTATCTTTAAATTCTCAAATGTTATTTGTATTATATCTAGGATATCAATATTTTTATAGTTTTATTTCTTATAATACAAACTAGAAAAAAGTTTTTTAGCGCAAGATAAGTGACTGCTTGTTGTTCACAGAGAACCATCAGCCATAAAGCAATGGTTACTCAGAAAAATATGACTTATGATTAGTGATGGGTGAATCTACCCAGTCTCGCTTTGCCGAAGAATTCGCAAATTTCCAGCGGAATTTGCAAATTGTCGAAAAAATTCGCGAAACGTGTCGCGGCACGGTTTTGACACGTCGCGTTGCGTCGTTTTCGACGCGCGTCGCATAGTTTTTGCCGTGTCGCGTCAAAAACGACGCGCGACTCATTTTTTTGGAGAATTTTCGCTGGCGTTTCGCAAATTTCGCAGCGAATTCGCCCCTGGCGAATAAATTCGCCCATCACTACTTATGATGCACACATATCAAGTGTAGGTGAAAAAGAGATAAAGTTGCCCTTTATGCATAGCAATTTTTTCACACGGCACACCCACATTCACAAATATAACTGTCCCTCTTATTGACTTCAAGATTTGCATAATCCTCTAAATATATAGAATTGTCAAACAAATACAGTAGTTATATAGCTTATATTACTTTTTTTCTTTTTCAGGTGGAGAAAGAATAATTGGGAAATTGACTTTCTTAATGAGCATTACAGTTTGGTGGGTGGTAATCTTGTCATCAACAATCCAGACAAATACAAAGATTCTGGGAGATATGTTTGTATTGTCTCAAATATTTATGGGAAAGTCTGGAGTAGAGAAGCCACTTTGAACTTTGGATGTAAGCATTTAACTATATACAGTACAGCATAATTGTCTAATTACTTTACAAATGAACAATATTTTCCTTCAATGGTCATTTTATCACTTCTGCATTAGTGTGTCAATGGAAAATGGCATATGATAAAGTTTCAGTCATTTATTTTGCAAAAAGTAATAAAGTGAGATATTTGACTGCTTGACTCTTTTAAAGGGGTGGTTCACCTTTGAGTTA
>CM044436.1:74812498-74831609 GCA_024363595.1 Xenopus borealis
TTGATGTGCGCCGTGTCTGAAGCACCTTGCAATAAAAGTTAGGATTTCCCCGTTTGAAGTACAATTATTGCTGGCATGTAGCTAGGCCACATGCACTTCTGCATAATTTATATTCTTCAATCGCTTTTAACAATACTATTTCTTTATTTAAGCTAAAATGGCTATTATGTCATTTTCTGTGACACCATTTATTTTTGTTTCCTTTTAGCTTTAGCACCAACATTTGAATTTACTCCTATGAGAAAGAAAGTTTTAGCTGCCAAAGGAGGACGTGTAATCATTGAGTGCAAGCCAAAAGCTGCTCCAAAAGCCAAATTTTTATGGAGTAAGGGGACGGAGCTGTTAATAAACAACACTCGGTCAGTACTAAGAGTTGTATAACTCTACTGTCATTTTAAGTGATCCCAACCAATGGCAGCTTTCAGCGCCTGCATAAAAATATCCCAGGATATCTGCCTTCTAATTTGTGTTGTGAAACATCACATCCTATGCAAAAGTCTAATACTATTATACAACAGAAAGTACACTTTTCAGAAGTGTCAAATCTGTGGTGGGTACAAATACAATATTATGGTAATAATATATTTATGTATTTGTACTTCCATTTACTGTAAGGGAAATTAGTGGTGTAGGAAATATTTCTGCACTGGGGTGTTGAAGTTCCGCTACTAGTGTGCCAAATAGCAAATTATATGCAGAACAACACTGCAAATGATTTATAACATATTGATCCTAAAGAGACAGAGGGGTAAATTCATCAAAGAGTGAAGTTAAGAGTGAAGTTCCGCCACTAGAGTGAAATTCCGCCGCTCTCCATTCATTTCTATCGGATTTTTAAAGGCGTATTCATCAAAGGGTGAACTTTCACTTCACCCATTGATAAATAGGCCTTGATAGCTGTGGAATTTCCCTTTAGTGGTGGAACTTCACCCTTTCATGAATCTACCCCATAGAATGACAAATTGGATTGCTCTGTGTCAACCAATGCTGTGTTGCCATCTAGTGTTTTGAGGCAAACTCAGCATATTTACAGATGGGGTTCCTCCATTTCTGTAAGCAAAAGTTCAGAAATGCATTTAATCTAACAAACATTTGCTTGGAAAATGTTTACTGTGTTTTATGTTTTGATTAGCGTATCAATCTGGGATGATGGTAGCCTGGAAATCCTGAACATTTCAAAACTTGATGAAGGCAGCTTTACTTGTTATGCAGAAAATGACAGAGGAAAAGCAAATGGCACTGCTGTACTTTCTGTCACAGGTAAGTAAAGATAAATCACATTTTCTGTGATATTCTAGAGAAGCTGTAAATAACCCCACAATACTGAGTATGCATTCTTCACCTCAGTGCAATATATATTCTGATTTACCTGAAAAGCATAAAATGAGTTTATTGTAATGAGTAATTAAACTGTCTATTTGATGTTATAAGAGTCTGTAATGCTATTCTGGGCTATTTCTGGGCCTTGTTAGGTTATGTCCAGCTATTTACAGTAGTGCAAGGGTTATATATGACTATAATACACAAGACAGGGCCTTTGCTATGTGGAAGTTAGGCAGGAATGGTTTAGTTGAACTACAACTCACATAGACTACTGTACATAAAGGACGCCAGGAGGTTCTTGCAGCTACAAAACACAAAGAGCCTCATATAATTTGGGGCAATGTTAGTGCCCATGGCCATACGGCATATTTGTCTGTAAAAAGCATCATAATAAAAATAATTGTGCTTATGTACTACATTTGTACATCCTGTAAATACTAACTCTGTAGCTATGTGGTTTATTCCCATTGTGTTCAGATAATAAGTGACTGTCTATACCCATTCATACAGTATGTATATAGAAGAAGTATAAAGTATAAAGAAGTGATATCCATAATAACCTATCTTATTATGAATGCTGGATTAAATCATGACAATCTTTCAAAGTATTTTGGGATTTGTAGTCCAGCAACATGAGTAAGAGTGTTTAGAATCTTGTATCAGACCCTTTCTGTGTATTCCAGCAGTAAGGCCCAGTTTTGTTTATAAATGTATTCTTTGTTTTTCCAGCTGCCACAAAGATAACCCTTGCACCTTCAAATGCTGATGTGACTGTAGGTGAAAATGCAACCATGCAGTGCAATGCATCTCACGATCCCACATTGGACCTTACATTTATCTGGTCTTTAAATGGCTTTCCAATTGAATTTGACAAGGAAGACGGACATTATGAACGGGTTTTTCGGGTATATGAAAGAGAGTTTAGCTTGATATAGTACTGTAAAATTTAATGTCATTTTTGTGAAATGTTATTTTTTTGTGAAAAAGAGTGTAATGATTATTAAACAGTAATATGCAGTTTAAAAAAAAAAAAACACTGTTACTGTACTGAAGAAACGTACTTAACAATTCTTGTTATTGCTAAGGCAGTGTTAGTAATGTGTTTACAAAAAAAACTAGGCAAAGCTGACTGTAAGTAGATGAAATAAAGACATTTTTATTACAGAATTGCATAATCTTAAGACAACATTTTTTTTGGCACTTTTAAAAGGTGTATTTTCTTCAGGGGGAAAAAATGGCCTAGAGATTAGGGTCATGTAATAAAAGGCACTAAGTTTGCCCAGGGGCAGAACACCTTAGTAACCAATTAGCAGGTAGCACTTACTGGTCACCTGTTTAAAAGCAAACATCCTATTGGTTGCTATGGGTTACTGCTCCTGGGCAAACTTCGTGCCTTTTATTACATTTGGGGGTAAGTGATCAGCCTTAGGTGTGGATCTCATTCTATAGACTCTGGTTCAGTTCCCTGCAGCAACTCCATGTGACCCTGGACAAGTCACTTTAGGGCATATTAATTATGCTGTGTAAAATGAAATTACCTGGGAAAATGGCATAAAAAAAGCTGTGCAAAATAAATGGCAAGTTTATCAAGGTGGAAGTCACTCTAAGAAAAAAAACATGTAAAATAAATGTATCTTGGTTTTTACACAGCAAAGCCTAGTGATGTGTGGTGTATAATTTTTTACACAGCATAATAAATATGCCCCTTGATCTCGGGTACTCAGTGCTCCTATAATAGCTGCTTTATTTGCTGTAATAGCACTTTGGGAGAAATAAAAACAAAATTGTTCCTTTTCCTCTTTAATTTCAGTACCTGCCTCAGAGGAGTTTACACTCTAAGGTTCTTCCACATTCACACACTATGGTTAACCTTTTTATGTGACTGATTTATGAAAGCTTAAACTGGCGAGTGCAATAGGATTCCTAGCAGTTCAGTCTGTTTTTAGGATTTAACAATGATCAAAGAAAATAGATATGGGGTCACTTTAGCAGAATCTTTTCAACTGCTTGATTGGTTAAATGCCATTGTACCCTATAGAGTAGCAGTAACTACTTATCTCTCCTCAACAGCGCTAAGTTTGCTTGTCCAAATGATTGATTCTTCCAGCTGGAATATAACAAATAATGTGAATCCTTGCGCCTTGCATGTGATACGTTTGAGGAAAGAGGATTGAACACCATGGGGGGTCATTTATCAACACTGGGCAAATTTGCCCATGGGCAGTAACCAGTAGCAACCAATCATATTGCTGCTTTCATTGTTCTACCTGCAGCTGGCTTTAAAATGCTGATCACTGATGGGTTGGTATAGGACTTTGCCCATGGGCAAATTTGCCCAGCATTGATAAATGAGCCCCAATGACGGCATTCAACTATTCAAAGCAGTTAAAACACTTTTACACATATTTATTACATTTATAACTGTGTCTGTTTTTTTTAAACCAATAAAACCAAAGTTTTGATAACTATTATTAAAATGAAGGATATCAGGCATTAACTGATCAGACCATTAAGGATTTTGGCTTGTGGAAGGAATCAAAGAGGAAATCCATAGAGTTGGTGAATGTGTTTTACTTGTACAGCTGCATTATGAGATTAATTTATCTAGCCTTTCTCAGCTGCTTGTAAAGCTGGTTTTAGTACACTTTTTTTATTTCTACAGCAGAATGCTGTGGGCAGCGAACTCTTTATAAAAAATGTACAACTTAAACATGCTGGAAGATACACTTGCGTAGCACAAACAATCGTTGACAACTCTTCAGCTTCAGCTGATCTTGTAGTCAGAGGTAAGAACACTATGATAATTGTCCCTGTTTGTGAAAAGGTATGATAATATTTGGGTAAATTCCCATTTAGTATTTATTTTAGGATTTTTTTTCAACATCTGTCTTAAAAGAGTTTAGCAACATGGTCTTAAATATGAATGTTTAAAAGAGTTTAGCAACATGGTCTTAAATATGAATGTTTCAGTTTTTTCTAAATTTATTTTAGGGTTATTTTTAACCCTATGAATTGTACTGTCCAGTATGTTTTAAATATTGTGTTGCAAATGAACTCCATTCCATCCAAGTACAATTGCTTGGTATTTGGGCAAAACAATGGATTCTAAATATAAATTTAAAGTGTTCCTTTAGCTTCTCTTCAGTTACATTGCACATTTTAGATTTCAAGACAAAAGTTAATGCTAGTCGACACAAATTGCATAGAGCATGTTGTTTCTGTACCATATGGAATGCAGAGTGTCATGTTCACAAGACATAACCTACTGTGTACAAACAGTGCAGTACTCATTGGAATTCTGCAGACAGCTCTGGAAACCTATTCATTATTTATGTACCTTACAGGACATTTTAAATGTTGGACAAGTTTATTTATAGCTTCTTCTTGTTATTGCAGCCAGCATTTCATGGACAGTGTACAGCAAATAACACAAAGCTTTCATATTTGTGAAAGTAATATATATACAGATTATAAAATGACATTCTGTGAATTATTCCATGATTGTTAAATTCCCGTAGCCTGCATGAGCCATTCATTTCTCTGGACCGGCAAAGTGAATGTGTCAGATGTAGATTTTGAGTTTATAAATTAAAATGAATTTGGACAACAATAGACATTTTTCTGTTTGTATGTTTAATAATGTATCTGCTGCATAAATAAAAAATGATGGTTCCATTCTGTTACCTACTATGGAAAAACTGGTGAGATGGTTATTTAAAAAAAAAAAAAAAAGTTTGGTGCTGCATTAGCGTGTGAATGAAGCAGAAATAACTTTAGGGGCTCTACTGCAAATTTGTTTTAAAAGAGAACTAAATCTTAGCTAAATAAGTAGTTGTACATTATGTTTTGGGGTTCTATACAGTCCAAGGGAACGACAGGCATTTAGCAGGGAAGATCTTTGCTTCCAAATATGCCTCAGTAGTTCCCCATTTTCTTTTCTGCTGATTCATTGCACATGCTCTGTGCTACTGTTGTATACTCATTTTAGCTACTGATTCTCAATATACTGTATCTGTAGAATATAAATATCATAATAATTTGCTGATTAGTAAATAATCCAGTTTGCTAGTACATGGCAGCACAAAACCCAGTGCAAGTGCATCAGAGTTTAATCAGCCCTGTAGCATCCATTTATTTGGCAAACTTCATTTTCTCCTTGATAATGTGTGATGACCCCTAAGCTTAGCTTCTCAACAGCTGCCTAGAGCACACTGAGCATGTGAGTGTCACTGACACTCCTACCCAGATGGGGAACTCCAGTGACAACTTTGAAGGCCTGGAACATTATTACGTATAGGCTGGTGCAGTGATTTAGCATTTATAGCCGTATTTATTTTTTGATTTTGTTATCCTTTTAAGAAAAAACATTTTATATATACAGGTTTTCAATAGTTTCCTTCTTAATGGGTTAGCAGTTTGGTCAGTTCTAAAGAATGCATAATACTTTATTACTTACCATTTCTATCGCCCTTGGTATAAAAATTATAGTCTTGGACGTGATGTACTGTAAACATTTCTTTCAAATGAAAGATATAGTATGTTTACTAATACCATGTGTGTATTTTCTAGGTCCCCCTGGTCCTCCAGGTGGTATCAGAGTAGAAGAAATAAGAGATACCTCTGTTCAATTAACATGGAGTAGTGGAACTGACAATCACCAACCAATATCTAAGTATAATATCCAGGCAAGAAATATTTTGTCTGAAGACTGGAAAGATGTAAAGACAGGTACGTCATAAAGTTACATTACCGGTTTTAGTAGCATGTACTTGCTCTTCTTCTGATAATAAAAGAAATGCTTTGTTAACAGAGCTTGAGTGAACCTATGCTTTTGATACCTATGATTGATAATTATGAATCCTTGTGTACGTCCAACATTTTGGGAAATGTAATTTATTTATGTTTTCCATGTAGCAATGCCTTGTCTTGATATGTATTGTAAACTTTGGCTTATTGTGGACTTTTATAGAAAATCCAAACATTGAAGGATATATGGAGATGGCAAGAGTTATAGATTTGATTCCTTGGATGGACTATGAATTCCAAGTTATAGCAACAAACACATTAGGAGTTGGAGAACCTAGCTTGCCATCCCCAAAAATAAGAACAGAGGGAGCCGGTATGTATACATATTGCTATCATAACTTTTGTACATTATGTCAGTTGGATGTAGTCAGTATGCTATACTTAGAAATTTTTAACTTAATTTTGCCTTTGCCCCTCACATGACAGTAGGATAGCAATTCTGAATGTTATAGTTTGCGATAGTGTGCAGTGCATTGATAAAACGTTTGCTCCAAAAGTTTACGCCACCGTTCAAGTTTTTACAAAAAACTAAAAATGTTAATATTGCTTCAAAAAGCCCAACCAGACTTTAAAAAATAACCCACTAATTGTCTTTCCAGATTTGCTTATACTATTTATTTCTTCTTCTAGCACCTATTGTAGCTCCTGCAGAAGTTGGGGGTGGTGGTGGAAGCAATCGTGAGTTAACAGTAACATGGCAGGCAAGTATGACCATCACTGCAGTATTGAATAAGCAACCAAATAATTGCACCTACTGGGCCATGTTTTGAATAGTCCTGTAAAATAGTTTGACTGGGTAATATTCAGTGTTATTTATACAATAAGACATTTTTCATCTACAGTACACTATGGTAGGAAATAAAGTGGCCTAAATACCGAGTACCCTTTAAATGTTATTATAACTTGACAGAATTAATGGGTGCATTGATTGAAAATCATTTGCAGAAAAAAATGATTGAATTACAATGTTCATTTTGCACATAGTTCTTGTTCTTTTGTAAACGATTTAGTGATTTAGCAAACAGAAAATATTGCATTTTTTGTTTTGCACACATACATAGTAAATGCATTAAGTAATTTAAAGATGGGATTCCTCTTAACTGGATATGACAAACCTTGTAATTTTATGTAGCTTTAAGCGCATACATCTAATTGTTTCAGTTCAGATTTTTTTTTTTTTTTTAAATGGTATGGTAAGATACAGATACTGACGTTTCCCAAAAACAGTATCAGTGTTCTGCAGAGCATGCACTCCATTCTGCCAGAGAAAATTCAGGAATTGCTTGAGTAAATAAATGTTGTTAGTTAAATACAAATTGCTTCATTAATTTTGTATGTAGGAAACATTAACATTCTCATTAAATCACATTCACTAAACCACCCACTAGCTAATAAAGTAAAATCAATTCCAAAACAGTTTGTGTTCTGTCTTAGCATTGTCAAGTTGTTTAGTTTGCTGTTGTGTACAATGTAGTCATTATTGCTGTATTTCTGTAAGGCACATTAAAGGACAATTAAAGCGTAACTAAAGAAGTAGACTAAAAATGTTGTGCAACTCTCCGGACTACATACAGTAGCAGCTCAAAAACCAGTGCAGCTACCACCAGAATTTAATTATCAGCCTTGTAGAATTCGCTTATATTACAGGACAACCTCATTTTCTGCATGATGATTTGCAACAACCCCAAAGCTTAACTTCTCAACAGCCATTCCAAGATGGTGACCCCTGTGACAGGTTTAAAGTCATTGCTGCTATCGAGGAACACAAACCTTAGGCTCGTGCAAAAAGTTCAGTATATAAAATATGGCATTTTTAGCCATATTTATTTTTTGGGTTTAGTTCTTTAATGTGCTAATGTTATTTATAGTACTGTTTTAACTGGACAGTACAAATGGAGCACATTTTATTTTGGCTTCAAACACATGCTGCCACGTTTATTTTTCCTACTGAAATGAGTGATATGCTGTATGTGCCTTATACGACAAGGGACAGTGTGTCAATTTTAACTGCATGTTTTAATTTTGTTTGTTTTAATCCAGAGTCTCCATACAGTATACAAGTATTACCCCAAATGTATTAGTCTTGTATTATTTTCTTGACCTTAGTCTTAAACTGGAGACTCACAGGCTGATGTTGTCAGCCAAGTAAGCCAGTCTTAACTCACCTTGCCAACATGTTCATGTATGGTTCCCAACAACTGTGTTGCTTTGCCAATTCACAATAATTTATGTTGGACAATCCTTTGTGCCAAATGGTTATGACTCACCTAATCCAATCATTTGGGCAAGTGCTGAATGAACATACCATGAATTGTGTTTGCCAGTTGGCTAAACTCTCTAGTGGTCTTGCCATTCGGATGCTGAGTCCACTGTCCAACATGTGACGAGATTTAAGGTACATATTGTCACTCTCAACATTAATCATTTAAATACAGTAGTGCATGGGTTCCCTTTCCTTGTAGTCTGGGCAGCACAGGCCACATACACTGCTCCTTTAAATACAGAAGCACAAGGCTTATATGAAAGATCAGGGAACTATTACTAAAACACTAAGGTGTGGTGGTGACACAGCACTTCATATATAACTAGCCCTGAAATTCACTTCATTACCTGCTATTTGTCATAAAACATTTTTAAAACATTACATGCTTCATATCTACTAAGAATTTGTTGCCACTTCTACTGCATTCAATCTGTTGCTTTAACAAGGTATTTCCCTCTTTACAGCCTTTATCACGTGAATATCATTATGGCGATGGCTTTGGCTATGGTGTTGCCTTCAAGCCCTTCAATGTCAGGGAATGGAGAAAAGTTATTGTCAACAACCCTGAAAGTGGTCACTATGTGCACAAGGATGATACCATAACTCCAGGAACACAGTTTCAAATAAAAGTAAAGGCCTTTAATAAAGTTGGAGAAGGCCCATACAGCAGCACTGTTGTAATATACTCAGCAGAGGATGGTAAGTGAAACTGGTTTAAACCTGATTTGCATTCACTCCCTGACTGTGACACACTTGTATAACTCCATTATAGGGAACATAAAGGATATTCTATTTATTTATTTTGATGGGTAAATGCACCTTCATTAAAAAGAACATCATGTTTGCACTTGTTCTCAGGTCTCCTCTTACCTAGTGCCTCCTAGGATACAGCGGACTGCGCTGGCTTTAACAATTGCACCAGTGACTGAAATTCAGGGTACACAAAGATTTACAAATGCTTGTATGTAGAAAATGCTTCAGTGTGTGCAGATTATTTTTAGGACAGTATGATGTACTTAATATCTAGGTGTGCAAACTGCCACAGTGCACTCTGCTTCAAATTAGTAGTATGCTGCTATATTTTATCATGAACCCGTGCCACAGTAGCTTATGAATTGTTCTCTCTGAAACAGGGTTTGGACTGTATTGTGTTGTTCTTCTTTCACAGTGCCTACAGAAGCCCCAACAGCAGTAGTATACAATATATTGTCATCTTCTGAAATATCTGTTGCCTGGCACCCAGTTTATGAGAAATCTATTGAAGGTTACCAGGTGGGTGCTGATATTAGATAAATAAGTTTGTAGTCCTCTCTTTAAGGTTATAGCCTATGACATTTATAGGCTTAGGGCTAAATTGCACAGATGTGAAATGTAGTCAGCATTCTTAAAAGCAAACTTAATTAGACTCATAAAAACACACTGAATTGTTTTTACACATATATGCCTATGTGTTATTCTTATTAACCAAAATGTGCCTTGTCTTAATATATTGTATAATTGTGTTGATGACATGTAGACCAGATAATATATAATATACCACATAATAATAATAATGTATAATATACCACAGTAGTTTAGACATATAATGAATTATTTGCAATGAGTAGACATAAATAAATGGAACTTTATTTGGTGGTACAGTTAGAAATACTGTAGTATATAGTGATTTACTGAGGGTAAAGTTGATCATTGTATATGCATTGAAAAAAGACACACGTCCATGAAGTTCAACCTTTTTTTGTACCTGCCTAACTGCTAGTTGATCCAGAGGAAGGCAAAAAAAACACCATCTGAAGCCTCTCAAATTTGCCTCAGATAGGGAAAAAAGTCCTTCCTGACTCCAAGATGTCAATCAGACTAGTCCCTGGATCAACTTGTACTATGAGCTATCTTCCATAACCCTGTATTGACTCATTTGCTAAAAAGCTATCTAATGTGTCAGTCTGTACCACTGATTCAGGGAGAGAATTCCACATTTTCACAGCTCTCACTGTAAAAACTCCTTCTGAATATTTATGTAGAATCTCTTTTCTTCTAATCGGAATGGGTGACCTTGCATCAGCTGGAAAGACCTACTGGTAAATAAAGCATTAGAGAGATTATTTTATGACCGCCTTATATATTTATACATTTATACATAGTAATCATGTCACCCCTTAAGCACTTCTTCTCGAGTGTGAACTTTACCAATTTGGCCAGTCTTTCCTCATAGATAAGATTTTCCATACCTTTCACCAGCTAAGTTGCCCTTCTCTGTACCCTCTGTAATACAATAATGTCCTGTTTGAGTGATGGAGACCAAAACTTTATGGCATATTCTAGATGGGGCCTTGAAAGTGCTCTATAAAGTGGAAGAATGACCCCCTCCTCCCGTGACTCTATGTCCCTTTTAATACAGCTCAAGACCGTATTTGCACTTGATGCTGCTGACTGGCATTGCTTGCTACAGCCAAGTTTATCATCTACAAGGACTTCAAGGTCCTTTTCCATAATGGATTTGCCTAGTGCAGTCCCATTAAGGTTATAAGTGGCTTTTATATTTTGACATCCCAAGTGCATGACTTTACATTTATCAATATTGAATCTCATTTGCCACTTAGCTGCCCAGACTGCAAGTTTGTCATGATCCTGTTGCAAGGATGCCACATCCTGGATGGAATTAATTGGGCTGGATAGTTTTGTGTCATTTGCAACCACTGATACATTACTAACAATATCCTCCCCTAAGTCATTAATGAACAAGTTAAATATGTGTACCCAATACAGAGCCCTGAGGGACCCCACTACGAACCTTACTTCAAGTAGAGAATGTACCATTAACAACCACCCTCTGTACCCAATCCTGTAGCCAGTTTCCTATTCATATGCAAATGACTTCATTAAGCCCAACAGACCTTAGTTTAGAAAGCAGTCGTTTGTGGGGCACGGTATCAAATATATGTCTATATCTACTGCCCCCCACAGTCCAGCATTTTACTTACCTCATCATAAAAAGCAATCACATTTGTCTGATATGACCGATCCTTCATAAAGTCATGCTGATTGCTGCTCATAATGCCATTCTCTAGGACAAACTTTTGAATGTGATCCTTTAACAAGCCTTCAAATAATTTGCCCACCACATATGTCAAATTTACTGGCCTATAATTGCCTGGCTGAGATTGTAATCCCTTTTTTAAATATTGGAATGACATCAGCTTTTCTCTAGTCCATAGGCACAGAATGACTAATCTGTAGGGTGATGTAAATGGAAGTTGACCAGTAACTTGGTGTATGTTATTAGCCAAAATGTTTTATTTTTTGATAAATATTAGAAGTTCTGATTACTTTATTATATGCTAAAATAACCACAATAGAGTAACTGAATCTTATTTGGCTAGGGACTTCTGCACATAGTAGTAGTTTCATCTTCTGCAAAGTCAAATGTTGCACTTTGATTTTCTGTCCTAGTTGATAACACTTAATTCCTTATCCCATTTCATAAATGTGTTTACAGATGTGTAACTTGATAATTGTTCAATGTATGTGCTCTTAACAGAAGAACCATTTGCCAAGATAATTATGCTGTATAAAGTTATCTAAAAGGAAATTTGTCCTTTAAGCAAAAAAATTATTGTATTATAAAACAAAAGTCACTCACTTTTGCACTGGGCCTAATACCCATAATTGTCAATCAGCAGGAAACCTGTATTTATCATCTGTTTAAAAGCATATTACTGGATGGCAGGGCCGGAACTAGGAGTAGGCGAAAGAGGCACCTGCCTATGGTGCAAAAATTGACAAGTGCTTTTCGGGTACTCTTCCTGCCTAAACCTAGTTTCTGTCACTTCCTTCTGCTGATCTGGCGCTTCTCCTCCCCACTCCAGCCCTCCCCTCTTCAACTTCCCCAACCCACTCCAGACCTCTGCTGCTTCGCCTCCCCACTCCAGTCCTCCCTTCTGCAGCTCTACTTCCCCACTCTAGTCCTCCCCTCTACAGCTTCCCCTCCCCACTCCAGCCCTCCCCTCTGCAGCTTCACCTCCCCACTCCAGCCCTCCCTTCTGCAGCTTCCCCACTCCAGCCCTCTCTTCTGCAGCTTTCCCTCCCCACTTCAGTCCTCCCCTCTGCAGCTTCCCCTCCCCACTCCAGCCCTCCACTCTGTAGTTTCCCCACCCCACTCCAGCCCTCCCCTATGCTGCTTTCTCTCCCCACTCCAGCTCTCTGCCGTTTCCCCTTCCCTATGTCTTCACCCTCCCCACCTTCAAAGTCAGGATGGGTGTGCGCACACACATGGGGGGGGGGCAGGTTGTTGGCTGGGTTACATAGGACACCTGCTTGGCTCTGCCCTGCTAGATGGTATGGGTTGCTAGAACTGCTGCAACAAAGAGCAAAACAATTCACACTAAGAAGAATAAAAAAGAATAAAAATCCACATCTCGCAATGTAATATTGTTCCTTAAACTGTTGTTGCATTGTGAATTGTATTGCACACTCCTAAGTGCTTGAAGGTGACAATCTTTTGGAGCACACATAATGACTTTTTCAGTAAGAAGTTTTATTACATTGACTGCGAACTGGCGCAAACTATAAAATTCACAAACGGCATTACACTGTTGGAAGTGGTCACTAAACAGTTTCTGTGTTCGCAAAATCTATATTAAATTAGCGGAAAGCAAAATTTCTTCTTGCAAAGGCTTAACTTTTCACATTGCGAATAGTTTTTCCGTTACCAACTTTTATTACATTCCCCTGTTAGTCTTTTAACTGCAAACGAATTGAAAAGGGCTTGTACCTGTTGCACGACCCTGATGCCTGTTCCACTTGCTTCTGTCCCAACTGAAGCTCATGCCAATGTCAGAATGTTTTCTGAAGTCTTCACAAGACTGCAGAAAATGTGCTGAAAGATTTATTCACACAACATGTTTTCAAGCTGCTTGGCTCTTTTTCAAGTAATGAAGATACTCACCTCTTTGTATGTTCCCTGCATCACACCATCTAATCAAGGTAGATCCTTAAGTCAGCAGCTCTACTTGCTGGTTCTTGGTCTGGATGCATCACTGGACACTTTTGTTTACTATTTGGCTTTTTTTTTAATACAGATTTTCACTAAATATTTTTTGTTAGTTCATTAAATATTTTCCGTTTTTAAAAGAGACTAGTATAAAATTAGAGGAGTCATATGCTGCCTCAATGACTGAAGGAATTCTGGTAAAAATCCATAGGTTCGCTACTGGCGAATTCAAGACAAAGAAGAAGCAGCACATCGAGTACAGGTGAAAGCTACAGAAATTACAACCCGCCTTGAAGGACTGATGCCAGATACCCATTACAACTTAGAAGTTCGGGCTTTTAATAGCGCAGGGGATGGGCCACCAAGCAGAAGGCGAACTTTTCTAACAAGAAAAGCTCGTAAGTATTAACCATTGTAAAATCACTCAACCAAACTCAACTAATTTGTATTTACATTTCTCACTTACTGTATAATTTATGGTTAAGTTGTGTTTATCATAATTGTCTGTAGCAAATCTGATGCATCAATAAAGCATTAAAGATTTTTATTTCAGATTACTGTGATCTTTTCGGGAAACAACATAATGTATAAAATGCCCTTGTCTACTGACAGTAGTGGCTCTGTTTATGTTAATAGGAAACTGTCTAAGGGAAATGCTGCTGAGGGTAGGTGGGCATTCTTCAGCAACATTGACTTGTGAAGTCCTGAGAAATATCTGCCCATAGGCAGAAATATCTGCCATAAAAAGGGATTTTCCAACTTACATTAACATTGACTGTAGTGATCCTGGGCATTTTAGTTGTGGGGTACTGCTGTGATCTTAAATGCCTGTGGCCTATTGCCAGTACAGCTCAGTTACTAGATTGGCACTCTACTATCCATATTGTCCCTGCTCTAAATGATATGATATGTTTTTTTCTTCTTTTCCTCCAGCTCCAAGTCAGAGACCTCAGATTACTAGTGCTGTGAGATATGGCTCACAGTATATTATCACCTGGGAACATGTAGTACCTTTATCCAATGAATCTGCTGTGAATGGTTACAAGGTAACTTTAAAAACTGACATGCTAACAGAGAGATCTAACACTACCAAAACATGTTATTTTTTAAAACAAAAGAGCATTTTACTTAAATTAAACCCTTCTCATAACTTTCATGATGTTATACCTCTATAGCCTTGCTATTTAACCTAGCTATGTTCATGATAATGAAATAGTAGCCTAAATAATGTAACAAAAATCACCATAAATGTTTTTTTTTTCATCAATATATTGAAAGGATATACCAGTATAGTCATAATATTGTCATCTTTTATGTGTGAACAAGTGGCATAAAGTGTTTTTATCGTAAGCTTTACATGGTTTCCAAGAGTATTTGTTCACATTTTTCATATCTGTAAAATAAACTGTTTCTGGAATAGTGGTTTATTTTTATCTCTCTGATGTGGCCACATTGGCTCAGAATAAATTAATTATTCATTAACTCATTTATGCTAATGTAATTAAGTTTCTAAAATGATGAGCTAGCCATACACTGGGGCGGTAATGAATTCTGATTAGCCTTACCTGACCAGTTTGACAAATGGCCTGCCCAGCAGACATCAGTTACAGAAAACATTAGCACATGAATGTAGTCTATTCCTGATTTTGTCTTGATCGCTATTATATCATCTTATTGTAGGACTAGGGAGGAAATATTTGGATCACCATGATTCTGCCCAGCTGTCTGTATGTGCTTGAGACTGAATTTGTGTAGTTGGTCATATGTTCATTCATACCCTCTCAGTTTACTGGACTTGGTTGTAACTATATATCCATATACAAGTATAGGGCCTATTATTCAGAATGCCCAGGACCCCGGGGTTTTTATGATAACAATCCTTCCATATATCTTAAAACTTAAAAGTCTACTAGGAAATCATGTAAACATTAAATAAACCAAATTGACTGGTTTTGCTCCAACTTAGGATTAATTATATCTTAGTTGGATCAAATTGAAGGTACTATTTAATTTTTACAGAGAAAAAAGAAATAATTTTTTTTTAATTTGGATTATTTTATTATAATTAAGTCTATAGGAATTGGTCTTTTTGTAAATATATATATATATATATATACCTGTATATACTCTACATTCATTGTTACAAAGCAGTATAATAGTACTTCTCTCTGGCCAGGTTCTTTACAGGCAAGATGGGCAGAGAGATGGAAAGCTGTATTCAACTGGCAAACATTCAGTAGAATTACCTGTCCCAGAAGAAGGGGAATATGTTGTTGAGGTTCGCGCTCACAGTGAAGGTGGTGATGGAGCAGTTGCGTACATTAAAATTTCTGGTGAGTCACATGTTTACCTACATCAGTCTACAAGGTACTAAAAGGCTGCACACATATAGTACTCCATTTCATGTTTAAGAATCACATGAAAACACAAGTATTTGTGATGTCCTCATGAGAATCACGTGGCTGTTTCTGACACTGGCTGTACTCAGCCAGTATGACTACTATATATATTAGAGTACATTCTATTACTGATATAATTTTAAATAGTCAATGTACAATGTGTACTAAAAACCAACTATTTAAAAAAAAAAATCTTTAGTTCTGACTCCTATACTTTAAATAATGTTTATGGTCAAGTAAAAAAATTCAAGTTCTTTGATGCATTTTTATATGAAAACACTTACCTTTGATATTTGGCAAGTCGACTCCTAAGCCATATATAAAAATAAAATGCTGATCCTCCTCAAAAAGAGTACAAAGCCATTTCATTAGTTTCACAAATCCAGAATTAAAATGATGCTTTAGGACAATAATGAATGTGTCCGGAACTACATCAGAAACAACTGAAGTCACAAAGAAGTGCATGACAACACAGGGATCAGATGGCCTAACAGGCCTTGGTTAAAGCCTCATGACTATCTCAGGAAAATACTAGGTAAAATTAGCATTTCAGAGTCAAATCACCTATAGGGCTTTCTAGATTTCTGGTGTACTGCACAGTTCTGTTTTCTGAAATGCTTGGGTTTTCTGGATAAGGATAGTTTCCATTATTTGTACCACCAAATATTTGCCACCAATATTGATTCATTGAGCCAAGCTGGTCTCAAGTACAAGGTACTGTTTATTATTAAAGAGAAGAAAAAAAGTTCTTGAATATTCTTTCAAGGAAATGTGCATTGAAAGAGAATGTGCTGAAACTGCAATATACAGTATATCAACTCTTGTAACACCAATCCTTTCTTTCAATTGTAGGTGATGCAACAGGGATTCTCCCCTCTTTTCTTGGAGTTATTCTGCCAATCCTAAGCCTGCTGATGTATTTGGAATTTTGAATGTAGCTACGTTTACAATGTCCTGAGTGCACTGTACTCTCCTCACAGCTGCAGGCAATGATTTTTTTCTTTTCCTTTTTTGTTGGAGATTACCCCAATACCCTCTTAAGCCAAAAAAAAAAGAAATATTATCCTAATGATTTATTGTGAACTGAAAAAAGGCATTCAGGAACTCCAAACACGAAGGGTTATTTTCAAGGAAGAACATTTTTAACTTGTTCCACTATGCCTTATGAAACACATACACCAATATTTGACAGTTGCATGATCAAACGGGCAAGTTACAGTGTTAAATTGCAATACCTTAGACTGTACAGTGAAAGCAAAGTCACCATTCATAGATTAAAGAAATAAAACATTGTTATATATAATAGAGATACAAATGTTGTATATGGTAAGTGTAAGAAAAAAATGCCATCTGTCTATGCTGTTTTGTGTGCTACATAATTTTAACTGGCCCTTTTTTTGTTTGCAAGGTTTAGCCTTCTAGAAAAATAGTCAGAACAAAAACAGTCAAGCTGATGTTTTCTCCACAATAATTGAATGTACTTTCTTAATATAAGATAGGGTTGGGGGTGTGGGGGGGGGGACAAAAGGTGACCATGTGAACTGGTTTCCATGGGGATCCATTGAATGCATGAAATGAATGTAGATTTCTTTGGAATTACTAGGATTTAAGACTTCAGAGACATGTTACAAACATTCCAAAACTTGCTATAATAATATTTCTTTAAATCCACATTCACTGGTGTATAACTTTTGTTTTATTGGTCATATCATATTATGGTGTTAGCTATATTCTACAGTAATGCCAATAGTAATCCAACCATTAGGAATAATGTATACCTTTTGTCTGGTGGCTTATAGGCAAGAGGGAGAACACTGAAATATCCATGTAGCACAGTTGTCTAGTGGGTGAGAATTTATGTTTAACTGGTCACAATATTAACCCAAACCAAACCTGGATATTGGTCAGGTTAGAAAAGTGTATTTCCAGCACTGATTATTTCATTGTTAGTTATCTATTATAAGACAAAGAAAATCGAAAGGCTTCGGTGTACTGGAAAGCCATGCAAGCAAGTTGTTACTGTTTGTTTCTACATTGTCTTATCCGTTGACTTAATGGTTTCTAATGAAGCATTCTGACATTTAATTAGGTTCTTTTAATTAGATTGCTTTATTGAGCATTCAGCTGTTCTGTATGTTACTATACCTACTGAGATGCAGTGGATCCTACTTTTTAGTTACTTCAAAATGATCTATCCATTCCAAGAAATTCAGGAGTGCATGAGGTTTATAAAGTTGTAGCATACAGAATATTTTTCATCTCTACTTTGTTGCTGGTTCCACTATGTGATCACTATGTTATGGTGTGGTCCATTTTAACTGTGACTTTGTTCAGAATTTTTTGTGTATAGTTCAAGATATTGTCTGTGTGGTATGTTAAAAAAAAAAAAGCTGGTGCAGTAAACCTGAGAGATGGTAAATAACAATGACTAAAGGCATCTGGGTAAAAAGGCTTGTTAATAACCACTTACTAATGAATGCGTTTGCTCTGGCTTTGTCTGTAGTTTTTATGTTCAGCCATTAAAATTATTTCCAAGGTGCGCTTATAGTTATGTGTGAGTGGTATTGGGGGGGGAAAACATTTTTTTCAAGATAGTTCCTGTATCAGTGCAATGTATTCTTTTTCTTTTTATTATTAGCACAAAGTTGTTATATTATTAAATATAGCTATTTACTTTTTATATGTAAATTACCTATCGGATTTTATTAATAGAAGAAAAAATCTCAATTTAATGTACTTGTCATATGGTATAGAGACTGCATTCTGAAAAACAAAATAGAACAATGAATACTAATATAGAAGTACCAGTGAATTGCTGTAGAGATGTTTAATACCTTTGGAGAAAAGCATATGCACTCGCATACTGTTGCGTGTGTGTTTGTTGATGAATATTTCTTACACATATCTTTATTTTCAAATGCATGATGCCCTTTAACCTTTCTAATATATGCTGTGTAAAAATGTGCTTGGATCTGAGGTGTAGAAATAGGAACACTTGTTTAATGCAGATATGGTTTTAAAGCAAATCACAATGCTTCTTATATTCAATGCACTTAACCATGTGTCAAAAACTGGCTTCGTCCATTCACAGGACAAATGAGAATGAGAATGGCCTTTTAAGATTGGAGATGCAAAAGCATTTCTCAGAATAGAGCATTACCCACTCTGGCATTAACTTGTTCCATTTTAACAAATTTCTTAACTACTTACACGTTTAATTTGCTTCTATTGAGATGTGTTTGGGTTTCTTTAATAATGCAATCATGTGAGAGAATATTTGTTGGTTGAACTTTTGCACTTTATTTTATTTTTACATGTTACATTTTTTTT
>CM044436.1:74832148-74859812 GCA_024363595.1 Xenopus borealis
AATCCAACCTGGTTTTCCTAATTTGGAAAACAAGGTAGGGTGTTTTGATCCAGGCAGCTCTTCAAAAAACTAGGCTATCCGGGTCAAAACTGAACAGGTGGCAACCCTAGTGCTAAGACTTAATGGTTATTTGGATTAGAAAACTTGCACAAAGATTTCATCTCATGAGCATAAGTGTAAATAAGCTGTTACCTGTATGCACTACGGCCTATAGAAAGTTTCCATACTGGCCTCCTCCTTTGATGGTCAGGTGACAGTAACCATGCTCTCCATGTGCTTTTCTGGTTATTCATTCATGACCAAGAGAAAAGCAGTTAGTAAACCAAATAAAGCAATTAAAGGGAAAATACATCTCCATTGAACTCATTTGCATGGACTTACTGTATGTAGAAAAAGGTACAAAAATTATCTGATATTTTAAATATAAACCATACCTCCCAACCTTTGAGAAATGGAAAGAGGGACAAAAAGACCTGCTGCTCGAAGCTCTGCAAAAAAAGTTTTTTGTCCATGCCCATTTTACGACCACACCCACTAATTACCATGTCCATTTTACAAAATTTGGAAGGTTATAAAAGTCTGAACACAATTTTGGGCAATTTAGATACATGTTATAACACACAATGGACACTTATGAAGGTGAAATTGCCCTTAAGCTATGAGTCACAGTTCTCCCAAGAGACCTGTTTATCTTAAAGTGGAACGATTATGAAAATGTAAATTTGATATAAGCTTCCTCAATTAAACATTCTGTACAGTTTCTGAAATAATCAAGTTTATTTTCACTATTCCTCTCTCTCAACATCTGTTTCTTTTCATTCTGTCTTCATGCAGCAGTTGGGTGTCAGGCAGTTAGATCCAATAAATTGTATAAGAAGGGGGGAGGGGCTTCCTTTCCTAGCAGATGAATTAGAGCTCACTCAAATAACTGATTCCAGTAAAAACAATAATCTAACAAAATAACTGCCTGTTGTACAAATTCTGCATGTAGAGAGACATGATGTCTGGGGATTTCAATAGAGTGAGCTCTAATACATCTTCTAGGCAAAAGATATAAGATACAGTATATTAGATTTAATTGTCAATGATAATCTGACACCAAACTCCTTCCTGAAGGGTGAATGAAGAGAAACAGATGCTGAGAGAGGGATAGTGAAGACAAACTTGATTATTCCTGAACCGGTAAATAATTTGTAATAGTTTGTATATAGAAAGTTTCTTATCTCACTGTGCTGAAACTTATATTAATATTTTATTTTTGCAATAGTTCCCCTTTTAAGATTTACAATTGTATATTTGCTTATCTTAAATTTTTACAGAAGTATCAAACTGCATGTGCTGGTTGTTCTGGACTCTGCCAAAAAGCCTCTTATTTTAATTAAGTTTCTTTTTCTGGATTCAGTGCAGGAGATCTGCTGATTTCACTCTCCCCTTTAGGCCTGTACCATCATCTGAGAAGACAAATGGTGTGTTCAGCATTGGAAACTGTGCAATGGTCTAGGCCATTTTTGAAATCTTTATAGGAGTAGTTAAGTATTTATTTAAAAAAATAAAACACAAACTAAAAAAGACAAATTAGAAAAAAAAAGATTATTACTAGTCTTAGGGTATGGGCACACGGGCAGATTCGGGGAGATTTAGCCGCCCCGGCGATTAATCTTCAGGGCGACTATCTCACCAAACTGCCTTCCCACCTACTATAATGTAAACTCGCTAGCGGTATGGCACTTGCAGTGCTTCGTTTTCCAAAGTTTCCTCGTGAGGCACCACGAGTACCATACCGCTAGTGATTTTATTTAATTAATCTGCCCAAATCTGCCCGTGTGTCCTTACCCTCAAGAGGTAGCTTCAATGTGAAAAGAAAACTGAAATAAACAGGAATATATTCTTAAACAGTAGTTATCAAAATTCACCAGCAGATGGCAAACAAAAGTTAATATTGATATACCAGTTACTTGAAAAAGATGTGGCTCCATCTATATTTGTCCATGTGTCTCATGTGCTTTTATATTATTGGTTAATTTTGTTTTTAGGTTGCTAACAGAGTTCGATTAAAACACAGCATGGGTCCTTTTTCAGAGTAAAAAATTTCCAATTCAAGTACATGCCTCATTTCAACAGCAGCTGGGCACCTGCAGCCAATAGATTTTTTTATTTTTCTATTTTAATAACAGCCCAAAAACTAACATGTTTTAACAAACGTCATGTGACTAATATGCTAAGCAGTTGCTACAAAAATCCATTTTGAGCATATATATTTCCAAATGACAGCACTCCAGATGAATCTTTAAAACAGCTTTCATTTCAGAGCAGCATAACAACATATGCAAAGTTTTGTTCTGCTCGTTATGAAGCATAAAACACTGTGTAAGAAATTTAATAAAACTGCACGGCAACAGCAATAAAAGTTCATTAGACTGCCAATTTTAATTGTGCATTACTTGCTTTTAAGGCATGTGAAGGGGACAAAATAACACTTCCAGTTTATTAAAATGACTGTAACTATACTACAACAATAACATTTGCATTCTGTCTTCTGCTTCTGGCAGACCTTGATAAACATTTTCATTATTCACAAAGGGTATATACAATTTTGCTTAAATGAAAATACGTTTTTTTAGAGGCATGCATTTTTGCATTGCAAACACTTTCCCATTATTCACTTTTATTACATTTCCCTGTTTGCGACCTTATATACTGATATAAACTTGGACACCCCCATCTAGTGGTACCTTTTACATGTAATAATTGCCATCATAGGGGTGGTTCACCTTTAAGTTATCTTTTAGTATGTTATACAATGGCTACTTCTGAACAACTTTCCAATTGGTCTTTATGACTTATTTTTGTAGTTTTTTTATTTATTTGCAAGACTGCACATTTATTGTTATTGCTACTTTTTTTTTAACTTTCTGTTCTGGCCTTTCCTGTTCTTGCTGAAACTGCAAATTGGAGAGCTTCTTAATAAAAAACTATTGTAACTTAAAAACCACTAATAATAATAAAAAATAAAAACCAATTGTAAATTGTCTCATAATATCCCTCTACACATCATAATAAAAGTTAATTTCAATGTGATCAACCTATTTAACATACACATAACAGTACTGCAATAATGCTTTTTAAAAAACAACTTATTTGGTTATCCACTCTAAGGATAAAACCATGAAACTACAATCTATCAGAAGGAAAGCATATTCAGATTATATTATTGATTAAGATTGTCGGGTTCTGGGGTTTCTATGTGCTCATAGTGCCTCCTTATGAAACAACCCATTATCTCTATTTTCCCTTTGCCCAAAAAATGTATTCAATTATAAAGTGGCCACACTCATTGAAATACTTTGCAATAGGCAGAGGTTAGACTGAGATGATTAATGATGAGATTTTTAATCTCTAAGGGGCACATTTACTAAGGGTCGAAGTGAATATTTTGGGCTACTTCGACTATCGAATAGCCCAAAATTCGTTTTGAATTGAAAAAATTCGACTGTTCTCCACCTTAAAGTTGCCGAATTGTCATTTTAGCCTATGGGGGACCTCCTTGAACCAGTCCTGAAAATTGTTCTAAATCCTGAGAATTCAAAATCGAACGATGCATTCAAACGATTCGAACAATTTCAATTCGAGTGAAAATGGACCTATTCGATCAAGTTAGGTCCATTTTCAATCGAAAATTACCCCCAAAACATTTGATGGTCGAATTTCGAAGTTTTTTCACTTCGAAATTTGACCATCGGTAAATCTGCCCCTAATGGTATGAATTGGTACAATGTAATTGTTTCATAAATTTTACCTGTGCCATGTTTAACTTTAGAAAGACAGTGGGAGATTAAAGGGGAACTATTGCGAAAATGAAACTGTAATATAAGCTTCAGCATCCTGAAATAATAAACTTTGTAAATATAATCAATTAAATATTCTGTATTGTTTCTGAAATAATCTAGTTTATGTTCATTATCCCTCTCTCAGAAGTCTTCTTGCAACAGTTGGGTGTCAGATATTCATTGACAGTTCGATCCAATATATTATATACAGGACTCCTTTTGCCTAGAAGATGTATTAGAACTTACTTTATTAAAATCACCAGAAATCCTGTCTCTCTACATGCAGAATTTGTGCAGAAGTTATTTTGTTAGATCTTGTTTGTACTGGAATCGGTTAATTGAATGAGCTCTAATACATTTGCTAGGAAATGAAGCTCCCCCTATAAGATATATTGGATCTAACTGTCAATGACTATCTGACACCCAACTGCTGCATAAAATCAATTGTGTAACTACTCATCGGAGGGCCCTGGTACAGAATGGGCACCCAGGCCCCCCTGTCATGCCCTACCCCTATGATTGACAAGCCGGTTACTGGGAGTTTTAGTTGAGAAGCTGTTGAAGGGCAACCTATTTACATTTACTATGTATATGTAGCATAGCAAGGCATCTCAAAACAAAAGAGAGTACCGCTCTTGATCTACTACTCCCAGCATCCAGCCACCCCAAAGGCAGGCCTCAAGTGCTGGGAGTTCTGCTTTTGCCTATAGCATTGAAGTATAAAGTGTGTTGGTGGCCTCTCACTAGTTGTATTGGGCAGTGTCAGCTCTTTGGAAGCTGCAAGTCCATGACACAGCAAGTAACAGCACCTCACTTTCTCCTCCCAGCCGGGTAGGAGCACGTAGAAATAGTGCAGCTGTGTGAAAGAGACTCAGTGCTGGGGATCCCAGGGGCAGGGGGAGGTGCCTGCAAGAGCCGTGTGTGTGAGACTGAGCGCTGGGGGGTCTGGGATTGGGGATTGGGTTACAGACTGTGGATTTGCCAGTGTAACAGTCTACTGCCCACGGATGTAATCTAGCAGGCCCTGGTGCAATTGCACCTCTTACTCCCCCGGTAGTTATGCCACTGCATAAAACGAAGAGAACCAGATGCTGAGCGAGTGATAATGAACATAAACTTGATTATTTCAGAAATGATGCAGAATATTCAATTGATTATATTTAAAAAGTTGCTGGGTCCCCTCAGATACTTGACAAGGCATTCAACAACAATGACTACTGAATTTCTTTGTTGTCTTCATTATTCATTAATTAATTAATTTAACGTGTATGTGAGTGAGGTGCAGCGGGTGATCTCCATGTCAAGGGTCAAACCAGAAACCGTTTATTTGCTGCCTGCAAAAGTTTCATGGCGTGCTTAATAGAAGTTAATCTGTTTAAGCATAACATAAAACATTTCTGATGGTTATCAAGATTATACCTCAGCACAAAGGTACTTCATTTACTCACACAAGAACAACCCAGATTTTCATCTTTTATGAAAAACTATTGTATTACACAGTCACCAACTTGGATTATATTAGATCTTTATAAGCATCAGTCACAGCTTTAATATTATCAGCAACAAGAATATAGGCTCTGTTATCTGGAAATCCATTATTCAGAAAGCTCTGAATTACTTAAGTCCATCTACATTAGAATGTAATAATTATAATTTTTAAAAAATGATTTCCTTTTTCTCTGTAGTAATAGAACAGCTCCTTGTACTTGATCCTAGCTCAGATATTATATATCCTTGAAGATCTTTTGAAGGCAAAACAATCCTATTGGGATTACTTAATGTTTAAATAAATTTTTAGTAGACAAAGGGGCATATTTACTATTGGTCGAATTTTGAATCGAAAAAAATTCGACCATGGGAATAGTACTTGAATATCGAATTCGAAGGATTTTACCGAAATTCGATCAAAAAGGAAAAATTCAGTCGATCGATTTGAACATTTTTTTCGATCGATCAATTTTTTTTTATTCAATCAAAAATACTGATACCCAATTTGGTAGCTTTGACGAACTAGGTGGTCGAATAAAAATTTAAAGGGGAAGCACTTCAACCATCGAATAGTCGATTATTAGAATAAAATAAAAATTTGAATATTTGAATTATTCAAATTTGAATATTCGATGGTCAAATTCGCCTAATTTGCATATTCAAATTCAAATCTTTTTGAAATTCAATTGAACTTCAAATTTAGTAAATCTGCCCCTTAGTGTTGGGGCAGACGGGGAGAACTGCCTGCTCCCTTCCGGAAATCAAAGCACCGTAAGAGCATTGGCGCTGGCGTTTTTTCATTCAAACAGGTGGCGGGATGGAAGCCCCAACCCTTAAGGTATGGAGAACCAAATTACAGAAACACCCATTATCAAGAAAGCACCAGATCCCAAGCTATCTCGATAACAGGTCCCATACCTGTAATGTACATTATACTATTGCAATACCCTTGTCCTTATGCTTCCATTTAGGATCTTGAACTAAAGGTTTGTTATTAAAAAAGTAGAATAAAGATGGGAATACACACCTATAAATCTGAGGGTTAGACCCTGCTAAAAATACTGTGCTCTAACCTTACAATTGTTGGGCTGGATTAGTGAAACCTGCATTTGATGACTGCCTAATATTAATCTACTGTATTGGCCCTAATATTTACATTAATTGTTGCTGTGTTAATATTGTTATTAATTTTAGATGTATGCTTATTTTCTCCTCATTGTTTTTCACCTATATATCTGTCATAATGTTATTAGTAATGCATGTTGTGTGGAAGACCATGTATAATATATATTTAAAGTGTGTTTATCTGTATAGGAAAATCTATGCTTTCCAGTAAGAGACAAGCTGAGAAGAACCATCAATAATTGACCAATATTGACTTTTGAAGGGATATGTTTTCCAGGAAAGAGACCTTTATTGTTTGTATGCAGTGCTATAATTACATCAAAGAGTTTAATGGAAATCCTGATTGCCCTGTTACAATAATGCATCCTTAGTATTTAAATATTTTTAAAATAAAGTGTATAAAGCTTCATATGTTAAAGGCAGCTAAAACCATCAGCATTAACTCACAGGCTAAGTTATATTCTTTCCAGTCTGCCTAATGTGATTGCACAGTTGGGTGCAATTGCACTAGCAGCCTATAGCCAAACTATAGGAATTTAATGTAAATGACACAGAGGAAGTAATGAAATACTGCACAGATCTGTAAAAATAGAAATGCAATATATAAAAAAAGAAAAATGTATTTATATACATATTGGACAAGCCAGAGGGGATATATCTTGAATGGAAGATATATATGCCTCTTTTTTCCACTTACAGGTTTGGTTTTCCTTTAAGATCAAACTAAGAAAATAATGCAAGTGTGAGTTAAAAACCTTTTACATATAAAATTGTATATAATACACTTTTATAAAATCAGTGTTAAAGTTTAATGTTCCTGTCTCTAGTGTTCTGAACTGTTACACTTTGCTACATCTAGTTGATATATTTCTGAGCGGTATCTGTGGGAATATTAACAACTATTGTATCAAATGTCTGGTGAACAAACTGAGACCAACCGAAAAAAGTGAACAACCCTTTTTAGATCCAAATGACCCTAGATTGGCACTTTAGGATTCCGTGAAATAATATCTGGAACAGAGTGCCAACCCAAGCCTCAAGACATTTGCCAGCATGCCTTACCATTACAGAAACACTAAACTATACTCTGTGGTGTATCTAGATGTTACTGGGACCCACAACAAATTCAATTTAGGGCCCCAAAACATTGGTAAGTTGACTTATTCTACCAAGATATATTGAAATTGGCCATATATTAGGTCCTCACTGGGCCCTTTACACTCCTGCAACCACAGGCTCAGCTTCCTCTGTAGTTACACCCCCCAACTATAATTTTTTCACTTCTGAGCAAAATATAATCTTCCATGTCTATGGGTCTATGTATGGTGCAAAATTGCAAATACCCTCTACCTAAAAAATATTATGTTTTGTGTAGCTGCCAGCATACTTTTGTGAAATACATTGTGTTGTGTTCACAGTGGAAGTTGTGCAGACTCACTGGTTATGCTTACAACTTGTTTATTACAGCTCCAACATGGCTAACTTTGTACATGCATTTCAAGAAGGAAGTATGTCAATCATAGAGAGCAAAAGAGGAAAAGAAGCTAGAAAGACACATCAATTAGTGGAGAGAATACATAGCACTGAAAGAACATTTTGACCAGCAGCTCCCTCTAGTGGTACACAACACATTGCATTATGAGTAGTGATGGGTGAATTTGTCCCGTTTCGCCGAAAAATTTACGAATTTCCAGAGAAACTTGCAAATTTGCGAAAAATTTGGGAAATGAGTCGCATCACATTTTCGATGCGCGTCGTGTTGTTTTCTACTCGCATCGAGTCAATTTCAGCTTTCGTTTTTTTTTACGCGCGTCTCATTTTTATTCTTACACCAGTGAATTTTCGGCAGCCGAATTTTCGCTGGTGTTTTGCAAATTTATTCGCTGCAAATTTGCACCTGTCGAATAAATTCGCCCATCACTACATATGAGCACAATATTGTATCATAAATGTGCTTGTCTAGCATCTCAAACTCAGATATGTTTCTTCCCTCTCCGAATAAATCCTGCAATTCCTGCTGAATTGCCTTTGTGTGTTACAGTATAGTAGGCATGTGTAGGGAACAGATTCCCACATTAGTTTCTTTGAATCCACGGTATGTGGCAAGGTGCATCTAAAATAGTATCTGTTTGCTGCAGGGCAACCTTAAATAAAAACAACTGTTTTTTTTATAAATACTGTTTGTGTTTAATCAAGTTAGGCATTTCAAACAGATCATTACTAATAAATAGCAATTTTTCTTACCCTGATCTTGTCTATAAAGACTGGAGTGACTGGATGTCTATTTTAAACAACCTATGTAGCCAGTTTTTATTTTTGCACTGAACTGTTCCTTTAAACAAGAAAAAAAAATCAGATGCATTTTCTAACTTATTTTCTAAGCATATCCATTAAAGCTTTTCCCAACCTTACATTCAGTAAAAAGTATTGAACTGCCTGCTACTGCTCAGTAAAAAGACTACAATTCCTTCTTCAATGAGGTGAGAGCTATAAGATCTTAAAAACTGAAAAATGCTCAATAGCACTACATAAGGTTTGGAAGTTAAAGGGACTAGCAGGTATACATCTAAAGGATAATGCCCCATATATACATATATCATTTTCTAAATATATAGTTGAAAATATAAATTAACTTAAAAAAGATTTAGCATGATAAATGGGACATTGCATGGTTTGTGAGATGTGTAATGCTGATTTCCAGTAGGCATGTACTGTATGTGTATGATTGTGCCTGGTAGCAAAACTTACAGAGTATGCTGCAGCATTACATTCTCTATCCACTAGATGGCACAAAAAGCCAATTTTGTGAAACCTTCAATTTCTAAGTAGATTTTTTTTTTCTGTTTTGTTTGTATTTAATACTTTGCTAATTAGCCTTATAGTAGTGATACATGGTCTAATTATTTCCAAGTGATGTATATCTATGTCTTCTTTATTAAGGGCTGCAGACTTTGGTCAGGCAGATGCAGGCTGTGAGACTACATGGCGTGGCAATCCTAAAGAACAGTTGATACAAGTGGCCAGTAAAGTAACTATGTTAATTAGCAACTACGTGCTGTTTATAATTGATTCGCACAACATAGCTTATAAGAATGTATGTATAGCTTAATTTAAGCGCAGAAAAACACAAAAAAGGACAACGTTCACCCCACCTTGACTTCTGAAGCTTTTAGATAGATAGGCAGACAGACAGACAGATACCGTAGATCGATAATATAAAGTTAACTTTAAATAGCCACTATGGGATTTTTTTATTGATCCAGAGCTAAAGTACATATGTGCTGCAATTAGATGTGACTTACAGTAACAATGTGTAGTACTAAGCATGAAAAGTGATGAGCTTGCACCCCTGCTGTTCATACTGTTAAATGCCCAGTTATGGCTCCCCTTTGTGTTAAGGAGCTACTTTGGTTAAATGTGTGTTACATAGTGACATAGTTAAATTGGGTTGAAAAAAGACAAAGTCCATCAAGTTCAACCCATCCAAATGAAAAACCAGCATCCATACACACACCCCTCCATACTTTGCATAAATTATATATGCCCATATCTATACTAAGGGGCAGATTTACAAAATTCAAGTGAATTGATCAAAGTTCGATCGAATAGGATTGTACGAATTATCGAATAGATCGAATGATCGGAATCATTGATCGTAGGAATCAAAATTTTAAAAAGCTTAGAATGCCTACTTAGCCAGATTGGACCTACCGAATTGCAATAGAGGCTATGGGACCCCCCCCCCCATAGGCTTCTGAGACTAAGTCCTGCTCGAATACCATTCGTACGATCGAAGCGTTCGATCATTCAAATTGTACAAATTTTTCGGAGGCTCAAAGGAAATTTCACGATTTTTTTGTGAAATCGAACGATCGGTATCCGATCATACGAATTCATCGAGAAATCGAATATTGAGCAAAATGATAGCCCAAAACTATTCGATAAGCATTCTATAGTCGAATGCTTATCGAATTTCGAATTAAATCATAGGATTTTTGGGGAATAATAGTACATTTACTATAATTCACCCAAAAATCCCTCGAATCTATCGAATGCTTATTGAATAGTTTTAGGCTGTTTTTTCCTCGACATTCTATTTCTCGATGAAATCGTACGATCGAATACCGATCGTTCGATTTCACGAAAAAATCGTACTTTTTCCTTCCAGTGCTCGAAAAATTGGTACGATTCGAACGATCGAGGCGTTCAATCTTGTGAATGTTATTCGAGCAGGTGTTTGTAAGAGAAGCCTATGGGGGGATTCCCTTAGGCTTCTATTGCTATTCGGTAGGTTCAATCTGGCGAAGTAGGCAGTCATATACATTTTTAAGTTAAAGTCCTTCGATCATCGAATGGTCGAATGATGGAATAGCCAATTGTTCGATCTATTCGATCATTTGAATTTTCGGTATTTAATGATCAAAATGGCCAAATTTGCATATGCGATCCTCTGAAAAAATCGTACGATCGGAATTCGATCCATTCACGAGAATTTTGTAAAATATGTCTCCCATCCCTATAACCAGCAAAGTAAGGTGTCCTGGGATTCCAAAGATTTTTCATCAAAACAAGTCAAAGATATGATGCTGCCAGCTCACAAACGTTTGTTGTTAATATTAATCAGATAAACAAATAATTACAGTAAAACTAAAGCATATCTCCTCTACTGTCCTTTATTCCCCGCCCCACCCCAACTTGCATGTCATTTATACACACTCAAGTAAGGAAGTAAGTACTGACAGGTGCAGGACCCTGTGTACAGGGCTGGCTTGTACCCACCATCATTGCACTGTACTCTTTGTTGTGTGCAAGGTGCAGAGTAGAGTAATGCCCCAGACCCAATTGCTGGGTACATGAACACTAAGGAATGCATTACTTTGCACACTATAATGCTCTAGCATCTAATATGGGGCTTTTATAAATGACACCTTAATGTCATTTTCAGGAACTTATCTTTGTATCCAAGCAAATTCAGTCATGTTTATGCTAATGTAGATATTCTTATTTTGCATGCCAGCACGCCATTGCATTATCTATATTTTTTTTTTTAAAAAAAGCTGGATTTCTGTATGCAAGAGGGTCTCATCTATGCAGTTGTCTCATCTATGCAGTTGTCTGAAAACCAGCAGATGTCTGTTTCCGTTTTTTACTCTCATTGACCACTGCAACTCTTGTTGAACATGTATACCGCCTTTACAACCCCTATTATTTCAATCCCTATTATTTAAGTTAAAGGGGAACGATTGCAAAATTGAATATAAGCTTCAGCATACTGAAATAAGAAACTTTCTAAATACAATCAATTAAAAATTCTGTATTGTTTCTGAAATAATCATGTTTATCTTCACTATTCCTCTCTCAGCATCTGTTTCTCTTCATTCAGGATTTGGGTGTCAGGTGAATGATCCAATATATCTTATAGGGAGGCTCCTTTTGCCTAGAAGATGTATTAGAGCTCACTCTATTAAAACCACCAGAAATCCTGTCTCTATAGAATGTGCAAAGGGCAGTTATTTTGTTTGTACTGGAATCAGTTATTTGGGGGATACATACACACATATATAAATATATATATATATATATATATATATATATACTGTATATATCTTCTAGGAAAGGGAGTCCGCTATAAGACATATTGAATCATTCATCTGACACCCAACTGCTGCATTAAGACAGAAGGAAGAGAAACAGATGCTGAGAGAGGAATAGCGAATATGAACTTCATTATATCAGAAACAATGCCAAATTTTTTATTGACTGTGTTTAGAAAGTTTCTTACTTCATTATGAGGAAGCTTATATTAAATTAAATTTTTTGCGATAGTTCCCCTTTAAGAAATACAGTATACTGAATAAGCTTTTTGTTATTTCTTGTACCAAACAAGGCAAACTCTGAAACGTAAAGTAAAGTTAGATTCTCTGCTTGTATTATTGAGTAAAACTAATCTGGTACTCAATTCCTTTGCATCTACAGGAAGTCTCTGTTGCCCCCACAGATTTATATAAACCTAGTCTGCAATAAGCTTGGAACACAGCCCACCTTATTTTGAAAACAAGAAAGATATTTATTTTAAATTCAGCTAAAAATATTTTAAAGTACACGATACACAAATATAATAGAACTAGTGCAAAGGACGACACATAATTGAGCTCAAAGCTCATAAACAAGATCTAGAAGGAGCAATAAAAATTGATCTTAACATGGCAAAGGTCTATTGGAGCATGGACTTTGGTATGGCCCACAAATATATAAATGGTGTATCTATGAAACAGGCTTATTAGTGTAGAACTGCAGTGTCTGAAAGGGTCAAGGAAAGGTTTAAATTTATCATAAGAATATATTTTTGATTTATTTAGTATTCAAGCAATGAAAATTGCTTCCGCGGGGAATATTAACAGAACATTTAGTAAAGGGTAATTAAAAATGCATTGGCTAAGTTAATTGAGTACTTCAGATCAAGAAAAGTTCTCTCCATGCAATAATTTAGTAATTCTTAAAACTCTGCAGTGTTGGTTCTGAACTGTACTGAAAACAAGCAGAGCTGTATTCATAGGGTAAGCACACATCACTGGACCCATCAATCCCTGGGTTCTCACCCATGGGGCAAGGTCCTAAGGGTGAACATCTTAGGGTAACATTTACTGGGGCTAATGTTAACATAGGGAGTATTTTCACCAAAAATAAACATTTCCTACAACATCACCAGTGTAGTAAGAGGAAAGTACAACAAGTTTTGGCAGCTTACCTTTGGTGAACATTTCTACAGTGAATATTTATCAATTTACCAGGAGTACAAGATTAACATTTTCTCCAGGTTCAGGCTGGGGACCTGCCATCATATAGGCCATTTGTGCATTTCATTACCTATAACAAACTACATTTTACTCACAGCCACGTACTTTTTTTTTAGTAAATATTAGATGTGTTGTGAAGTAAAAATTTGAAGTAAAATTTCGTGATGTTAAACAAGGAACGTTTCCACCTTTTCTTTTCCTGGAAGATGGGCAGATGACATCAGAGGTGGGGCTGGTGTCATCAGGGGCGGGACTGATGTGGCTAATTGCCATGTAATTAACTTCAATGTCCTGTGCAGACTTCCTAATTTGGAACAGTCCTTCCAAATACTGGGCCGTCTTGGTGAAATCCAGGCAGGTGGTAACCCTACATGGAGCTGAATTCTCATACAAACTGGATCAAGTGAATACTTGAAAGTCTATACCAGGGTGCTGCTGTACAAACACATGTAACTGCACCACTGCTATTACTCAAAGGAGCCAGTCAGATTGTGGCTTTCATGTTCTAATTTATAGCAGTTTGATTTGAACCAGAGAAAATGCAGATGGGCAGTACAATTTGCAATCTTATGTGCAGAGGTTGGTACATATATGTTTACAGATGGGTGGTCTTTGGGGTATAGATATTTACAATAAACAATAAAGAGGGAAGGAGAAAGTCTTGCATTCTTTCAGTATAAAAGCCCTTCTGCAACAACATACATGTGTTCATCAGAATATTTTGTTTATCCTTTCAGATTGCCTAACTACAGAATTGCTTTATTTTTCCATGTTATTTAGGGGCAGATTTATCAAGGGTCGAAGTGAAAATTAGAATGAATGTAATTTCAAAGTAATTTTTGGGTACTTCGACTATTGAGTAGGCCAAAATTCGATTTGAATTGAAAAGTTTGATTCTAATTAAAAAATTTGACCATTCGAAAATCGAAGTACTGTCTCTTTACAAGATTCAAATTCAACCATTTGCCACCTTAAACCTGCCAAATTGCTGTTTTATGGAAGACCTCCTAGAACCTTTAAAGGGATACTGTCATAAGAAAACATGTTTTTTTTCAAAATGCAGCAGTTTAAGGTGACCAGATTTTCAAAGTGAACTCTGGGGACACAGCAGACGCAGCAAAATGTTTAGGCCACTCCCACTGTGCAAGACACACCCCCACTAACCATCCCCATTTTACAAATGCAACCTCTGTGAGTATATAAATGAACGCAGTGGCAATTCTGTGTATAATAGACTGGCTGCCTGAATGCCTGCCGATCCAGGTATTTCACAGGGACCTGTTTGCCACACAGGAATGGCCAACAGGGACAATTTGCACGGGGACAGCAGCTCTGAAACAGGGTAGATCCCTGGCAAACGGGGACGAATGGTCACCTTACATCGGTTAATAGTGCTGATCCAGTAAACTGAAATCCATTTCTCAATTGAGCAAACAGATTTTTTTTTATTTCAGTTATATTCAGTTTTGAAATCTGACCCGGGGCTAGACATTTTGTCAATTTCCCAGATGCCCCTGGTCATGTGACTTGTGCCAGCACTTTAGGAGGGAACTGCTTTCTGAAAGGCTGTTGTTTTTCCTTCTAAATGTAACTGAATGGAATGCAGTGGGACATGGGTTTTTACTATTGAGTGCTGTTCTTAGATCTACCAGGCAGCTGTTATCTTGTGTTAGGGAGCTGTTATCTGATTACTTTCACATTGTTCTGTTGTTAGGCTGCTGGGGGGGTAAGGAAGGGGGTGATTTCACTACATCTTGCAGTATAGCAGTAAAGAGTGATTGAAGTTTATCAGAGCATAAGTTACATGACTTGGGGCAGCTGGGAAATTGACAATATGTCTAGCCCCATGTCAGATTTCAAAATGAAATATTAAAAAATCTGTTTGCTCTTTAGAGAAATGGGTTTCAATGCAGAATTCTGCTGGAGCAGCACTATTAACTGATGCATTTTGAAAAAAACATATTTTCCCATGACAGTATCCCTTTAAGGAGTGTTTTTGAAAATCAAATTTTTTTTGTGAAAATCGTTCAAACCGAACAATTCAATTTAATTATTCAAACTGACTTGGGTCCATTTTCGATCAAAAACCCCCTTTTAAAAAAAAAACTTGATGGTCGAAATTCAACGTTTTTTTAACTTCGAAATACATCCCTTGATAAATCTGTATAGTGTTAACATATTATACACTTGCAGCTATGTGTTTACTGTGCTACTGTGACCCCAGGAAAGTGGTTTTATCCTAAGAACATGTTTTTCTTTTCTATTCAGGAAAACCACTTCTGGAACACCCCATGTAATGTACAGTGTGAAAAATCTTTATGCCCCAAAAGAATTGTACTTCAGCTACACAACTTTAAGGGGAGTTTTACTAAATTCGTGAGAAGGATTCGAAATTCAATCGAATTGAAAATTTTCGATTTCTCAAATTTTTGAATATGCAAATAAAAAAAAAATTAGGCCACTTCGACCATCTAATTTACAAAATTCGATAGTATCAAATAGATCGAATAAAAATGTATTCTATCATTCGAACGTTTTTTATGATTTTATCGATAAATCGAATAGCGGTAAAATCCAACAAATTCGATTTTGTCGGATTTTAATTCGAAAAAATGTGAAATGGTCGAATTCAAGGGCTTTTAGCCTTTGATATTAGACCCTTAATAAATCTGCCCCTAAGTAATGATAAAACACAATGTATATGGCTTGTGTGCTGCTTCATTTGAATGGAAAACAATGAGGATTACTGGCCGAATTACACTGCCTCTCTCTAAGGGGGAAATTCACTAAAGCGCGAAGCGTCTAAAGCGCGAAGCGTCTAAAGCTAGCGCTAATTTGCCAGCATGACATCAAATCGTAACTTCGCAAATTCACTAGCACCGACTGGCGAATTTTCGTTAGCGAAGTAGATATACTTGTGCAACTTCGCACCCTTATGCCAGGCGAAGTTGCGCACTGCTGAAGGATCGTAATTACGCAAATTCACTAAGATGACCATTTTACTTAACGTTACCACTTAAGCCAGACGTTACTTCGCCAGGTCAGGCCTGGCGAAATTCAATACAATAGATAGGAGCTTGAAAAATTATTTTTTCTAAGTCCCAAAAAAACACTGGTGATAGTCTGATAAAGAGCGAATTTTTATTTGGCTGGTTACCCTCCTTCCCCCCACATTTCCTAACATATGGCAACTCAGCTATACAGGGGGCACATGTAGGGCAATAGGACAACTTTATTTTTTTTATTAAAGGTTTCCTGGGCTTGTGTAGTGCAATGTAATGGCTGTAACATATACTTCTATTATACTTTGAAATTTGCGACGTATGCAAATTAGGCATCGCTAGCGTAAATGCGCTTTGCCTGGCGCAGTAACACTAGCGCAAATATGCTGCCATTCGCCGACCTTATTGTAACTTTGCACTTTAGTGAATTTGCGTAGCGCATGGCGAAGATTCGCCTGGCGAAGTGAGGCGAACATTAGCGCAGCCAAAGCTAGCGAATTTTCGCCGCTTAGTGAAATTCCCTCTAGGAATGCTAACATTTCAGCAAATCTTTGTGTAAATGTTAAGCAAAAATGTCTTTTATCTGGAATAATGGAAACTTTTTAAAAAAATATTTAATAGACCTATGTTTTCCATTTTAGAAATGAAATTGTTAATGTTTGCCTAACATCTAGTATATAACCTATGGATTTGTATAAAACTAGGTAGAAATTGACGTAGTTTTTTAAAAGAAACCATTATCAATATTACAGTACAAAGTTATCCTGTCTTATGAATAATACAGAGGTTTTCATGGTTATTATGTAGGCAATAAATGCAGCTCCTTCTAGACTATCAGGAGACTTGTAACACTGAATGCATTAGTTCTGCTTTCTGATAATAAATCATTTTAGTTTGTCATGAGACTCCGGATAACTTTTACTCATGAGGTCTCCAAGAATCTAATGACAGAAGGCCATGAATAGAATTGAAGTGTTTGTATTGGTTTGGATTCTCCTGGGTGATCATTTCTGTGAGTGAGCTGGTTTGATAACAATTGGTGACACTGACCAGGTGTCCATGTAGAAAATGCTTTCTGTTTTATTATCTGCGATAGAATAAATCTTTCTGCCCTTAATCTGCTATTGATATTTTTATTTCTCAGTTTGCTGCCCTCCATTGCCAGTGTTTCTCTGGTTAACCCTATAAGTAGGATGGTGCTTACTGTATTGTTTCTGGAGAAAAGTGTATTTGTTTAGTAGGATATTGCAGAAAGATTGCATATACAGCAATATAGCCGAATGGCTAGGACAGCGTGGTGGAAGTGGTGGAAGTGGTGGAAGAAGAACTCAACCCAAACCCTTCTGAGGCCCACAGAATGTGTGCGACAGTCAGCTCAAACCTGCCTGACCCACTGTTAAATTTGCAGGTGTCAGATGGGTCTGTACTTATTTAGGTCTGCACTAGCAAAGTCCCATTTGTGTTTTCTGAAAAATTAGCAAAACAATTGGAAAGTTTGCTAAACTGTGAAAAATTTGGAAAATGGTTGTCATGCTACAAAATTTTGTTGTAGGAAAAATTGTGGTGTGTGTCATTTTTGCAGCAAATTTTTGTAGAGTCTGTGGCCATTTGATTCTTCGCACCTTGTTTCTGCTTTGGGGCTACGAATAAAAATTGGGTGAGCAAAATCGCATGCATTTGTCACTGCTATACACCCCTACATTGTTAGAGGATCTCCAATACACTAGGCACCCATGTTGCCAATTTCTTAAAAGGGGCCTGCCATCATGAGAAATAATTCAAAATTGTAAGGGACGCTGGCGTTGCTTGTATCCAAAATGGAGGCACCCACGGAATCCTCGTGGCCAGCGTGGACATCCTGCATCAGAGTTGACGCAGTGGCATGATGCCCGCCAATTGACGGCTATTTAAAGCGCCAGAACATCACCATCAATGCCCTGGAATAGGTTCTACCTCGTGTGTTCCTGGGTGAGCTTCCTGTGTTATTTCTGATTGATCCTGTGTTTGACCTTGCCTGACTACCACATTCGGATTCTTTGCTGCCTGAACCGACCTAGTTGCCTGGAGTTGACCATTTGTCTGCTTAAACCTTAACTGTACCTCGATCTGTGCTGGACTGGTGCTTCCTTCTTGGTCCACTATTCCTGGCTGAGCCTTCATGCCCCTGAAAAATACACTTTACTAACTCTATGTTTAGTATTTAATTTAGTTTCCTTCAGTCTTGGAATTACACAATCATAGTGATGGGCGAATCTACCCCGTTTCGCTTCGCCGAAAAATTAGCGAATTTCCAGCGAAAAAATTTGTAAAACGAGTCGCGGCGCGTTTTTGCCGTGCGTTGCGTCGTTTTCGTCGCGTCATTTTCGACGCGCGTTGCATTGTTTTCGTCGCGTCAAAAAAGACACGCGACTCGTTTTTTTCAGGTAATTTTTTTTTCGCAGAATTTTCGTGGGCGTTTTGCGAATTTATTCGCCAGCGGTGAATCGCGGGAATTCACAGCGAATTCGTCCCTGGCGAATAAATTCGCCCATCACTACACAATCACAGCAAGCAGGCAGGAGCAATTTTGCAGACACTGTAATTAAGACAAATTGTGTATCGCCTCAGGCATTGAGTTAGGGCAGATAAAAATAATTTGTGTTCCATGCTTGAAGGACTTCATTATGCAGCTTTTTATGTGCCAATTTAAAAACCTCTAATTTTTTTACATTACGTCTAGTAGACTGGTAATGGTATCTACTACTACATTATGTTACTGTTTAAGCAAAAAGTACCATTTATAGATTATATATTACTACTTGTTTACTAACCCAGACACAGCTAACTATAAATCGACAGATACTACCCAGGTGATTTGTATCCCACATTAAAAAGAATAATCCATATGGTTATGTGTATGTCATTATTTAGACAGGGGGTGGCTCAGATGCCTTTGGTTGACGTAGAAGGATAAAATGACATATGCGTTTGTTGTGCATCTTTTTGTTTTATTGCGCAAATCGAAACAAAACACATGGCGATTTTTTGATGCAGTTTTGCAAATATTTTTGCCATTGGAGAAACCCGGAATAGTTGCTTGGTACTGATCTGTCCTGCCTCCAGTTCTGAATCATGCACAATGCTGACACAGAGGAATTTGAGCTACCAACAATTGCAAACTGGGGATATTTCCAGTATTCCCACTACATCCTCTTAAAACACTATTTTCATTACCTGGAGTGTAGGCACAATTAGCCAACACCTCCAGTGAAGAAAACTATTTTTTATATTAGCAGTAAAAAGGCAGTTTGAGGGGAATAAGATAATAAAAAGTCTAATACAAGAGGTACATTATTAATCCTTGTGAGGTTTTAGTTGCCATCTAAGACAACATGAATAATAATTTACTGTTTAATTTGTAAAGTGAATATGTAATGTGACAGAATACTGACTGTTGCTTCACAATACTAAAGAGTTCCTCACCAGGTGTATTATATTGTATTTTATAATTACCACAGTAAAATATTTTACAACATAATAACACAGTTTACATTGCATTTAACTGCAGAGAAAAACTAGGGTTTTTTGTCAGGTAGTAAAGGCACCCAATGCTTTTCTGCAGTACATTTAAGAAAGCGGTGTCTTTGTTTTCAATAAGAATGTTTTTTGAGAAAGATTTAAGAATCGGTCCAGAACATATTGGATAAAACTATGTATATGGTATTACCATTGTTTTTTTTGTATTGTTCTGGACACTGGGGGAATGCAATGTGCACTGTCATTTTCAGCTTTACAGAGTATTGTGCTGCTGTGCCTAGAGAATTGAAACCCAAAGACATTATTGGATTCTCACAATGATTACATCCAGTGACTGCAGGTTTTCTCTAATTGCCAATAAAACCCTTCCAAATCATACATTAAAAACAGTAGAAGGGATTGTACTGTAATTAAAGGGATTTGAAGGTAGACATGTTAGCCACACAGAAGATCAACATAGTCCCTTGGAGACGTCGAGTATATGAGATACCCATGCGTACAAGAAACATCAATAAGATTATGACATTTAATTGGAGCAGCTGCCCATATTTTACCATTTTTTTGTTGCTGTTTTCTCATTTAGCTAATGAAAAATTATTTCCTCTATGACAGATTGCTCTCTGAATATTGACTCAGGGGCTGTCAATTAGCTGTTTGCTTTCGGAAAAAATGTTAGGGATGAGAGCAATGTTACAACTAAATTAATGGGAATGGCACTTCACTAACACAGTTTTCAGAGATGCTGGTTATTAGGAGCTCCCTGTGTGCAGATATATTAATGGTCATTTATCTTGAAAATCAAACAAAAGAGAGCAAATTTTCAATATTCATTGACGTTTCCCATTGTAAATATTAGTAATATCTGCTTCTATTTTTAGTTCCTACTTCTAACTGATCCCTGTGCCATTGGATAGGTTCAGTCTTTTCTGATTAATTGTGTTTAGTAATCATGTTTTTATTGAAAAAAAAAAGGATTATTATATCATTTAAAGGTGAAATCAGAGTCTGGTGTTCTCAGTCAATGGGATGATAATCAGGTGTGAGTGAGAGACCCTGTTTTTAGATCCAGCAAAACCTGATCACACATAAAATTTATTTGTGGAAATGTATCATGGCTCAAACAAAGAAGGTGTCTGAGGACTTCAGAAAAACAGTTATTGATGCCCATAAAGCTAGAAGCAGTTACAAGACTATCTCTAAATATAATCAAGAGTCAGACAAATTGTGTACAAATGGAGGAAATGTAAGACCAGTGTTACCCTACCCAGGAGTAGATGGCTTGCCGTCATTGATGGAATAAAGAATTCTGAACAGTGGGTCATGCAGCAAGACAATGATCATAAACACACTAGTCTTTTATCAAAGGGGTAGATTTACTAAAGGACGAAGCGGCTAGCGCTAGAGACAATATGCCAACATCGCCACATTGCCAAGTCACTAACAGGCACAGGGGCCAATTTGCAAGTGAAAGTGACTGCCGCTAGTATTAGTTCGCACTCTATCGCCAGGTGACTTTTCATTTTGGTGAACGATCGTTACTCCACAAATTCACTAAAATACAGATTATGCTGAACATTACCTCTTTCACCAGAGTTGACTTCGCTGCCTCAGACCAGGTGAAGTGCTAAAAAGAAGCTAGATCTCCCTCAATCTTCTGTCACATACAGCATATCCTGTCTGCCGTAAATGCAATAAAGTTGAAAATACACTGGCAACTTTTCCTTTTTTTAAGCAGGATTGCATGCAAAGGTCCTAACTTTCGCTTTTTAAAGTTTTCTCCAGACATTTAAAAGCATAAGGAACATTAATTTTACAGTGGACTCATGTGTAGGGCATTATATACCTTGTCTTTATTAAGGTTCCCCAACATTTATAATAAAGACATACAACATTAAATTTCCCACCCAATGCAAATTGACCTAACTGCAGGATCACTAGTGAATTTTTCGCTGGGCACAAATGAAAGCTAGCGCATCTCCACTATGAAATGCTTGCATAGCCGAAGGAACACTTTGCATACTAGTTACTTAGCGTATTCGTACTGCATTTGTGCCTGGCATAGTGGTGCGAGGAGTGGGAAGCTGATGCTGGCGAAAATTTGCCTGTTAGTGAATTTGCCACAAAGAGTCAAGTGAATGGTCAGGCCATTTCAAAGAACTGCCCTTAATCCAGTTAAAATATTGTGTAAAGACCTACTGGCAAATTCACTAAAGAGCGAAAATGTGGCGACATCTAAAATGCAAAGTTGCGCTCAGGGAGGTGAAGGGTAGCAAAGTTGCACTACGCAACTGCTAGCGAAGCCTAATTTGCATACAGCACAAACTTAAACTTATAATAGAAGTATATGTTACAGCCACTACATTCCACTACACAAGCCCAGGAAACCTTTAATAAATAAAATAAAGTTGTCCTATTGCCCTAAACATGTGCCCCCTGTATAGCTGAGTTGCCATATGTTAGGAAATGTAGGGGGGAAGGAGGGTAACCCCCCAAAACATTTTCGCTATTTTCAGGCTATCACTCTACAAAAGGTAGACGCTAGTCTTAATAAATTTGCGAAGTTGTCAATTGACGTCACACTGGTGAATTAGTGCTAGCATTAGATGCTTCAAGCTTTAGTGAATTTGCCCCCTAAAGTGAGCGGCTCTTGTGAGAAAACCCACCAACACTCAGAGCTGAAGTTCTATAGTGAGGAATGGGCCATAATTTCTGCTGCGAAATGGGGAATTTTGATGCCGGCGATTTTCGCAGGTGATTTGCGAATTTAATTGCCGGCGGCGAAATGTGGAGATTCGCCCCTGGCAAATAAATTCTCCTATCACTAACAATTACTTAAAAATGTTGTGCAGGACTGATCAACAGTTACCGGAAAAGTGACCATACCAAATACATAGATACAGTATGTTACTGTACAGTTTTTTGTTTTAATTAAATACATGACCAAATATAATTTGTTTCATTTGTTAAACTAGGTTTTCTTCATCTACTTTTAGGATATGTTTGAAAATCAGATGACGTTTTAGGTCACATTCATTTAAAAATATAGAAAATTTGAAAGGGTTCACAAACTTTTATGCACAGATATATATATATATGTATATCTATAAGTATATATATATATACTGGGCCAAATCCCCTTTTCCCTTCAGTTGAGGGGAATATTGCAGTTCTAAGGAGAAAATCCTCCCACTTATAGACTCATGATTTGAAATAATAAGCAAGAGATGCCTGTGTGAAACCTGTACTCAGACAGATTACATCTTTATTAAATATAATGGTGATGCTTACAGAGAGCATTGCAGTCAATCAGGGAATGTCACATTCTAAACATTCCTTGAAATTTGAAGAAGTGTTGAAGTGTTTTATAATCTAGGCATGCAAATACTATCAGATTCTACTGATGTACACTTGCTTTTGGACCTTATAAAATAATGGTCATCGAAAGTCTCTTAAAGTAGCCAATTTGTGATACTTAACTTAGCAACAGCATTTCCTGACATGTCTGATAGCTATACTGTTGTTATTCCGTTATTAATAGCATGAACTACAGTGCTATTTAGCACCACTATCACTCTTAACATTATTTATGCTGCTTCCAATGTGCTGTCATCATGAAATGTTAAGAAATTGGAATCAGCAGGATAATTGGGCAGTCTTCTCATACACATTTATGCATATGCAGTAAATGGGGTTATTAAGGGGTTACAAAGTCTTCAAACAGACTACATCTCACTGCATCAGTTTTGATAGTCAAAGCACATTCTCTCTTATTCTATTCATTGTTTGGAAATGTGACCTTAGGTGATAAAATCATGGACCATTATTATACCTGTAAACAAATACATCTTCACAAGAAGGTAAAATATATTTTGTCTCTCTGTAGTCTGTCAAGATAAACTATAAACTTTGGCAGCAATATGATATATACTGGAACCTGTATTTGAAGACCATATCTAAACAATAACAATAACTAAACAAATGAAATATATTGTATATTTGAAATATATTTTATATGATTTATAAGATTTTCCAGAACCGATTCCCCTGCATCTGCCTCCCTGAGCTTTCCCCAATCATGGATCATTTACAAAAAGGCATGTGCATTACAGGAAAAAGAGTAGTTCAAGAAAGTTTTGAGTTTCTAGAGGGTCTGCAGGTCAAGGTGACCAGATTCTCAGAAGGAAATCTTGGGATGGGGGAGTATAGTGGTAACATTTGCTAGACCTCACTCACTTAGGAAGAGACACCTCCAATAAACAACTCCCCATTTTACATATACAATTTCATGTATAATTACCTTGGACTCATAGCAGCATGAACACAGTGACCATCGCATGTATAAAAATCCTTAGAAATCATAACGGGATGACACATTGGCAATGTAAAAATACCCCCATAACTCATAGCAGGACGGCACAGTGGCAATAACATGTATAAACTTACCCCATCGCTGATATCCATTGTAATAAGCTGATCAGAGTCTGCTGTGGATTGTGGAGCAGGACTAGGTTAGCCAACAGAAAGGGGTAGACAGCAAAGACTTTGCCTCCCCTGCAGGGTCACTAACCTAGCTATGCCTGTAATACACCTTGTTATTGGTGGACCCTAGGCCCTTTAGTTACATTGGTGGCACAGTGTAAGCACATCTTATAAAATTTACAGTCAATCAGAAAACCCCATGATCTCTACATGAGCTATAAAGCTAACTTTCTTGTCATTTGATGAGCAGTTTCATAGCTAACTCATGTCTGGAAATGATAATTACAAACATTAGAAGACATCTCCCTTCTACATCAGGAGATGTTTTAAATTTTTTTGCAAACCCAACTTTTGGGGCATATAATGAATCACAATTCAATTATTCTTACAATCTATAAATCACTGATATGAATAAAAACACATTTTGATAGGTGTTCAATATAAATAATTGCATTTAAATGTTACCAAATAGCTTAGCTCTTGAAGGAAGCTATGTTACCCTTTTTCCTCGGCCTTGTTTTGACCAGAAACAAAATATCTACATCTCTTTTGATTTTATGAAATGCTTAGTCACCACCTCAAATTGATGTGATGCCAAGAAGAATATAATGATAATCCAACCTTTATTAACTGATAACACCAGACCCAAACCTTTGAAGATCATGAAGGTATGAAACATCTTCATATTCGGATTTGGAGTATAATAAATCTTGAAAAAAATTGATTTTTTTTTTCCCCTGAAAAAAACTTGAGGCTTCATAATTATGCCTCTATGAATAGGAATAATAAGCAGTGGCTGGTTACAGTCGGCTGAAATATCTTGGTGATGCTAGCCTTAAATCCTTCTATTAAAAATAAAAAAAAAAGATTCTACAATGCTCAAAATGTTTTTGAAGCTTTTTTTTTTTACATACAGTAAATGCTAGTGCTATCTAACACAATACAATAGTTACGGTATTGATTGATCCTTTTTACTGCTGCAGGATCCTTCTTCACAAGGAAAAGTGTTTTTATGAGCTGTGCAAGCACAACAAAACTTTACCCTAAATATATACTTTATAGAAGAAGGGTTTAGTTTCTGAATTGTATTTTATAATTGTATTTCTATAATACTAAATCTTGGTAACGGATGAAGGTGAACGTACGTTGAAGTAGTGGGCTCAGTTGCTCTAGGGAATACAAGCTGAATACAAATAAATGCTTGTGGCTAGAAGAGCTAGTCATTATCTATATACTAATATCAGATCACTGACTTTGGAAAATTACAAGATATTGTACTTTGGAGTTGCCTGTTTTGGCCTTAGGTTAAAAATATTATGACTATTATCCAGCTAGCTGTTTGTAGGAATTGGGAGAAAATGAAAGTGTCCATCACTTAAGACATTATGAGGATTCTCTCTAATAAAACATTATTATACTTTTTATCCTCTGATATGAAAGTGTACTCACTTTTGTTTTGTAGTTTTGTTAAGCCCTTTGGTTTTGAAGACTTTCTGGTTGTCTTTTCCTAGAAAGCTACTTGGGAATCCTGAAAGTAAGAGCTATTAATGGAGTTAGCATTTATTATCAGGCATCAAAAGTGGGGTCTTCATACATAATATTGCTCCAAATCCACTGGCATAACTGTCTGGCACTAATAATGTTCATTAGCAACATCCTGCAGCAAGTTTATCATGTTAAAACATGACATGGGTCACAGACAAGCAACAGCCTTATTTTGCTGCTCACTTTTATCTGGCTTGAGGTGCAGAGCACAGCACTGGCTACAAGTGCATGCCATTTTGAAATGCAAAGACCTGCACCCATGGTACAAAGTGAGGGTTAGAAGTGATTTTTGAAACTTTACACCCTACCTTGCATTTTGCTAATGAGGCCTGGAATCTGGAATAATATTTACATAAAAGATTATGATATATTATATTTGTCCATCAGTTTCACCTTTGGCCAAATGAAATTTCCCAGTTTATTACTGAACCAAAGGCTGACCAGATAAAGTCAGTGTATTTTATTTCAGCATGGGGGTCAGGTTTTGTAGCATCCCACATTGTGCTGTTGTATGAACAAATTGTGTGGATCAAATGAAGTTTGACCCACAGTATCTGATCAAAATCTAGATTGATCAAAAGCAAGACTTCAGTTGCCACACTGCCTTGCATATTTTGAGAAGAAGAAGAAGAAGAGCAAAAGTGCACAAGTAATTGTGGTGTTTGGAGAACTGTTTGGAGAAGAGTTGAGTTTGAACCTTATTTGTGTAGTTGTTTGTAGTGGCAAACTGAGATAGCAGTAGCAAAGGACAGAGAAAAAAAAAGCTTTCAGTTGTCATTTCATTTACATGCTGTAACTGTACACTACACACCAGAGAGTCTGCAGGTTAAGGTGACCAGATTATCAGAAGGAAATCTCCCTTTTTTACATATACAATTTCATGTATATTTCCTAAGACTCAAACCTTCATGCATATAAGTAATGCTTCCTTGATCTTAAGTTTTCTTTCCCAACATCGGGTGCCTTTCCTGACCCTGCATATTCGTTTTTGTAGCATTACCAATATGACATAATGGCAAAATTACATAATATTATGGCCACTATTGGCCAAGTGCTTTATTACTTGCATATTTATTATTTTCAGGATAAAAGAGCTTAAAAGACCTAAAGGCCAAACAACTACTCAACACATCATTGGGGGTTATACCATTGTGGACAGTTGGCATATATCATATAACTTAAACCTGCAGAGTCGTTGCATCAGTGGTGGTAGAGGTCAGCAGTGAGCACAATGCCTTTCTATAGCATGCAGCTGAGATTGTCTTTAGCTTAATTCAGCTTACTGTTTGCCTTTTAGCTATTCAAAGTAACTCTGCAAACAGGGAAGTGTTTCAATGTGTTCTTAGTGGTGGCAGGATAGGCATATATTGCCGTTTTTCTTTCAGAGGCATCCTGTACTATTTATGCTAAATTTGTTCACTATTGTTACACATATATTTTACCATTTGTTTAGCCTTTGTACAGTCTTTTTTTATATTTTAATTAAATTACCCTAACTCAATAATGCAGATCCAGTGACTTAGCAGTTGACATGCACAAGTAGAGTGAACTTGCCCATGTGTTCCCAGATGTATTATTCATTTGATAGCTACATTCCTGCATGCCTGTAGGGATCATAACAACCATAGCTGTACAGTAACAGTTTAAACTATCCACTTTATTCAATAGCTTTTCAAAATTTCAAGGCGGACTGCTGCGAGTGACTCATTACTAGAAGTATTGGTACATTCTTTTTAAATGAATCAATTTATCTTTAGTGCATCAGTACAGCTGTCTGTAATTTTTTTTTCTTTTGTGTCAGGTCAGTCTGACACTGGATGAACCTTTCAAGCATTCTGAAGGTATAAAGCTTCCTTTAAAAATATATATTATTAAAAAGTTTTGT
>CM044436.1:74872744-74905174 GCA_024363595.1 Xenopus borealis
ATATATATATATATATATATATTGTGGGGGTTCACTTCATTAACGTAACTGGACTGGGGCGGGCCCTGGTGCATGATGTGCAGTCAGACCCACTGCCCCCTTTCGTACGTGATTATGCACCCCAGAAATCATTCGCTCCTGCAGGAAATCGTCTGTGCCCAAGCTGCGCCGGGGCCCTGAGGTGCGGACCCTGGCCCAATCGCACCCCCTGCTCCCCTGGTAGTTCCGCCACTAGTTCACTCACTAGTAGGCTGCAAATGAGACAACTTCACACACCAGGATCAGTTTTAGGGCTGCCTGTCCATGTTTATTTTCCAATGGCTGCAGAATTTCCCCTTGCAGGGGGAAAGTAACCAAAGCAGGAACAGTAGTTTAACAGAAAAACCAAAAACCTGGCTAACATAAAAATAAATGCCTTTCTTTTCTCCCGACGCTGAGAACTCCAGCAGTTTGTCTCACACACACAAACTCAGCACTGCTGCTCAGTGTCAGGTGTTCTAAATAGGCCAAGGGCCTCTTGAAAACCTGGCCTACGGATTTGTTTATTTATATATACATATATATATATATATATATATATCGTCCAGCTCTGGTAATGTCCACTCTAATAGGTCAGAATTGTAAGACTGGGTGTGTCCTCGTTAGTGGGGAGTCGTTCCACATGTACTATATAAAGTCCAGCACTCCCATACTTTTAGAAAACATCATGTTTATTGTATCATCTTGTTAAAAAAACAGTAGCAATTTGCACAATCATACTCATCTGTCTGGTGACGTCACAATGTTTTGGGAGCTCACTGCACCTTTAAAGTTGTTTGTGCTTTATATGTTATAGCAATCCAGGAAACAATATGGAGCTGAATGCCTCACTAGGTGTATCGTCCTGGACGCCTCGCTTCTGTGACGTACTGACGCTGTTTGCGTCACTGCATCATGGTGACCGGGGATGCCAACGACGGTAATCTAGGATGAGTGAAAAGGAATTACCATCTTTTGCCTTTGATCTGTACTGTGATATGGAGACACACTTGAGAAAGGGTGCAGTGAACTCCCGAAACATTGTGACATCTCCAGACTGATGAGAATGATTGTGCAAAATGCTACTGCTTTTTTAATAAGATGATACAATAAACATGATGTTTTGTAAACGTATGGGAAAATTGTGCTCACCACTAATCTAAAACCATTAAGTGGGGGTGCAATGAGGCTGTGACCACAAAATACATATAGGCAAATATAAGAGGTCCTCTGTACTCAACCCATTATCAACATATTTAAGACATTGAGACATTTTGTGCACAAAGCTACTAAAAAATGCCTTACCCTTTAAACAACAGGGATTGTTTGTCCATATATTGCAATATATTTAAGCTGGCCAACTACCTCAAAGTCATCCCATATCTGGCCAGTCCTACTCTCAATTTGCATCTGATTCTTTGCTTCATTTTACATTTTACAAAAGTAACCTGCAACTTACTTGCTGCTTTCAAAGTAAAACTCCCAAACTTATAGATATATATAGATATATAGATAGATATATATAGATATAGATATATATATATATATAGATATATATATATATATATATATATATATATATACAGTATGTAACAAGGAAGAACACTCCAAATACAACTGTATCAGTTTTCTTGTGTGCAGAAGAACTGTCCAAAGTGATTTACATCAAACTAAAATTTCCAAGCTTTGAGCACAAACTGTGATCTACCTCAGGGAAATATGAACAGAAGTGTGGATCAAACAAACACTTTAAACCCTCCCCCCAGTGAAATTACCAAACTAATACATAAAAATCAAAGTAATATATATTTCGTACACATTGCAATAGTGATTCAAATGAGTGATAGAAAAGGGGCAATTAAAGATAACTGATGAAAAAAATATATATAAGAGAAAAATAAGTACAGGAAAGATAAAATATATAGAAATAACAGCAAAGGGTGCATTAGTCATGAAAACCAAAATGTGGGAAATTAACACATGGGTAGGGAATGGCAGGTCACACTGGGTTCATAGGTGCATTAAAGATATACAACATAACATAATGCAAGTAGGGGTTGCCTATTCATGATCATGCAGAACCAGTTTTAGAACTGCAAGTGTTGCCATCAAAAGAACAATGTGGCCCAGGGGATGTGTTGCTGCTACTTTAAAAGTAAAATATAGTGAATACACAGACCCTTGATTGAGCAAGTTTACTATATTGTAAGATTTTACAAGTTTTTTTTAAATAAAAGTGGACCCAATAAAGGACCCTGAGGGAACCCACCAAGGACTTTACTTCAAGTAAAGAATGTACCATTAACAACCACCCTCTGCACATGGATAGGAAACTGGCAACAGGATTGGGAACAGGGCCAAGGGGTAGGCAGAGTAGGCATGTGCCTAGGGTGCAAAGCTGGGGCGGGCGCCAGGCACTAAGCAGCTCTGTCACCTACCCCATGTCCAGTCATATCTCTCCCTGTGTTCTCATGATACTGTGCATATGCGCACATAAATTCACACTTTCGTGCAAGAGCGCATGGAGATGCGCACATGCGTGCACAACAATGGACACAAGCATCGACTCTCTTGTGCTCATACTGGTTTGCATATGCGCGTGCTCAGCTGGCACCACTGATGGCCAGGTAGCCTAGGGAGCCTCTCCGGTGTGGCCTGGCTCTGATTGGGACTCCATTAAACCCAAAAGCCCTTATTTTAGAAAGCAGTTGTGTGTAGGCACTGTATCAAATGATTTGATAAAATCCAAATAGATCACATCTACTGCTTCATCGCTGTACAGCAGCTTACTTACCTCATCATAAAAAGCAATCAAATGTCTAACATGACCTATCCTTCAGAAAGCCACACTGATTGGTGCTCATAATGCCATTCACCAGGACAAAATGTGGAATCTCTTAACAAGCCTACTAATAATTTGCCCATCATGGATGTCAAATTAACTGACCTATAATTGCTGAGTTTATAATCCCTTTTTAAATATAGAAATTACATCATCTTTCCTCCATTCTCTAGGTACCATACCAGATGAGAGTCTGATAAAATCAGAAATAGAGGCCAGTTTAAAACTAGCTTTCTTATTACCTGAGGGTGTATTCCATCTGGCACTGGCACATTGTTCACATTCATTTTTAGAAAAGCTGTATTAACCTTATCTTCAGTCAGCCACTGACTAGACTGGACTGGTCTGAGCCAGCAGTGCAATTATGAAGTGGGTCATGAAACTCTGACTCCTTTATTGTATAACTGAAAGAAAAAAACTGCTTCAGCACATTTGCCTTTTTCTGTATCTTGTACAAGCATAATAGTACCATTATTTAAAGGAGAAACACTCTCAACCTGCATCTTTTTACTATTTTTTTTTACTATTAATATAATTAATATATATAATTTATAATATAATTAAATATCTTTTTGGGGTTAGCCTTAGCCTCTGACACAATATGCTCCTCATTTTCTATGTTTTCCTTCCTTAAACAACATTTGTTTTAGTGTTCATAATCACTGAATGCAGCTTCTGTCCCCACAGACTTGTAGTTTTGAAATTGTATTTTCGTCTATTCGTCTAATGTATTAAGCCACATTAAGTGGTTTTTGGTGTCTAAAATGAATAAATTAAGAAAAGTAACAATTTAATATTTTAAATGACATTGCAGTTCTGTGTTTTTAGCAGAAAACGTAATGCCCCAATCAATTCTCTGAAGAGAAACCCTAAAGCAGCCAAATTTTGTCATACTCAGCTGTGCAACATTGCCCAAATATGACTGTATCTCAGTTCAGATACAACCAAAACACTTATCCAGTCTCTTATTATCTCCTGCCTTGACTACTGCAACCTACTCCTCAAAGGTATTCCAACAAGTTGCCTTTTACAACTCTAATCTGTTCTGAATGTTGCTACCAGACTGTTGAGTGGCAAGATACTGTAGATGAATCTTTCTCCCCACTCAACATCAGCTGTTCCCTATGCATATCCTTTCACTGGATCCCAATCTCCTCAAATTCAAATTACAATGAATGAAGCCATACCTATATTTCATCTCTGATCTCAAAGTACACTCCTTCACACAACCTTCCCTTTGCCTCTCTTCTCCTCTCATCACTTCAACCCATTCTCGTCTAAAAGACTTCTCTCTGACTTTTCGATGGTGCTCTCTGCCTAGAGCTGTCAGAATTTCTCCTTCCTTCCAAACTGTCCATAAAGACCCACTTGTTTAGGGAACTTTATTAAATGTATCTTAATTAATCAGTCATTGCGGTTTACAATACACATGGGACTCATATGTGTATTATAAACCACACATTTGTTTCTAAAATCCTTATGTCTCAACCTTTTAGTTTGTAAACTCTTGCAAGTATGTGCCTAATGCTATGATTCTCTGTAAACCCTTGTTTGGTTTTTGCTGTTGGTTCCATGTTCATTATAAACTATGTAAAGCATTGTATAACTTGTTGGGGCTATATAAATAAATGATGAAAATTTTGCTTTTCTGAAATGCAGGGTTTTTGTTGCCTCAGTGTATATTTGTTTTTTGCACCAAACATCAAATACAATCATGTTATGGTCACTATTACCCAGGGGTTTGATCACTTGCACATTTGCTATATGTTCTGGGTCATTACAGTTTATGCAATATTCATGCTAAAATAGAATTAGTCTTCAGAAAATAAATAAATCTCAGAAATGCACCCTGGTTGTGTCCTGTGTACATATTTGCAGTAGGCTGCTGTAACATTGGGGGCCTTTAATCCCACTTTCCACTATCCTATAAATGGTTAATATTGCAAGGGTCACTCAAATTGTCCTTGTAGTGTGCTACAGGTATGGGACCAATTAGCTAGTGTTCTCTGGTGTTCTGTAATTTGGATCTCCATAATTTGTCTATTAAAAAGCGCTTAAACATTAGAAAAACAATACATTTTTTTGCCTCCAATAAAGATTCCTTATATCTTTTTTAGGCTCAAGTACAGATTACTGTTTTATTACTACAGATAAAAAGGAAACATATTTTATGAAAGGCAGCATTCCCTAAAAAAAAGCTTTGTGGATAACTGGTTTCCAGATAATGAATTCCATACCTGTACTTGCTGATGACCAGCAATAGCTAAACAATTAATTGCTGTGCATGAAGTAAATACCTTCCCAAAATTGAAATGCTGATTTTGTCAGGTGACTCATACTGATTAAGTGCTATGATCTAATTTATCCAAATTATAAATTTTTCTCATTTTTATTTACACTTCAAACTAAAGTTGTATATGTTTGTATAATAACCCTTGCTCACATGTTTTGCTTTAAGGGGCTGTTGGTCATGTATTTGTCACATATAGGAAAGCATTTTGTTGTGACATACACCTATGCTCTAGGGATTTTAGTAGTGGGGATATGAATGCATGTAATAAAAGCTTTTGCCTTTTTACAGCTTTATTTTTTCTTGTACTTACCATGATCATGAATAGTGATGGGTGAATTTATTCGCCAGGCGCGAATTCAGGGTGAATTCACGGCGATTCGCCGCCTGCGAATAATTTCGCAAAACGCCAGTGGAAATTCGCTGGCATATAAAAAAAACGAGTTTAGCGCCGAAAATGAGGTGACGTGCGTTGAAAAAGACACAACGCAGCATCAAAAAAAGTGCTGCGCCACGTTTCGAGAATATTTTGCTGGATTCGCCCATCACTAATCATGAAATATGTCAGCAAAAACACTTCATAACTGGAAATATCATTTGTACCAAAACACATGAAATTCATATAATATATTTGCAGCTTACAGTAGTTAGTGATTTCTGGACAGCCCCTCACCCCTCTGAATGATGGATGTCTTTGTAATATAGAGAACCTGATTATCATAGTGAGATATTTCTATGTAAAACCTCCACATAACCTTCTTATCTCCTGCATCAGGCTCCCTGCCTGAACTGATTGTTAGAACAAAGGAGTCTGCACTGGAACAGGAACATATCTCAGAACCAAGTCCTTATCATCTATTTAACTGGCAAGAGCTGCCACTCAGTCTGTCATTTTGCTTTGAGACATAATGAATGGTGTCTGCACTGCACACTGTAGATAACTAGCCAGACTGGAAGTGATTTAATTCCACACCAAATAAGATAAAACATTGATTACCCAGTATATCCTTTCCAGTTATTTGTTAGTGAAATTGATCTATTGGCTAAAAAGAACACAAAAACAAAAGAGACTATCACCCTCTAAACAGTTTTGCCAGTGCAAGTAAACACACTATACATTATGTCTCAGTTACTATTAATACTGACAAACTCATCTGGTTTGGCAAATAAATGCATTCTTACTATCATGCAGCAAATGGTAAGTGGTATTGGCAATCTTCTGTAAATGCACTTTGATATTATTTTTTGATATGCAAGAATTCATACATTGCACATTCTGTTGAACTATTTAACTATAACTCAGTTTATAAGCCCAGAAAAGTAAAATAAATTAGAGTAAAACTTCTAAAAATGTAGAAACAAGTAGCCCTTTTAAAAAATGTAATATTATTAAAATCATTTTGCATTGTACATTTTAGTTGTGCTGATTGAAACATCTTGGTGGGTAATCTAACACAAGTAACTAAAACAACTGTACTTGCTGAGAATTTTTAATGAAGACGTTTCACTGGTCATCCAAGCAGCTTCTTCAGTTCAACTGACTACTGTGTAGGGGAGTTCTCGGCATATAGACTCTTCCAACAATCCAATCACAACGGCACATTGTAACTCTTCAGAGAGGTGACATCTGAAATTCCCTGAGGTGATTATTCTGTTACTATGATAGGATTGCCAATGTGTCATGCAACTCCTAAACACAGGTGTTACTTGTGTGAGTTGCATGAATGGATGTGTGAAGAGTTCTGAAACCCTGAGTACAGATGTTACAACAGCATTGTATGTAGCAGACAGGGGGTGTTGAAGGCCCCCGCCTCTTTCACACCTCTTTGTGACTGGATTGGAAGCATCTATATGCCAAGAACTCCCCTACACTAGTCAGTTGAACTGAAGAAGCTGTTTGGATGAGCAGTGAAACATCTCCATTAAAATTTCTCAGCAAGTCCAATTGTTTTGAATTACTTGTGTTAGATATACCATGTCCTGGATGAATGAGAATCTTCATAGTCATCTTGGTGGGTCAATTATCATTGGGGCAGGGTGCAAAAAAGATGCAAATTTTATCATTGGTGAGTTCTCGGAGTACAGGAATCTGAACTTTCCAAATGAATACAACACAAACTGAGTTTGTTAGTTCTGTATGTAGTGGTGGACTACAGGAGAAATGTAAGAGTGAATGACATGCAAGTTAGGGTTTTCTTGCTAATCCAGAGTTATGTTTGTTGTAGGCAGCATGACTCCAAGGCGCAAGTGTACAATAAATAAACACTAAGGAGCCCAAATTTTTGCGCCATTTGACAGGGGGACTTTGTAAAAATTACCCCTCTCTCTTTGTAGTTGGTGTAAATAATTTTCTTGCAGTCTTCTGACTATTTGAGAAATCAGTTGTAGAAATATTGTGCATTGATGCAAACTAAAAATGCACATTTTTTTTCTGGCAATGGACATGCCTTTGAATATTTTTGTATACTCATAAAAACAGAAACTTGTAAATTGCTCACATTGCCAATATTTTTCAATGAAACACTCCTATGACATTCAATAGTGTTTGTTATATATGACTATTTCAACATAACCTAAAGCTGAGTACACACAGTATGTGCTCATCACAAATCACATACTAACAAAAAAATATTTTTGCTCAAAAAATGTGGCAGTTTCAGTCAAGCTTATCAAATGCTCAATACAGTATAATATCTGTTTATTGCAAAATATTACCATACCTCCCAACATTTTGGAAATAGAGAGAAGGGCAAAGGGTTTTGCTGAGCATAGCACAGCAATTTTTTTACCACACCAATTTTTTGTGGCCATACCCCAATTATGTTAGTTTTACAAAATTTGGCAGGTTATGAAAGTTTGAAAGCATTTCAGTGGTTTTTATGTATTACAACAGTTTTGTTAATGATGGTGGATTGCCCTTTGAGCTGCAAGGCACAGTTTCCCCCAAGAGACCTGCTTATCTTAAATTGTTACAATTGTTATTTGCTTATTTTTTTTTTAAGTTTCTACTCGTGGCTCTCTTCCAAAAGCAAATTAAGTTAGAAACATTTTATCTTTTTTTGGCTGTTCGCTGCAGGAGATCAAAGAGAAAGTTGGGACATTTCAGTAACAAACACTGGAATGCGGGTTGAGCTCTCAAAAGGGACAGTTGGGAGGCAAGTATTACATGTGAAATGAAAAGTACTACATTCCCCTTAGAATATATATATATATTAAGGGGCAGATTTATGAAGGGTAGAAGTGAAAATTCGAATGAAAAAAATTTCAAAGTAATTTTTGGGTACTTCGACTATCGAATAGGCCAAAATTAGATTCTTATTGAAAAATTCGACCATCTGAAATTGAAATACTGCCTTTTTAAAAAAAAATTGAATTTGTCCATTCACCACCTTAAACCTGGTGAATTGCTGTTTTAGCCTATGGGGGACCTTCTACAACCCTTAAAGAACAAGTAAACCTTTTTTTTTCTATCTGTAAATTTGCTCTAAACAGCTCCCCAGATTAATGTACCTTAGTCCCTGCTGCAAGTCTGCTCTGGTTTCTGTGTTATCAGCAGCTTGTTTCCCCTTCTTCCTGGTGCAGAGTGAAGCCCCGCCCCTTAGCTTTCTGAGCTGACCTTATCTCTCAGACTAGTCTTGGAGATCATTTGCATAATGTGACAGAGCAGAGAGCAGTGTGTTTAGCACATTTTGCTTGGGGAAACTAGCTTACTAATGCACACACTGGCTCCCTCTTCCTCTCTATTGTGGAACAACAGCAAAATGCACTGCTCAGTAAACTAAGGGGCTGGGCTTCACTCTGCACCAGGAAGAAGGGGAAAGAAGCTGCTGATAACACAGAAACCAGAGCAGACTTGCAGCAGGGACTAAGGTACATTAATCTGGGGGGCTGTTTAGAGCAAATTTACAGAGAGATAAAGAAAAACATTTACTTTTCCTTTAAGGAGTATTTTTTGAAAAATCTAATTTTTTTTGGAGGAAATCGTTCAAATCGAACAATTTGAACTATTTTATTTCTATTGACAGCGGACCTTTTCGGTCAATTTTTGGATCGCAAAACTCCATCTAAAAATATTTGGTCCAATTTTGAAGGTTTTTCACTTCGAAATTTGACCCTTGATAAATCTGCCCCTAAGAGTGCCACACATACTGCATTACTTGTGAAATAATTTCTGACAATATTTTACCCTGTATGTGCATATTGGAAAGTTTTTTGGTGTGTTTTTTAGGATTAAAAAGTAAGCAAAAACTAGAAAAATAAAAATAAAGCAGCAGATCAGATGCTAGTTGAGTATCACAGGTGAGATAGATCTTTGTTAAAGATGGTACTCCCAAAGTTAAACCTAAGATGGTACGCCCAAAGTTCATCTTCATCTTATTAGATGGCTTTTAATCAATTTGGACTTTAAGAGGTTTTCAGATTGTTTTTTCTCCAATAAATAAACTGTAATCCTAAAATAATAGAAGCTATGGTGGATAATGTAAATGCTCCCATTTTTTTATTGTTGGTTGGCTTTTGGAGGGCCAGTAATGCTTTTCAAATACTTTAATTCAACAAATCTTTGGGTTTTAACATCCTAAATGTAGCATTTCAATGCAGATTGTCTAATTTACAGTTATGCTTCATCAAACAAATTTTCGCAAATCTATGGTTGATTGGACTGAGCTGGAATCTGATACCATCTTTATCCTTTTACCATCATGTAACTGTCAAACACCTTCCAATGTTCAATGGAGTGTACATTTTTAATTACATTTCAGTGTCACTTTTTAGCTTATCAGTCCAGGTAGGGAAGTAATTATTGGAAAAGTTTAACATTGTAAAGCAAAACTGCCTGACTCTTTTTATTGATCGTTTAAAGAAGAAACAAAAAAATGAACGTACCATGATTGTTTTTTTTTAAACCACCATGGGCAATAGATTCTTTACTTGGGGGTGTTTTTTCATGTTTTTTTCAAGTTACTGCATAGGGGCCCATGGAAAATGAACTGTCCCTTTGCCTTATTAATGATCTGGGGGTACTCATACAGTAAATAGGAATTTTGGCCATTTGGTCCCCAAAGTGTCAACGGGTCAAACTAATCTATACCATATATTTAAGACTGTGCAAGGTAAGACTGCAGAAGGTCACTAATAAAAGCCAGCCATACCGTGAAGTATTTAATTTATATGCTGAACACTGTGCAGTCATGGGCTCTTTTATCCTTGCTTTGGACCTGGGGTTTTCCAAATGGGAAGTCTTCCCATAGTGTGGATCATACATACTATAAAGGACATGTAAATCCTACATCCATTCACCAGTACAATTATATTTTTCCCAAAAACAAATAGCAGCTTTTATCCCTCTGACACATCGTCAGTGATATTTAAATATGCCAACAGCACGTGTGCTGTAAGTTCATTCAATGAAGAATGCAGGTTTGCACGGGCAGAACTTACTTTGATAAAAGATCCTGCTTGATAACTGTAATGGTTGCGCTGTGCTTAGGTGAGGAGGTTAGGAGAAAAAATAGGAGCAGACAGCTAGAGCAGAGTTCCTTTGGGAATCAGCAATGCCGTGTCTTCATTGGCTGGTAGACTGGAGGGCATGTTTGGGAATCTGAGCATGTGCAATAGCCAACAGCCAAAGCAAACTCCTGAGGGAGGGGGCTTAGCGGTTAAAGGAGGAGAAGGAAGTGATTAAGTGGATGCTGTAGCCTTACTATTAACTTTTAAACGGATATTAAAGATATATGTCAGATATTTAAAGATTTCAAAGAGACTGCTCATTGATAAAATTTTTTGTCGAGGTTTTAAGTCTACAAAAAAGTAATAAATCTATTGAATTCAACAATTTTTTTGCCATCAATATAACTTTATACAAGGTAGTTACCACTGAGTTCAAGGTATTTTTGATTTTTCTAAACAGAAAATTATTATTTGCTTAATATTTACTCTATGTTGCAGATATCTGCAACTGCACTGCATGAGGCAAATAAAATAAAAAAAATATATATATATATGTCAATGGTAAAGGTATTTCTATGACTTTGCAATAATGTGGACAGCCTTTTTAATAAACCAAAAATATTCTGCTTGGAACAGCAAAGACAAATTAGCATAAGGAGAGCTTACCTTGTGTATTAAAGTCACCAGTGTGCTACTTCATAGGTTACATCAATACATTTTACTGAATTGTGATTGTGGCCCCTTGCAAAATATTTATGCTGGATTCTAGTTTGCTTGATATATGAATGACAGTGCTAGTATTCATTTTTTGCCTGATACCAATAAGTGCCAGTTTATTTTTGTTTTTCACATTTTTATGTAGTATCAATATATTTTTAACAATGCATCATTAGATTAACTTTAAATTAGAACTCACCATAGTATTATGATAGGAAATTGTGTGCAGTTTTCCAGATAAACCTTACTTTTCCTGCAATAATAAAGCCAAATAGACGCCAAGCCATGCAATCACCATAATATATTCAATTTTCTTTGAAAATAAACAGTTTATCATGCTCACCTCCCTGAAAGACCACTACATCTTAACTAAGTTTAATGTGCATTCTTGTATTAAAATATGAGTTGTATTAAAACAGAAATTCAATTTCTGTTATCTTCTTAGCTGTCTATAGGGAGGGCTAGGAAATATTCTCATTAAACATGTCAGAATAGTTAGACAGTGATTGATGTACAGACAATTTTCCATTGTAACTGAACAATAGATAAATTAGTCCTTACACATTTGTGCCCTTCCTCCACCCTAATAATCCTAGACAAGATGCTCTGCCTGGTTGTTACTTATAAGCTTGATTTAAAGGCTCTTCACTGAAGGAAAGAGGAAAAGAACTAGAAATTATTGGATTCTTATTATCAGTTTAAGATTAAATTTTACATTACATTAGGCCGAAAACTGAAATAAAAACAATGTTTGAAGGTTTATTTCATATATATTTCATATATATAACAAATGAAATTTTATGCTTGTTTCACTTTAATTATCTATACGGATGGGTCATACACGGGTGATACATATTAGATGTAAGTAAAAGTAAAAGGTCATTGGCTAACAGGAAATAACAAAGGCCTGCTTACAAGTGTCATACAATCTCTCAGGCCACAATCTGATATTGGAAATTTGACCATTCATGTGTGAACAAATCATAAAAAACTCAATTGCTTGACCACAGGCAACTGTTAGGAATGTATGTATGGGAAATTACATGTGTGTACAGCCCTCCCCCACCACACACACATAAACAAATTTCAATAGCAGTGCAAATTGAAACAGATCAGGCTTCTGATTTGTTCACTGTGTATGGCAGGTGAAGTAACCATTTTCGATTGTTTATGAAAATACATATTGTATATGAGGACTCTCCAATGAAATACACAGCAGAAGTGACCAACCACTGTCCAGCGAATCAAAAAATGGCAAAGTTTCTATAGGGTATTTATATGAACTATATGTTAACATTATTTGCAGTGAACACAGCTGCTAATATATGGCAAATATCCTCGGTGATGTTATGTGCACAAGCTGATTGTGAACTGACATTCAAGGAAAAGATTACTATCTTCAGTAAATGTTTAATCTATTGTATAAGGCATTTATGATGCAAGAAAGAAAACAGCTGCTATCAATCTTATTTCATAGTAACCCTTCTAAATTGTTCCTAGTGTCTTTGCCCCATTTGCTCCTGTGTTGTGCCCAACAAAAGATTTTTGCAAAAAGCAGCCCTCCAATATTTATTATATAATAGCAAGATGGAACAACTCTTTTTTTCAATAAATACATTCACAAAATATAAGGACTGCTCAAATGAAACTCATATTATATTATATAATTTTAGCTTTCCTGACTTTGAGGTCTATACACAGCATATTGGCAAGCTGTTTTTTAAATCAAAAAGCAACCATCCTGCCCACAACTACTTTCCGTGGCTATGAATACACATTGTACTTACTACGGAAGATGATGACACTGTCATACACAGAAATGAGAGTTCCTATGCATCTTCTGAAGGCTTCACGAGAGTCTTTGGCATTGTGTTTCTCACTTAAATGAACAATGTTGCCCATGGTGGACACTATGCTTTTGTGTTGTAAAGCATCTGTTGGCAATAATTCCTACTACTAATTACATTAGTTCAGTATGCAACAGTATTCTGCAGAAATGATTGCTACTTTCCTACTTCAGAGACCACAATTTTTCACATCAAGTGCTGACTGACTAATAATCCAAATTATTGACAAACAAGATTTATTAGGTTTAGGGTCAGCTCAAAATTCCAATGCCCTGACTTTCAGTCTTAAACTCTCAATTACTGGGTTGCATAGGTCATTTGATTTAGAGGGTGAATACCATTTGCTTAATTTTGCAGCCTGCTGGGTAAGATTATAGTGATTCAAAATACAACTGGTAATGTTTTAAAAATATGATTTACTTTAATCAACCCACATCATATTTTTGCATAGAGACCCAATAACATGTACACATATTCTATTCAAAACATAATTTATTTTTTTAAATTTGAAAACATTTTTGTGTAAAATACCTGGGGATGCCCCTGCCTTGACTGCTGGAACTTCTGTCGCCACCTATTCAGACCTGGAATTAACGTTTGCTGAGCTTCCGTTTTATTTGGCACAATTTTTCTTATTCGATTGTTTGATAAATCTAATTGTGTTAAAAACCCTCAAATTCAAAATTCGATTCGAGGGGTTTTAATTTGATAAAAATTTGATGGTCAAATTCGAGGGTTAATTAACCCTCGAATTCGACCCTTAGTAAATCTGTCCCTTGGTGTGGAAATCAAATATTTAACGGGACAGCCGCCATTGCCCAACATAGGTCTATTTCTATAGTCTGTCTAATCTCTTCTCTTACATTACCTGTCCCTGATCTTCACTGGTTTGCTGCCTGTCCTGACCTTAGCCTGTTTCTAATTTACATATGTGGACAACCCATATAATGTGTTGCACTGTGGTTTGTATTTTATGCTTGATTAAGGGGGTAAACCCGAAACGTTGCATGTCTGCACTACAATAAAAAGCATGGGGAAACCCTGGGTTAATTCTACCTAGAGTGCCATTGTTGTTCGTTCATGTTCTTAGCCTGTTTCTAACTGTTGGTTTTGACCCCGGCCTGTGACCTCAGCTACATCTCTTACTCCTGATTCTACACTGCACTACCTGATTTTATTGTCCTCGGCCTACACTCCCTGTTCCCCATTCTTCATTTATACGTTACAGTTCCCTTCTCTGCCAGAACTCCCCCCTTGGTCCTCTCACTTTAAGACGCAGTGGCATCCGAGTAGTGTAGAATACTAAATTAATACATATTAGGCTTGTCAGTTCATTAAAGTTGGTGACATACAGAGTATTCCTAATCATTATTTTGATTAGTAAATATTGCTAGAGCACCAACGTATGTTATAGTGTTGAACATAGGAGAAATTAGGTCCTTCTAAAGTGAAAGTAAAGTGAAAAGGAACTTGAGAGACATCAAGAAGAAAGCATTGTGTTATGTTTAACAGTTGCTTACAGCGTATCATGAAGAGATGATACGGCTGTATTAAGTAAACTGTTTGTTGTGTCCCAAACTATTCTGTTTTATTATAGACTGAACATGTAATTTAACTATACACATGGATACACATACAAATCTTTGTTGCACAACCAAAATACAATTGAACATGTATGGCCAGCTTTAATGGCCAAATAGCATTGTACAGGCTTTCATGCTGGTCTCATGATAATTTAATAAAAAATTATATATTTACATATCGAAAGGCTGGTGGAAAATCCTTTAATTTCACATTTTATCACCTGAGAAAAGAAATTCAGATTGTCAGAAAGTTGTCATGAATTAAACATTCTTTCTTAATATTTTTATCCTGGACTTTAGGTCAAATAGTTTTCTTGGTAAAATGTGTATTTTTCAAATGCAATTATATTTTTTTCACATTTCTAAAGCTTTTAACATTTTGATACTTTTTATGACTTCTCTACAATCTTGTAATGTGACTCATTTATTAAATCATTTCTCCACTTTCTTTTTTTAGTTTAGAAAGGTTTTTGACTTGGTGGGAAATTTATCTTGTCATTCGCAAAACATACTAAGAAATAAATAGGTATTTCACAATCTTCCAAAATGCATCAGTTAATAGTGCTGTTCCAGAAGAATTCTGCATTGAAATCCATTTCTCAAAAGAGGAAACAGATTTTTTTATATTTCATTTTGAAATCTGACATGGGGCTAGACATATTGTCTATTTCCCAGCTGCCCCAAGTCATGTGACTTGTGCTCTGATAAATTTCAATCACTCTTTACTGCTGTACTGCAAATTGGAGTGATATCACCCCCTCCCTTTCCCCCACCCAGCAGCCAAACAACGGAACAATGGGAAGGTAACCAGATAACGGCTCCCTAACACAAGATAACAGCTGCCTTTTAGATCTAAGAACAGCACTCAATAGTAAAACCCGTGTCCCACTGCGTACTATTCAGTTACATTGAGAAGCAAAAACATCAGCCTGCCAGAAAGCAGTTCCCTCCTAAACTGCTGGCACAAGTCACATGACCGGGGCAGCTGGGAAATTGACAAAATGGCTAGCCCCATGTCAGATTTCAAAACTGAATATAAAAAAATCTGTTTGCTCTTTCGAGGAAAGGATTTCAGTGCAGAAGTCTACTGAAGCAGCACTATTAACTGATGTGTTTTGAAAAAAACATGTTTTCCCATGACAGTTTCCCTTTAACAAATTTAAGTTAATCGTGTGACAAATTAATTCACTAAGCACCTATTAAAGCTGGTGTCTCTTTCTAATTTTTTTATAACTATGTTCTTACAGAAATTGTTAGACTACACATTATAAGTACAGGTGCCATTTTACTGAAGCATATGATTTTCTTCAGTATACTATACGTTGTCTTATTAGTTTAGTTGCATCATTCTGGCAAAGATAAGCTTTAGGTCCTAGAATGGTTTACTCTAATAGTTATAGGTTGCTAAGAAAATGAATCAGTATGTATGAAAAAACATGATGGATTGTTATGAAAAATGATTAAACATTAGTATCAGTATGTATCTATGTCACAAAAAAAGAGGAAATGATCTGGCATTATAGTCCTCAATTTGTTCTAGTCGTAATCTGATTGCAAAATTTAGGTCACTTCTTTTTGTGAATTCTTTTGAATTCAGGACAATGAGTGATGCATAAGTAATGTCCACTATTTCCTAAATGCTAGCACTGTGTCCTAGTGTGATAACAAAGTCAATATTTACAACCACCTTAGAATAATAGAATTAATTAGGTCTGACAACAGAGGGTTGTTTTGTTCAGTGATAAGACAACTCGGTTCATACCAGAAGTAGTAGCAAATGTTTGCAAATGATACAGATTTTTTAGAATGTTACTTCTAAAACGAATGTTGCATAAATACCAAAAAGCAATAACGACATTATGGTGACTATTGATGTTTGGACGGAAACAATAATTTGAATTTGTGGCATTCATGCATGTTTCTGTTTGGATAGATGTTCAGCTTCAGCAAGCAACTAAAGTTCACAAAAAAGTAGTTGTTTTTCATGTAAAATTAAGTAAAACACTCACCATTCAAAAAATCAAAACATTTCTCTGCAAATGAGAAATATAAACATACCATACATAGGGGCAAATTTATCCTTATTCACAAATTCGAGGGCTTTTACAAACACCTTTTAGTGAAATCGAATGTCGAGGAAAAAATTCGATAAGCATCAAAAACGACGCGCGACTCGTTTTTCCGGCTAAATTTCGCTTGGCGAAATTTTGCTGGTGATTCGCGAATTTATTCGCCAGCGGCGAATCGCGGGAATTCGCCGTGAATTCGACCCTGGCGAATAAATTCGCCCATCACTAGAAATATTCGATTGATCGATAAAATCTTTGAATCGATCGATTCGAACGATTTATCGATCAATCGAATATTTCCTTTTTGATCTTTCGACCAATCGAACTGCATTAAAATCCTTCGAATTCGATATTCAAATTCGAAGGATTTTACTTCACTGCCTATTCACATGGTTGAATTCGAGGGTTTTTTAACCCTCCAATTCGACGCTTAGTAAATCTGCCCCATAAAGTTAAACTGCTAATAATGAGAATATGTAGCTATAAAATAAGATACAATTGCCTTGGAGTGCTGCATGTTTGCAAATATGATTATGTTAAAACAATGATGCCTGAATAAAAAGTGAATAGTGCAGACCATGGAAAGTCCATATTCAAAATGTTTGCAATAGGAGAGGAAGCACTTCCCTAGCACCTCAGGATATAATGTGAAAAATGTTCAGCACCTTACAACATATTCAACACAAGTTATATGTGGGTTGTATGTTGTTCTCTAGGAACCTCATACAATGAACTGCTTGCTGTAAAAGGCAAGCTGTTTTGCTGCATTACAATTTTTAGGGACTATGCCTTCTGCATGGCATAGTCACCTCCCCCCAATACACCATCAACTGCTTGGATAAAGCTTCAGTACTTCACAAATGCTTGTGAGGTGAAGTGGGAGTAGGGTGATACAGCCATCCCTGGGTAAAACCACAACCCCCCCCCCCAAGTACCAATACCAAGAACAACCCATATTTATTAAGATGTGACATTCTGACTCTGTGGCCAGCTTATCTCCAACTGCATTTTGTAGATAGGTTGGGTGGATCCTTTCCTGTACAATTATTCATGTGAAGTTAAATGAGAATGAGACTGGCCTGAAAATGCACTCTTTTGCTCCATGTAGCTGTATAATTTCTCGAACAGACAAGAATGAGATCAACTTTACTTGCCATAATATAAGTGCTGTTCTCAAAACACAGATTACATCTTCTTATACAATGTGCTTTATATGTGGCATATTATAGCATGCATATGTGTGCCTTTCCCTATCTCCTCAAACACAAGAACAATATTATCAACTCTATTTCTCTGCTAATGTGATGTGTACAGGTATACTGGTTATAAAAAGGAGTCACATGGTACAGCAGTGAATGTCTTTCCATGTACGTAGGTTAAGATCAAACAGCATTACCCAGAATGTTTGATATTGTTCACAGGTTTTTGTCAGAGGATATTTAGTACACTTCCTCCATCTATTTATAGTTGTATTTTCAAAGAATTGATTAATATTAAAAATGAATTTATTCATAAAAGTACAGTATGCTACATTTAATTAAAGCTACAAAGGCTTGAAAGACTACATTATAGTATAAAATGAATCCCTTAAAACAATTTACATTTCTTTCAAAACGTAAGCCATTAGGTTCCAGGGTCACCAATTGCAAAATCCATTTCACTGTTCATGTGATATCATAACCATAAGACTCACCCCCTTTTTAATATACTGTTATCAGGCTAATCCCAGTTACAGACATTACTCCTGGGTTACACTCATGCTTTTTAGGGAAATGCTCTGCCTCTCTGGGGAGGTTAATCCTTTCCTTCTGTTTCTTGCATGGTTTGCCAAACGAATGTATAAACTTATACATACACACTACATTTTTAGTAGTGCAGTTGATGTTTGCTATTATTTGTAAAGCTTAAGTTGTATAATTTGCATCTACATCACTAATGCCTTCTTTTACTTCCTACTGGTCTTACAGGAAGGACAGCTACCACACCCAGGAAACCCACAATAGTTAATTCAAAGAATGTTGAAATACTGTAGTCTTATTTTTACCCCCACATTTTAGTTGTATTTTTAATGTTTCTCATTTGCAAAATAATGTTTTAGGGTCATTTTAAATCCCCAGCTTTCATTATTAAGTGCCAAATGAATAAAGAATATTGTCTTCATGTTACTTTACCTTATATCTTCTCATCTTATATGTTGACAAGAAACCGGAGAAGATGGGGTTAAACAATTTGTACCTGTTCACCTATTCATGGAAGAGTGGAAGTGATTTCTCCTTTGTTAAAAGAAGGGCATGGCAGTATGGTTATCGGGGAACATTTATTTTGGTGTTTTGCAATGAGAGGTGATATTGATTATTAGAATAGAGCATAGACAGCATGACTGGAGAGAGAAGAGGACATAAACAGAAATTTCCCACCTATCTTGGTTCTTTTTTGTGTGCTGGTGTCCTAATTTTTGAAGTTGTGTTTTATTACTGTTGCTATTTGACACTGTATGTCAAAAAATCAAATACCAAATAAAAAATCCATTATTTCCAACCCTTTAAAATAAAAAGGCAACAAGACAGCACATGGATCGCCAATGCAAGTTCCATTATTTATTTAGCCACAGTGGAGACCTGATGTATCTGCAGCAGTCTACTTCATATGATGATCAAGGTACCTTATATCTAAATCTGTGGGTTCTAACTGAGAATTCATATAAATCCAAGAAACAACGTTAACTTAACGTAAAAACTAAAATGCATTATATTGTCTCTTGAACTATTGTTTTGCAGAAACCTTTTTAAAAAATGTATCAATCAGTAAAAGAACAGATGCCATGAAAAGCAGGGGATAATTGCTGTGCATTCATCTGCAAATTGTTCGGCGTTTGATTTAAATCATTACATTTTGACACGTATTGATAGCATTTCATGTTCAATGTTTATAAAAAAGGAACTTTCATTATAACATGAAGTTCTTGTTCCATGCTCTTTATCAGCAATTAAACACAACTGAATCTTAGCATGTTTAAACTAATTATATACTGCCACTAAACTCTTAGGTGCAGATTTATCAAGGGTCAAATTGAAAAAGTTAAATTTTTTTACATTTTTTTTAGAGTAATTCGACTAGGGAATAGTCCAAATTCGATTAGAGTTTTAAAAAATTCTAAATTCTAATTTTGAAATTTATTATGTACTATCTCTTTAAAAATTCAGCTTCAGCTATTCGTCCTCTAAAACATGTTGTTTTAGCCTATGAGGGACCTCCTAGAACATATTTGGAGTCATTTGGTGAACTTTTTTTTTTCAAATTCGTTCTAATACTATCAGAGTTCGATTGGAAGATTTGGGTACAGCCTATTCACCCAAATTTTAAAAAAATTATTTTGATTGTTTTCAAATAACTCCCATAAACTCGAAATTCAACCCTTGATAATTCTTTACTTACTCTGGAACACAAATTTTAACACACTTTGTTTGTTTCATTCATCCAGATTAGTGATGGGCAAATTTATTCGCCAGGGGCGAATTCCCGCGATTCGCCGCCGGCAAATAAATTCGCGAAATGCCAGCGAAAATTCGTGAATTTTTCGGCAAAGTGAAACGGGGTAGATTCGCCCATCACTAATCCAGATCATAGTATAGCTGTAGAAATAAGTCAAATTAACTGGACTTGGAAAAAAAAACACAGCAAGTCCATACTTGTCCTTTTCATTGCTGGCTCTGATTACAACAGTTCCTACCTAATATCTCATCCCTCCTTGATTCACTGGTTATTGTCTCCATGTTGTTTATTGACTCTGATTCTTAAATGCCTGCCTTGGCCGCAGTTCTGTTTAACTTTGCCTGTACCACACCTTGGATCAAACCTTGTTGTGTTCAGTTTCTCCCTGTTCGCCCACTGAAGAAAATTCTGTGGCAGCCAACTAAGATGACCTCTGTATAAACAAACCCACCCTTCTCAGTGGACTGCAGATTTGTTTTGATTGTGCTTGTATATATAAAAAGACATGCTTATGTGTTATATACCTTCCCCCATAAGATTTCATCTAAAGACCTTCTTACAGTGCAGAAACATCAAGCAATAAATTATATAGATCAACTTGAACTCAGTTGAGTTTAGTAATCTATTCTACTTTATGAAAAGTCAATAAACTACTATTTGTACTATAGGTCCCAAAGACAATATGTAAAAAAAAAAGTTTTTTCAAAAGATTTTGATGTGTACTCTTCATTTAAACACAAAACAACTCTTCTTTTCAAAGGAGTCCATAAATCAAGCAATGATTTTTTACAGAATGCAAAAAGATTGCTAACAGTAGTGATGTTTGTAGGGTTGCTACCTTCATCAATTTTTCTGAGAAGGGATGGAAAAACTGATTATTGGCGCAGAATGTAGCGGGAAGCATGATTTTTCTTGGGCAACAAGAGGAGCATACATCTGGCACAGCTCTGATGTCAGCACCTTTTATCACCTTTCTCAGTGATGATGCAGATTTTAATTGCACTCTGAGATTACTCTTGCCTTGCCAGTACCTACATGACATTGAGATAGATGAAGCCATTTGTTGACATTATTAAAGCCAGCTGTGTGTTTGGCTGCAGGTTCTGCAAGCTTTCACATATATAATATTCTCTTACAGAGAGCATAAAAAGTATTTGGACCATATGGGAAATCATTTTATTATGATTACAAGGATTTTCTTGTAACTTAAAATGATAAATCCTTCATAATCTGTTAGAAACATACTTTTTCTCATATAATATGTGATTCTACTTGTCTAAAAATGTTTTGTATAATCTTATTTTTTCATTTTTAGTTAAATGCTGAAATATTAAATACAATGTATAGATTTGACATTTTCTCTTATGAGTAATACAGTCTACATTTTTGTTTTCTATATATGTTCAGCTTCTGCACTGGTTAAATCCCATTCATGTAATATTTATACAGTGCATTGCATCATCTATGGCCAATCAGGCAACTTCATATATAGATATTTATCTGCATGGCATGACACAATCTGAACATTAAAACAATGATGCAATTATCTGAGTCTTCTGAAATGAATGATTGAATATTTGAAAACACTGCTAGCATAAAACAATAATGTGGAATCATTTCTCTTTAGCCACAAACAAGTAATAACTCGATAATATTTGCTTTGTTGCCAAAAAGTTTGTATACAGTATTTGCTAATGTTTGACTGCTGCCTGCACTAACTAACTCTCACCCATTCAGTGAATTTCATCAGAAATGTTAAAGAATTTCCAGATCTGGAAACAATATGACACAGTATTTGTCAATAGGCATGTCTAGGACAATCACTGTGAACATCTTTGGTTTAAGTTATCTAAACTGACCTTATGATCTAGAGATCATCTTCAAAATAGCTTGTGAGCTTGTAGTCTCTCTGTCACAAGAATGCTAAATACTGCACATTAGGATTGCAACTTGATGCATTCCACCTGCGTCGGGTGAGTGAGTCAAAGATCCACTGCAAAGTAGTAGTGCATGAAAGATCCACCACAAGGAAATGCATGAAGAAATGCTTGTGTGAAGAAAGCTCTTACCTAACCGCATCTAACATAGGGTCCAGTTTAAGGAATACTGGTGGCAATACAATTGGGTTTATTTAATATTTAATTAAAGCGCACATCTAACATAGGGTCCAGTTTAAGGAATACTGGTGGCAATACAATTGGGTTTATTTAATATTATTTAATATTTAATTAAAGCGCACGGATGTGCGCTCTCTGAAGAGGGTGCATACATTAGTTGTCTAACTAAAGATACCACAAATATATATTGATTAAGGTGGAATATAGAAAGCATAAGTTTTGCAGTAAAAAAGTGCAATTGAGGAATTTATTGTTCAGGTTGAACTACAACTCACACAAGATGTGTAGTGTACACTGAACCATAAACCAACGCAGAATCATATCAGGGCTCTAGAATAGCTTTTTAAGAATCTGAACTTTTGATTCCTTTAATGTGATGTGTTTCATTTGTATATATTTTTAATCACATTATTATATGGGTTTATTTAAACAAGAAATACACACATAACAAAAATATCAGTAGTACACTGAAACCAAATGCACTTTTATTTATTTATTTTCTTTAATAATTGGTTAACAGGGAACTTCACAATTTGATTGTTTTGGATTTTTGAATGAATGAGATTTTATAAATATTTAACTTATAAATATTCAACTAATTTATTGCACAATATTGGCACATGTGTAAAGAAAATGTTCACCATTTAACTAATTGATTGATTCCCATTTTAGTCTATTTATTGAGTACTCACATGTGGTTGTCACATGACCCTGACGAAGTGCCAGGAGAGTTAAGGGCACGAAACGCGTAGCACTCTCACCATCCCACTGTCTGTCATGCTGTTGGTGCGTATAATAAAGCCGCATTAATCTTAATATCATTGTGCCTTTCCGTGATTCCATTGAGCGCTAGAGAGCGGGTATGTGGAGGAGTTGCATACATTAGTTGGCCTGGTACTGATTACAATAATAAATCCTATACCTACACTTATATTTGATGTGATCCTCAAAAATATCTTTGAATCTAATTTATACAAAATAGACTGTATATTGTTACAGGGCATTTTCTAGGGAATACTATGCTTTATAAGATGCTATTACTATGACACTAGTGTATTATTTATGTAACATTGCAACAAAAACCTTTAATAACATAGTGTGTTGGCTCATTTTCACCCATATAACCAAATCAGTGAGATCGTTTCCTGAAAAACTGTGTAGCATACAAATGGCATATAGCATTGACACTAAACTTAATTTGAATTAATGGGAACATATTTAAGAGAATACATCTATGTGTGTAGTAATTTTCAAGAGGTAGACACATACATTAGTCTAGCTGTTTCTATAGCCATATCTGTAGCATCAAAGTATGTCAGATTGTTGTTTAGCTTCATGATAACATTTGCACCATTAACAGCAGAGGACATTTCCTGTAATCAGTCCTTGATTGATGTATATATCATAACATTCATGGTATAATATTCTAAAACTGCATACAGATTAGTGATGAACAAATCTGTCCCATTGCAACAAAAACCAAAAATTTGTGAAACACTGTGAAGTCAATATTTTTTTTTCACACAAAATGCATTAAAATCTACTGCCAATTTTTACACAAAACATATTGAAGTGAATGGATTTTTTTTATGGCAAAATTTTGGAGCCATCTAAAATTTTGGATGCGTAGCTAGGTGGTATTCTGTTCTGTAGAGAAGGCATGTTTAAGAAAACTTGACAGAGCAGGGTCCTCTTTATCTCTTGTTTCAGTTATTGGTTGCATTTTTGATTAGGAGGTGCAGTGCATACACCTATATATTTTAAAGGTCTGTGGAATATTTGTGTTTTACAAATATGAAATAATAATTAAAATTCTGTGGGGGGTTGTTACTTTCTTATGCTAATACCTACTTATCTACTTGCACACAATTTATTTAATGTTTTTATAAAATGGGGATTTATGGATTGCTCTTTTTGAACTAATTCAAAACCACAGCTAAGAAATCAGACAAAAATCAATGCATATACCCATAAGAGCTCATTTACTATCATGCTGTAGGTTTAAGGTTTCTAGCAACCAATAAGGTCTTTGTTTTTATTTTCTAACTTATAGTAGACTGCTCAAAACAAATTGCTCTCTCAAACAGAATAACTTGTTTGGGTTAAATAACGCATGGATGGCTGGACAAAAATAGCAACCTATACTCTTTTTTTGTATAGATAACACATGCACTAATACAGATTACATAGGGCACAGTTCACACTAGGCTGTTCAACCAACACTGTGCTCCTATGAAGCACACAAGTCAAAACATTTGTCCAAGCTTGACACAGATTCTCATTCAAATCTATTTAAAAATGTACTGCCTTGGGAGAGCTAAATATGCTTGGTAAATGGGCACATTTACAGGACAAGGAAAGGTAAAATCACTTGGGGCTGCCAAGGTGATGATCACTGAACAGTGAATCCAGTTTTTACATGTTGCCCTGGCCAGGTGCTTCTCTTCTTCAAACACACCACTACTGATTTACTAAATGTTTCCAAAGATTTCTGCAATGTGCATTTACTGCAGAATTTCCAAAGAGGGTGCTTCCAGAAATGAAGAAGTGCTCTGTAAGCAGTACCTTGGTTGCATTTGTTTTGAAGAAGCACCAGCCCAGGGTAACAGGGGAAGAACTATAATCACTTTGCACTCCCCTGTGTCTCCTTTAAGACACTAGATGATTTTCTGTTCTGTACTATGGCCCTGGTGTGTTCAAACATACTGAGGGGAAAAAAAATCTGCTGTACAATATTAATGTAACCCAAAGGACTTAAAAACAATAATTCGAGACATGGACCATTACATAATTACCTGCTGTTTTTAATGTTATAGGATACACTGTTCAGATTTTATATCAAGGGTGCTGTAAGGAAAACATACTAATGAGGGCCATATAGCTAATCTGTGAATGTTTAAAGATTCTAACTTTTCAAAATATTTCCAGATTGTATGAATATGTAGTGGAATGAAAATGAAACTTGACCTGTGTATGAGTAAGAATCAGCATTATTTGTTCTGTCAATTAGGCACATTAATAATGCCTTTCTCTTGCATGTTAAAAATTATCATGGAAATTAGGCCAAAAAATATAACATGAACAGATGCCACAAGGAATGAAAATGGCCATATATGCCAGTCTTTTTTATTTTATTTTAACATTGAATGGACTTCATGAATAATGAATGATGGAGGGTGATCAGGTCTACACTCTAGGGACTTGACAGCTAATCTTGTGATACATTACAATTAGACATGCATCACCGTCTCTTCATTTTAGTGAATGCAACTGTGAGAACCTCAACTTGTAGATTTATGAACACAGTAGCACAGTCCTTCAACTTTTTAAATAGATTACCAGAAATGCTTAATAGCATTTTAAATCACTTTTCTTTCTACAGATACTATGTTTTCACTTTTTCCCATCTGACTTCCTTAGCTATTTTTCATGTTTGGTTCTTTCCCTCAATGCTGCTGTTGAAAAATTGATTTTTTTTCTCGTAGTAAACTATAATTAGCTTAGTGCACAGAGTAGTCATGCTGTATATTAATATGAAATATGAATGCAGAAATCAAATAGAGTAGGAGAAAAAAAAGTAAAGTAAAATGTAGAGATGAAAGTTTATACATATCAAGTACAAAATTAGTTAATTATGCACCAGCTGTCTAATATCTTGCAAAGTTCCTGACAAGTTCTTTGTTCAAAACAGCTATAATAATAAAATCCTGTAAGAAACTCATTCTTAATTAAAAAAAATACAATTAGGTAGTAATTTATTGAAACCAAAAGTGTTCATTATGGTATTGTAAGCTATTATTACAGCAGATTGATATAAGCACATTTGATAAATTCTTTAAACTAGAATGCTAAGACATGATAAGTTAAAATGACAACGTAACAAACATTTCTGATGAAATTAAACTTTTTTTTTACCTCTAACTGGGCACATTACACATTTAAACAGGAAATTTAATATAAATATATCAGCATAACTAAAAGTCATGCAATAAAAAGCACAATAAACTAGCATCACTTATCCTGTTTAATGTGGTACATATATATGTATATTACCACTCCATTTTCAACCATTAAACAGGGGTGCAATGAGGCTGCAACCACAAAATTGATACACAGATAAGAAATGTTGTGCATTAAAGGGGTTGGTCATCTTTAATTTTACTTTTATTATGGTGTAGGGAGTGCTTTTCTGAGACAATTTGCACTTGGTTTTAATTTTTATGTGTGATTTTTGAGCTGTCTAGCATTTTATTCAGCAGCTCTCCAGTTTTCAATTTCAGCTGGTCTGCTAGGGTCCAAGTTACAAGCAATGTCCTTCCCTCTAAACCAATGTACTTGTATTCTTATAATAACGGAGCATTAGCCATTCAAGCTTGACTTCTGTTTCTTCCTTTATGTGCAAAACTTATAATTTGCTGAGAAAATGCAAATATTTATTCATTCAACACAAAGCATTGTAGAAAACCAAGATTTTATTTAACTCTGTCTGAAATTATCCATGATCACTCCAGTATACAGTATGTCTAGAGTAGTTATTTATTCTGAAAAGTTTATTATACATTATGTAGAATGCTTTTATTATGTGTAAAATAAATATTTTAAGTAATTGTGTTAGGCTAGTCATACATTTGACTTTCCATCTGAATAGCATTTGAATTGCACATTGTAACCAATTTCATTTACTCACCAATTTTTGCTAGGGTGGCTGATGACTCCCGCTAGGGAGTGGTACCAACTTATCCAACACAGAATGAGACTCTTTGGAGTTCTGTTGAGCACCATAGTATGTAAGTAAGAATATTCCCATTATTTTCCACTGGATCACATTTAGTAGCCAAGATCTTTGCTATCCATCAGATCTCACTTACAGTTAATGACATCACCTTTCAATCGGCCATACAGGCATTCTGCCTAGGAATCTTCTTAGACTCTCGCATGTCATTTTTCACCACAAATCCAAACACTTGCCAAACCTTGTTGTATTCAGCTGCCCAAATATGACTGCATCTCAGTTCAGATATAGCCTGCCTTGTCTACTGCAACCTACTCTTCACAGATATTTCAACAAGTCAACTTTCACAACTCCAATCTGTTCTAAATGCTGGTACTAGACTCAGTCATCTATCTCACCACTCAACATCAGTTGCTTCTCAATGCATATCCCTTCACTGGCTCCAAATCTCCTCTAGAATTAAATTCAAACTACTCACACTTACATTCAAGGCCCTTAACAAAGAAGCCCCTCCCAATATTTCCTGTCTGATCTCAAAATATACTCCTTCATGCATACATCTCTCTGGCTTCAGCTTTTCACCGGAACTCTCTGCCTCGAACTGTCATTTTTTCTCCTTACTGCCAAACTTTCAACTGCTCCCTAAAGACCCACCTGTTTAGGGAAGTTTATTCAATGTATCTTAATTAATTAGTCATAAATGTATTATAAATAACACATTTGGTTCTTTTGTTTGTAGTTTGTGTAACTTGTTGGTGCTATATAAATAAATGATTATGATATCATATTGTATCATCTTATAATAGTTCAAATTAATCTTGGTACTTGCTGGTAGCATATGGGGTCTTAAATGCAATTTTGTTTTACTATTTATTTCAAAGCAAGAAAAAATTAAAGTCACCTATTTATATAGTGATTTAGTTTTGTGTACCTAATAAGGTATTAGACATAAAATATTAAATTTAACAACATGAAAGGGAGAAATGTAGACTGGGTTGGAAGCAGAGATGTTACCGTAAATACTATATGCTGTTTGGTTGGCATCAACTACTACTAGACATGAAAAATATTTGCACCTTTTTACTTAAGTCATGTCTAAAATAAGTTCAAAAGCACCATTCTAATGGCATACCACTTGGTACCTAGAGTGTTGCTGAATGTGATCAAGAAATACAGTTAAAGGGGGTTGGACATGAAGTCTTAGGGAGAAACACAATTCCAGAGGGCAGGATGATATTTTGTTATGCTTCATAAGGAAACATTTGTGATATGTCCACACTCAAGAAGAAACTCGTATAACTCTTGATTCTAGCTTTTATTATTTCAGGCCTCATGTGCCTAGGTGTATTTGGGCTTGTGCAAATTAGGATAGGTTGTTCCATGGATGTGAAAGGACTTTGGGGATGCCTACGACAGCCAGATGTAAGAAAAATAATGTAATGTGGAGTGATGATTACTACTGTGGGTGAGATTGCACAGGTTCTTTACTCCAAAACAGTTTGTGCATATATAGCGAAAGGGGGGCACACCTTGTGTAGCCCTGGCGCTGGTGGATATTATCAGAAATGTTCTTTATCCCACTATTTTATCATTTTGCTGTGGAATTGATAAGTGACCTGAGCACTATAGAACTATAATAACCCGCACAAATTCAGCCTTAAACTATATTTACTTTTGGTATCAAGTTAACAGCCTCCAATTATAAACTTTTAGTATCACAGAACATTATAAATTGAGATTGAAGTTGTATGCATTTCTTCTGAATTCATTACAATGATGTTTAATTTATGAACTGCAGCTATTTATATAATTATATTTTAAAATTTTTGAAGGATAATAAGTAGTGATGGACAAATTTATTTGGCAGGAATGGATTTATATCAAATTTCTGGATTTCGCTGATGGACAATGTTTTAGTGAAACTGCTGTGAAAATTCACTGCATCAAAAAAAAAATTGTCGTTCCTCAATATTGACGCACGTCAAAATTATTTGGATGCACATTGGCTTTAATGCATTTGGTCAGAAGAGTCACACGTATAAAAATTGTCGCTCAAAATTGTCCCACATCAAAATAATTTTGACATCCATTGACTTCAATGCATTTCGAAAAATTTTTGCTGTTTCTTAAACTTTTTCAGAGTTTCTCGAATTTCTTGGCAAAGCGAAATGGGACAGATTCACCCATCACTATTAATAAGGTAGGCAGGCCATTTTAATAGAGTATATATCAGCATGGAGTCTTAATACCAATAAATTATTTTAATTAATTAAATACTATTTTAATCTTTTAAGGTGGTAAAGGTGGAAAAGGTCCCCACCTGTTGGTATTAAGAGCTATGTAGTGCCCTTAACACAGTTTTTGAAATATAAGGCTTTCATGTTTTTTTCTAGAATTATTTAACTAAGCATTCCACATTGATATATACATATACACTTTTTGCATTAATGATATCCCTTTAAGCATACAGATCTACTGTATGTGTGAAGATTTTAATTCACTGGTGACATAAATGAAATTCATGAGAATTCACTGTTTTTGCTCCAGGGCTGGTATGCTTTGGTAACAGCTTTTGATTTCCTAGCACTGTGCTTATGTATCAGAACAAGCCATTTTGCTGTATTTCACTGTCTTGCATGAATGAACTGAGTATTAGAAGTGATGGGGAGTCATTTGGCATTCACCAGATTCTTGCAGATAATATTCACAGTATAACTTCTTTTTTGGCAATTGGCATGTGATAGTTTGCAAATGTTTTAGCAGTCTTGACAAGCTAATACTCATGTTTGCATAATAATTATATCAGATTTGCAATAGAATTACACTGATAGTGCTACTGATCAGATAAAAACTAGACTTCACAGGATTTCCCTAGCCTTGTAAAAGCTGATAATAATTGATGGATGACCAGCTTGCTGGACCTTGACAGCTTGATGGCCCGCCCTTTGCACTGTGACAGATCAAGCCTTACGAGTGTGAAATAGCCAATTACTAGGAAACCTATTGAAAGAAAAAGACCGTTGAGCATATTGCTACTCTGGGATGCTGTTGATGTGTAGATAGAAGGGAGCCAAGATAACATTCCTTTTTTACGCAGCTGATCCCACCATTTCTTTACAATGGTATTGAACATGTACAGAGGAGAATAAGGTATTTTTCTTTGTACTACCAAGCTCCCGCCTTTATATTGACCCAAAGTTTATGATGCATGGTATAATCTTGCAACAAGACTCCTAATTTACAGATATAAATCTTGCTTTTAAAATGCAGTTAAATTGGGAATGGGGGAGATCCATAGCCATACATTTTGTGCAAAGGCCTTAAACATTATTTTTGCTGGGAATGAAAAGTCATATAGTGTGCAGAGTGCGAATACTTACCAGCCATTTGCAATTGACAGAACAATTTATCTTGATAAAAGACAGTGAAAAATTCCAATCTATTCACTGACATCACATTATCAACAGTAATATATGGCTGCATCTGAATATAAGGTCGAGCTCTAATACAGCTGAAAGGTTCCTGGTAATTCTACATATACCATGTAATGGACAAAGAGAAAATTACACTTTTACCATGTAATTGAATGGCCTGTTTTATTGGAAATTTAAAGTTATACTATGTTTAATGGGATATAACATAATGTTTCCTTTTAGATAACTGGTTGCTGTATCAGTTTTCAGTAGTAAAAGAGAAATCACTAGATTTTATGGTGCAGACAAAAATGTATCCTAAGGAAGTTAATTTGAATAAGCCCTTTAAAGTCTTTATCGCAAGAGCTCACTTAGCCATATGCTATACACAAACCCAAGGACAACCATGGTTATTTGAGAAAAGCATCTAGATAACATGACATTAGGTTCTGAAACTAAATTCAAGGTGGTACTTAGAAGGGATGAAGAGTAGAATAATGTTTCACACTGATATGTTTCCATATAACATTGAAATTTTTTTTTTACTGAGAGCCCTTCAAAAACAATATGTCAGGAAAAGAGTGTTTGGCAGCTTATATAAGATCTGTAAAATAAGCCAAATGGAGGTCCAGAATATACATGTGAACATGTGTTAGAGCATGAATATAACACCTGCTACCCTCCAGCTGCTTCTGAACTACAACTCCCAGCATCCCCTGACAGCTGAAGGCTGTCAAGGGATCCTGGGAGTTTTAGTTAAAAAGCATTTGTAAATCAGTAGGTTAGACATCTGAGTGTTAGGAAACAGATTCAAAACCTGCACCCCTCCATCTGTTGCTGCCTCACAAAGCTGATGAATGGTGGAATTCTCCACTATTTGTGGAGAGTTGTCAGCTCTAAATCCATGCATTAAAAAAGGAAGAACACAAACACTATCAGTGTAATTGAAGAGTTAGCATGTGTGGCATTTTGAAATAAGATCACATTCACTTTTACATATGCTTACAAAATTTGATGGAACATATTGCAAGCCCCAGTGCACATGCCAGATGTGATGGGTTACCTCAGAAATGGTTCAAACAACCTCTCTTCTCTACTGGGTACAGTATGTATAAAACTGTTATATGCACAAATAGATCAAACAAAGATGTCTGTAGAATCCTTTATTAAATCACACCAATCAAAATAAACTATTTCCCAGACTATACAAGTACAGCACAGACACAGTGTGCAGTATTCTATTATCTCCTATTCACATGACCTTGCTTATCTTTTTAGTCTACTACTGCCATGTACTTACTTTACTTAATTACTGCCATTTATGTTATATACGTATAAGCATTATCCATTTCATGTTGCTAGCCAAGCAAAACTTCAAGGAGTATGGACCCATTTTATTTTTTACAAATATTTACCCATATTAACAGAAATGCCAGCTATCAGTTGCGTGAAAATTTGTGGCAATTTGGCATGGAATCAAAATTAATATACGGTAAGATATTTCTGACTTGCTTGTCACTTGGCAACGGAACATTCTCAAAGTTATTTGCAAATTGTGATTTATGCGAATCAAGCCTCCCTTGACTTTGATCTTGAGTATTTGCCAATAAACGAATAAACCTGAAAAATTGTATATTTCTGTATTCTCTCGATTTTAAATTTTTAGTCTTGTTGACTATCATTTTATTAATATATATACAATAGGAAATCACAATATTCTGTAAAGTCAGTTGGAACATTTTGAACCATTCAAAATGCTAAGCAAATTTTAAGGCTAATGTATCTTGCTACTGTGGTAATACATGTGGTGTTTATACAAATGGCCTGCAGGTGGCACTGTGCATACACAGGAATTTCTGTAC
>CM044436.1:74907469-74931284 GCA_024363595.1 Xenopus borealis
AATTTCACCACAAAGCAACACATCACTGGGCTGTACAATGAACTTTGTACACAAAGTTAAGTTGAGCTCAGATGTAAAATCAGTACATAACTACAAGGCAACATGCCATGCAACAACCCAATCATCTCCAGCTGAATTATTACATGGCAGACAGATGCGCACTAAGTTACATGTTGCAGACATCAAAATTCCACCAAATACTGTTCCTACAAAATCATCGACTGCTGACATTGTGAAACGTCACCAAGCCAAATGCAAGGCTTATACTGACAGAAACCATGGTGCAAAAGAAATGCACTTTCAGCCTGGATCTTTAGTCAGAATTAAGAAATCAGGAATACTGATACAAGGACAATTTAAATTTACTACACCACTTGAAGTGAGATGCCAGCGAGGACCAGATGAACTGTCTGATGGATGCATATGGAATGCAAGTCGTCTTGCTCCTGCTAGACATGACTTTCGAGATGTTCCATTTGATGAAGGACATTTCCCTATTCCTAATGCCAACTGCAATAGGGCAGAACAAAGTGAACCTATAAGGCATACTGAGAGAATCAGGAAACTACCTGCATGGACCAAGGACCATTCATGTGAATAATGTATATATTGCTTTAAGATACATATGGTTTAATTGTTACTGTTTATATATTTGTCCAAATGCTTTCATACTATAGGGGGGATATGTGGTGTTTATACAAATGGCCTGCAGGTGGCACTGTGCATACACAGGACTTTCTGTACAGATTGAAAGTGAAAGTAAGATTTACTGCTGTTATGTAATGGCTGCATGAACCTGCTAATAAAGCATTGTTATACCCTCCTCATTCTCGGCTACAAAACACAACAATACACTAACATATAAATAAAAAATAAATATTCTGCCCATTTACCTGTAGTATATACCCATTTCACAAAGAATAGAGAGAAACATATTTGTTAATTGATATACATATACTAATGGTTATGGAAGCAGCACAAAAACATATCTCTTGTATAAAAGCACTGCTAGGATCTGAACTGCATAGTTAGGGATTGCTTAGCTTTCAATGTAAATAAAGAATGTTCAAGAGACAGGTGTGCTTGTATTCTACAGAGACTATAGATTGTTATTAGTTGAATTTTATTTGCATTGTGATATTTAATATTGCTGTTTATTTGAACGCACCGTCCCTTAACAAAACATCACATCTAGTGTTTCTTCTCATTTGCCATTAATGAAATCCCTCTAGTGTTTATGTGTAAGGGCATGATGGTTATTTGGATTAAGACTTGCTTTTTTTAGTACATATTTACACCATTATTGATCCTAATACTATGGTATGTACACCTCTCTTGGATTTCTAGATCTAAATTCCTGAATGCAATTATGTTTAAGCATTAAATATCTATGAGTTCAAATGCAATGTGCCAAGAGTAAATAATGAAAAATATCCTCACAGTTATTTCTCCATTATTATATACCACTGTGTTCCTTTATTATATGAACCCAGTCAATAGAAAATATTATTCAAGGAAAGAGAAAATTGTGGTGCTAATCAAAGAATTAATTTACAGTTAGGTATAAATACACAATATTGTGCAATAAATAAACATATGTTCTACCACATACAGAGGCTCTATAAACAATAAAAGCCATGGCACAAGCTGTAACTTTGCTTGCTAGTTGGAGAAGATCCTTGATTCTTCCCATTCAACTGAATAAGAAACAGTCTAGGGTGACTAGCAACACATTAGTGCAGGTTCAGCAAGGCTGCAGGGTATGTGTTCATTAAGGTGGTATACATATATAATTTTTATACATTTACCTATTAGGTCTATTAGTATAATAATATAGTAGTATACTAGAGTATGTGGTTCCTCATTTTTTTTAAGTAATAAACTCATAAATGCTATTGCAGTTTGTGATTATCTTATAAGTAGTGCAAGTCAAAATACCTGCTATCTGCTGTTTAGTGATTATCTCCCAAAAACATGCTTAGTGGCTAACCAAAATATGCTATAAATCCTATATTCCCTACACTAACTGGACCACATTTTTATTTAAGCCTTGTATCAGAAAAGAATGATATGAATTCATGATGGTGGTGTGTCACCAAACCAAGATCCTCATGAACTAAGATCCTGATGAAGTTCATGTAAGATGGGTTAGTGTTTGCATCAGTGATGCTGTAAATAGAGTTATTTAATGATTTATCTTTACATAATACTGATTATTATAAAAACAATTGGCTGATCATCCAATAGGCCAATTAGGAAAATTGCACTTAGCTGGCTGTACTGATTGTAAATTGATTGCATTGAAATTTCAATAAGTAGTTATTAATACTACACGTGCTTAGGTGCATGTCGCTTAGACTAATGCACTTGCAGTCCGGCTGCATTGGTTCAACGAACATAGGAGTGTAAGTATTTCTTCAGTAAGTGACACTTTCTGTTTCTAATCTGTTGTATCAAAGACTTAAAAGGTTTATTTATTAGCAAACTCTGACAGAGAGCAAAATGCTATTTAAAGGAAGCAATCAAGGTAGATTTGTGGGCCTTTGAGTTTAAAAGAGCTCCCTGTGCCTTATGGAATGGTGTCCTTTTTGGGACCGTGGTGGTCAAATAATCACCATAACCAGTCATGAATTTTAAGGTGATCTCTGGGAATGTATTTAAAGTTGGTAAAGGAAAAAATACTTGCAATGTAAAAAGGAAGAAGGTTTGTGAATAGTTTGTGCAGTGAATATGATAAAACTTCTCTTGGAGCAAACATAACTTTTTCAGTAAGATTACAACACTTTCAAGCACTTCTTAAAAGTGCGCAATTAAAATTTGCAAAATATGATTCTTTATTCTTATTTGTGCAAATTGTTTTTCTCTTTGCAACTTTTATTACATTCCCCAAAATATAGTTAAAATACCTTTATACTTATGAAAGCTATTTTACCAATAAACATTTATTTCTCATAGAATGTAAGAATAACATTTTATAACAGAGCAAACTATACAGAAATCTTATACATTTGGACCTTTCCAAAGCATAGCCTTCAAGGATTTCAACAAAATATTGGGGGCAGATTTACTAATGGTTGAATTTTGAAGTGATAAAACGTAAAAATTTGACCATCAAAATTTTGGGGGGCCATTTTCGATCGAAAATGGGCCAAATAGTCAATCAAATTGAAAACGTTTGAATGCATCGTTCGATTTCAACTATTTCAACCAAAATCCTTCGAATTCTCTTGACTTCTAAAAAATTTCAGGGCAGGCTCTAGGAGGTCCCCCATAGGCTAAAATATCAATTCAGCAGCTATAAGGTGGAGAAGTGTCAAATGTGAAGGATTTTAAAGAGACAGTACTTTGAAATTAAAATTTAAATGTTCATTTAATTTAATGCTGCATTCTACTGATTTAATCAGCCAGACTACCTAGCTTAAAAGGAATGTCAGTGCCCACATTTAGCTTTTGGCATATTTTTTTCCTTCTTTACTTTCTACTTATATTTCTACTTTATACTGTCCATAGAAAGAAATTATTCTTATTACATACTTGTTTTCATTTTGTTAGGTTAAAAGTGATGAGTTACATCATTGCTACATATTTTTGATTTCTTATTGTCTAGTTTCTAATTGAAAGCCTTTGACTATCGAATAGCCCAAAATTCAATTCAAATTGAAAAAAGTACTGGCCTTTTAAAAATTCTTTGACTTCGACTATTCAGCAGCTTAAAGCTGCCGAATTGCCATTTCAGCCTATGGGGGTCCTCACAGAACTTGTCCTGAAATTTTTACCAAGTTCTGTGAAATCGAAGGATTTTTTGTGAAATCGTTTGAATCGTTTGATCGATTCGAACGATTTGTCATTCGATTGAATACTCACGTTTTCAAACAAAAACAGCCATATTCGATCAAAAATTACTCCCCCCAAAAAAATTTGATGGTCAAATTTCGAAGTTTTTTCACATTAGTAAATCTGCCCCTTATTGTCATTTTAATAAATGACCACCATAGATGATAGGTAAAATAATTGTAGATCTTGAGTGTGATCCTTTTTCAGGTATTTGTTCAATCACACTTGGCATGAAACTGTCAAGGTCAGCACCCTAATTCCAGAATCACCCTGTTCACACCCTGTTCTTGCTTCCACCTATAACAGCCGCCTTTCACCTCGGGAGGAGCCCTCGGCTAATCAGATGCTGCCAGGCCTTATTATGAGAGGTGCCAAGCTATGGGTTCTGGACGAGCAAAGGGGCACGAACGTAAGGCAAAGTCTTTTGGGCAGAAGGTCACAGTACAAAGTGTAGACAGAAAGCTTAGTCAAATCAGGCCAAGCGGAGTCAAACAGGTAAGGGTCAAACCAGGAGATCAGTAAGAAGTCGGTTACCAGGCAGGGTCAGGATTACAGAAGTCAGGATGGTCACAAACAGGCAGGGGTCACAACAGGTAATCAGATATCAGAAGTTTAAATAGCACAGAAGCACCAGGAACTCACAAGGAGGAAACCTATAATGGGCAATGAGAAAATACACAAAGTACCTTTAAATACTGTTTGAATTGGGCGCCATTGCGCACCCATAAAAAGAGGAAGTGCGCGCCGCGCATCCCCGCTGACCCCACGAACCCCTAGACCACCACGATGACGGACAGTAGTTATTACAGAAACAGCATCTCCATAGAGCTTTGAAATGTTATTTAGATTTCTTCAGTAGTTTTTTTGTTTTGTTTTATTACATCTGCAATTTCAAATTTATCCCATCCTTGTTTACTGATTAAACTCAGCACTATGTGCTTCACTTGTTAGAACCCTCTGCTTAATAGGTGCTATGGTAAAATGCATACGCTGGTATTAAAAGTTCCCAACAGTGAGTTGAAACTTTGTAATGACAAAAAGCCAGAAGCTGCTCAGTAGTCTGAACCTTAAAGTAGCCTTTAATTTGAATTTAGTTTTGTTGCAATTGATTTTTACTCTCCAGTGGGGCAGAGCCATCTGCCCTTAGGATTTACATGACATTTCTACATCATAGAACACATTCAAACAGTCATTAATTCAACATATTCTTTATAACTTCTTTGCTATTGAAACTAACTGATAAGGCAACATTGCCTACAGTCTTATAATAAGGTTAAATTATACCAAACTGTACTATTGTAGTATATAGAGACTATAAATGCATTATTTAAGCCTAAACACCACTTACAGATGCAGTCACTTTGGATGGTGAGTTTAATGCGTCGCGACTTAACTCATTTATCTCATTTATCCCACTTATCACAGAATATTGTGTCACAGCATCCCATCCAATTAAAGAGTTCACCATTGAAAACAATGGAGCTTTGGTATGCTAATGAAAAGGTTAAATGCATTAAATGAGTTAAGACAACTTTAGATAACACAGTTTCTTCAATTAATGCTGAGTCACGACGCATTTAACTTACAAATCCAAGTGACTCTATCTGTACATTAAACACGTCTGTTTTATTTTATTTTTCTGGCTGTAGGTGACCCATAACTGTAGGTTCACTATTTGGACATGCCTGCTTGCAAACAGTACAGCAGCGAAATGAATGTAATACATTTATCATGCAAATCACTAATTGTTTGGGGGGGAATAATTCTTCCTGATGAATGATGACCCACTTTTCAAGCTAGAAAATATTACAAAGAGTGGCCTGCGTGTAGAACAATTCATTTGGCTCAGTGTGAGCTTTGTTTCCTTGATTCTAATAAGGCCTTATCACACTTTTTTTAATTATATTCTCTGGTGATTACTTGCTTAATATCCCACATAGACAAATGTCCACAGCTGTAACGCAAGTTGATTATTCATAATAATCTCATTCACAGACCTGGCTGTGGAGCCGAAAATTAAACTATAGAGCAAGGCTTTTGTGTAAATAACAGAATGGAACAAAATCAATTTTCCAAATTAAACTGTTACTTTGCAGAGAAAGTAATTGTTCATTATGGGAAAATGTATCAATAAAACCATTTATTTTTATGTGTATTGATTGGTAATAGTCTGCAATTTAATTGTAATGCATTCATCTTGTCCTTGATAAAATACTGAGCTTCTACAGATGAGTGAAGAGAAAGTTACAATATTTTAATTGAATCAAGGCTTGTGGATTGTGCTGTTACAGTCAACATAAGAAGAGTCTTTCAACTGGACTCGGGACAAAGGGAGAGTATGAACAGTCCAAACAACTAGCGGAGACTAAGATTAATCAAGCGCTGATTTCCAAAGTCAAAACAGCTCTTTTAATATAACATATTGATGTTGCAGAAGATTATACCTGACAGTTACTTATGGTAAGCAAGCAGAACAGGTCTCAACCATATTTAAATAATCATGTTTCTGTTATAAAGTGAGGATATGTAAATAAAGAAAAAGTATATATATATGTGTGTATGTGTGTGTGTGTGTGTAATAACATCTGAAAGTATTTCTTGTATTAAATAAATTCCCACTCCAACAACAACATTATTTGTAATATTACGAATTAGAAGTGTAAATGTTACCCAAAGCAAATAGTGACACTATTCAATACACCATTCTTGGAGTAATGTCCTATGAAACTCATTAAAATAATTTTGTAAATGACACTCACCTTGACTTACATTTATGCCACATACTTAATGATGTGTCAGTTTAACTAACATCAAGACAGCAGGGATCATTTATGTACCTGAGTTAAAACTGACGGTTGCTTGTATTCTCCAGGGCACAACACAAATTATTTTTAGGATAATTATGGCACAGTTTTATTTTATTCTTGACATATACCACTTCTGCAACCTTGCAATGGAATTTAAAGAGCTGAGTCATTTAATTATGATTTAAAAGGAAAGTAAATAAGTTGGACCAGAACTCAGAACTAGGCACAAAATATATAACTGTTTTATTAAAAAGTTGGTTATTCTGATCTTTGAGCTCTGGTTTTAGAAGGTATAAGTATGGATATGTTGCAGCAAAGGTCTGTTTTACTTCAACCAATATCCTGGGGATATAAGGTACTTACTGGGAATATAATAATTTTTAAAGGAGAACTAAACCCTAAAAATTAATGTGGCTAAAAATGCCATGTTTTATATACTGAACTTATTGTACTAGCCTAAAGCATCTCGATAACAGCAATGACCCAGGACTTCAAACTTGTCACAGGGGGTTACCATCTTGGAAAGTGTCTGCGACACTCACATGCTCAGTGGGCTCTGAGAAGCTGTTGAGAAACTAAGCTTAGGAGTCCTTACAAATTATCAAGCAGAAAATAAGGTTGGCCTGCAATATAAGGAGCTACTGGGGCACCTTTGGAGACAAGATCTTCCCTGCTAAAGGGCCCTGGGCTGGTATAGAACCACAAAACATAATGCAAAAAATTATGTCTTAAGATAGGCATTAGTTCTCCTTTAATAGAAAAATAATTAAACTTTTCTCCAGCCATTTATAAACCTATAGTGAGTAGAGAAATAAAATGCACTTTTTATACTGTCGTTCTTTCTGGTGTGCAATATATATAAATAAAACCTTTCCAAACTTTGAAAAGCTTTGAAAATGTACTCATCAAGTACAGACCTCTTTCATAGTTGAAACATTATAGCTGACTCTGTAATTATGATACTTCATTTATAATGTACTTTTCCTTGTGGTGTTTTTCTGACCAAACAGTTATATATTACTTCAGGACACATTTATCAAGGGTCGAATTTCGAGTTCATGGGAATTATTTAAAACTCAGACCTTCAATTTATTAAGAAATTCAAATTTTTAAAACTCGGGTGAATGGAATCAACCTGCAAACTCTAACTGATTAATTTTTTCTCAGAAAAAAAAAAAGGTTTAAGGTGCCTAATAGTCAAATTTGAGTTCCTTAAGTGCCAGTGTAAGATACTTTTGAAAATCTAATTTAAAAATTTTTAAAAACTCGAACCAAATTTTAACTATTCCCTAGTCAAATTTTACAAACAACTCTTAATTTTAAATTAAAATTTTTATTTCAACCTTTGAGAAATCTGCCCCTTCTTATTTAATGATTTACATAGGAAATATAGATTGAAACAAATGCCACGTCTCTAGTGGACTAATGTAGAAATGAAATCACTAGTTACAAGAAAAAGAGAAAAGAGGCCATAATAGAGCATATCTATCTATCTATCTATCTATATATATATATATATATATATATATATCCATATGTGAAAGTACTGGCAAGGAGTTTTAAACAAAAAAGGTGCCATTAATCCCAACAAAGTCCCACATAATCAAAACGAAAATAGTTTTTATTCAACATAAACCCTATGGTGATTAATCAATAAGGTATAGTCCCATTATCAAGTAATGCTGGCATGGCCTTCCCACAGATAGGCTGGGTTAAACTCTACAATGAAATATAACAACAAGAGCATCTCCCAAAGTATAAAATTGATTATTATAGTTATTTTATTTACATCAGCAGATAAAAAGCTATTTTATCAGACCCACAGGTCTTGATAAATCCCAACCAGTTAGTGCCTGCTTTATGAAGCAATTTATGTATCTTAAATATACAGTATTTTCATTCCTTTTTGTTTTGTATTGAAAAAGATCTGGCTTTGTAAAATGATACATTTTAAGACTATTTTTATACAAAAACTCCCTCCCCGTATTTGCCAGACAGAGATGCAGAAAAATATTGACCTACTTGTTTAGTGCTTCATGGTAAATGGAATTCATCTTTACCACATTCCTCCCCAGGGTACCTTGTGCCATTATTCACCTTTGCTACTGTCTCTTCATTTACTGGAATGGCTTACAGCCTCATTACTATGTCTGCAATTGCCTGTATTAATGTTCAAAGTAGCTATAAAGCACATTTTCAGAATCCTCCATAGAAACAAAAATAACAGTCTATATACTTGAACAGAAAATGACAAAATAGCATTTTGCATGAATTTAGACAATTTAACTCTTAGGGGATTATTTACTAAAGCTTGACTTTTTCTCAAAGTTAAATATTTGACCAAACTCTTAAACCCAAATTCCCATTATTTACTAATAAAAGTTTGTAAAAACATTGTGTCAATTCAAACCATGCAACCTTTTCGCACAGATGATCCGGAAACTCTACTTTATCGAAAAACTTAAATCTATCAGGTTACAAAAAAAAACAGCAGCCTGAAACTACTAAGAATGTTGAATGTAAAAAACATGTTCCAAAGCTTACATCAGCAATGGACTTCTGCATGATTTTTACATGTTTTAGCTGGAGTAGGGTTGTATTAAATTTTTTAGCAGCTTCAGAGCATGATCAACCATTCATTGATAAAAAATAATTTCTATAAAAAATCCAGATTTTTTTGCCCTTTAAAACTCAACCACAGAAACTCAGCCTTTAATAAATGTAATAAATAAATTGCCCCTTGAATGATAGAATTGACTTTTCATTACAGTATATTAATTTGTACTCAAGAGCAAGTGCAAATCCCTAAAATGGATGGCAAATTGTACTTGAATGCTATCCCCAGTACTTTGGGGCAGAAATTTTCACTAGCGTCAGTTTAATCCTGGGTGTCAAACGCTGGTGACTTTTCTCTAGCATTTATTTGGCTGAGCGAGCATTTCATAGCAGAGATAGCGTTCATATGTGCCTAGCATAAATTCACTAGTGATCTTGCGCCTAGGTTAATTTGTATATGGCAGGAAATTGAAAGTTGTACGGACGTCTTTGTTATAAAAGTTGGTGCAAATGCTTTGTTACCGCAGGGAACCTTAATAAAGACAAGAGAGTTAATATAATGCCCTACACATGAGCCCACTGTAAAATTAATGTTCCATATGTTATAAAATTTCTGGACAAAACCGGTTACCCCAAAAAAGTGTAAGTTAGGACTATTGCAGGCAATCCCGCTTTAAGATGGGAAAAAGACGCCAGCGTTTTTTCGGCAGACAGGATATGATGTAAGTGACAGAACATTGAGGAAGTTCTAACTTATTTTTATCATTTCGCCTGGTCTGAGGTGGTGAAGTCAACTCTTGCGAAAGAGGTAAAGTTCAGTAAAATCAGCACTTAAGTGAATTTGCGGAGTAATGATCGTTCGCCTGAGGGAAAATTCTCCTGGCAAAAGAATGTGAATGAACGCTAGCGATGGTCATGTTGACTTGTGAATTGGCTACTGCATCTGTTAGTGACTTGTCGATGTCTCTGCGGGTGGCAATGCTGGAGAAAAGTCGCTAGCATTAGTTTGTGTGAAAGAGTGGAGATGTGTGTGTATGGATGCTGGGTTTTTAATTTGGAGGGGTTGAACTTGATGGACTCTTTTTTCAACCCAATTTAACTATGTAACTATTTAACTATTAGCCATTTCATCCTTTTGTGAATCTGCCCCTTTGTGTTCATGCTGTATATGGACCGTAAACCACCATGAGCTTTTTTTGATTACTGGAAGAACCGTAGACAATTTCAAAGCACTGGGTGTGGAATTCAGACCTGGTTTTAGTAAGGTAAAATAGTATAATTGTGAGAAGAAAATATATATATATATATTTAGTTTTCCTTTTTTAAAAATAAAAAAAATCCGAGAACAAATTACTTTAAAGGAACAGTAACACCAAAAATGAAAGTTTTTCAAAGTAATGAAAATATCATGTAGTGTTGCCCTGCAATGGTAAAACTGATTTGTTTGCTTCATAAACACTACTTCACATAAACAAGCTGCTGAGTAGCAATGGCGGAAATTGAAAAAAGGCAATATGACACAGGATAAATAATGGATAACAGATAACATTATGTTCTACAGAGCTTATCTACTGTGTAACCTGAGCCTTTTCTCCTTTGAATTTCTGCCCCCATGGCTACACAGCAGCTTATTTGTATAAATAATAAATAATAGTAGTGTTTATGAAGCAAACAGACCAATTTTACTAGTGGAGGGCAACACTGCATTATATTTTTATTACTTTAAAACAATTTAATTTTTTGATGTTACTGTTCATTTAATATGCAGAGTAGGTTCCTCTTTGGCTATACCTGCAAGAACTTTAACCAGTGTTACCTAGATAATAACTGGTTCATTAATAAGTGAGTATCTAATACTGATTAGTGAGCTTGCTGGGAACATTCCTCATAAACAGGAGAAGCAAGGAACTGTTGCCCACTTTGTACATAGTTACATCACACCACTATATGGTATAGCAGTGGTATGCAAACCAAGGCAAGCCATTCCAGTTGTTGTACCTTCTCTGTTTATCTTTTCTTCTCACTAAAGCAAGCAAAATTAGATACACACAAAAGACAACTTAAATACCACCCATGTTTAAAAATAATTTTGTCCTTTTTCCTGTGAGATGAATGTGCAGTTAGAAAATACAAACCAGTACAATGTATTTTTCAAAACTTGAAAGGACACAGAAACCATAAAATTGTTTAAAAATAATATAAAGATGGTTGGGGGGCTACGTTTTAAAGTATGTAATTTCAGAAAAGCATTTCTAGAATGAAAGGAATATGCTGAGACTGTGTTGAATGAAGGATTAAAAAGAACAGTAGGTCGTTAAGCATACTATGATGAAGAGTAAACAGTATAACAGAAAGAATAAAGAGGATTGGGTCAAAACTACAAAATAATGCTTCTTACTTTGGAATAGAAAGTCATCATTGGGATTAAATAAATAAAAGAAAAAGGCTAACTTTTAGTTAAGGGCAAGTAATAGTCAGCACTACAGGGCAAGTATAGGTGAACTAATGAGACAAGGGCCTCAGGAGAGGAAATTGCTTGGTCAAAAAATATTATTCTATTTTACTAAATAAAACTGCGTGGAATTTCTAAATTGCTATATGCCTGTGTATTTTCTGCATTGTTACAGGTCAATGACAAGATAAAAAAAGAAACCAAGATCATAAAGTCTGACAATGTGGTTGCCCCACATCATCAAGTAGAACTCAATAGCTTTGAAACAACCCAATGCAAGGATGTGAAGTGAAAAATAAATGTCATTGATTTCTGAAATTACAAAGGATGCACAGGATACACATTGCATTTAATTTCAACGCTGCAAAGAGCTAGCAAATATAACATGCGAAAATTGATTAGAATTGAAGTTAAACAGTGAAGTTAATTGAACCTATCATTTCAATTATGCCCAATTTCAAAGGAAATTTTTTGTTTGCTTCCAGATATATTTGATTACATTAAAATGTATTTACTTTTTGCTTCTAGCAGGTGTTCTTCATCTAGATAAACATTGATTGACGGAAGTTTAATAGCTTTGGATTTTACTACCTTCAGCTCACTCTCAATTGTTTCACACTGAAATAGATTTAATGTTGTTAAAACAAAATGTTCATTAGGGCCCTTACACACAGGCATTTGTTCCTATATCCACCTGTGGTTAATCCTCCATGCATTCTACTGCTTTGGACACCCAGAACAAATACAGGCTGTGCTTTTTGATCAGGATCATGCAGTCACAAATGTTGAAACACATAAAGGATTAACTGCAGGTGGATGCAGGAATAAATGCCCTGGTGTAAGGGCCCTTATGAAGATATTTTAAAAAATCTGAATGATTGTGGTTTTCCACAAGGCTTAGTATTGGACCGAACTTGTCCACTGCTGCAACAGTTACTTACAAGCACATTGGTGTGCAAACAAAATTAGTATTTTTAAAGACAAACGCAGACCATGCTTCTTTATCAGGTTGTCCTTATTAATGTACATGCAAGTACAACCCAATCAGGAAATATTGGCTGCATTTGTTCCTGCAGTCCCAAATGGTAAAACACATAAAGGATTGACTGCAGGTGGATGCAGACACACACCCATGTGTAAGGGCCCTTATAAAGATATTTTAAAAAATCTGAATGATTGTGGTTTTTCAAAAGTTCTGGTAATGGATAAAATGTTGTCCACTGCTGCAAAAGTTACTTACAAGCACATTGGTGTGCAAACAAAATTACTCTTTTTAAAAGACATTCACAGGCAGAAATAATGCTGAAGTAAGGGCAAATAGTACTTGTTACAATGGTTTCATCATGGTGCCCAGTGAGCAAAACCTTTTAATTTGTGATTCTTATGCAATATATAAAGTGGCAGCAATCACATTACGTAGATGCAGCCACCAATATGAAGGAATCTAATAGCCACCAATGAATGAAAAGGAATTATTTAATCTTCCTACAACAGAATATAATAGAATCCATGCAACAGAAAACAAATTAAAGTATTGTGGTTTTCAATCAAATTAGGTTAAAACACTCCTTTTAATTTTATGTATATATAAAGAGAAATTGACTCAAAGGGCACAGGCATAATATAATTTATCATAAATACTAAAAAATACCTCATCTTAAATATGTAGTAAAATTCTGGGAATTAGTTTTTAGGGGGCTATAACTGCTCTTGAAAACACAAAAAAATATATATAATGGAAGTTTTATTCATTTAACCAATGTTTAAGGGTTAAAAGTTTATTTATACCACACATAATAGGGCTAATTTACTAACTCTAGTTTAATGTGATAAATATGTTTTTTCCCCACAATGCAGCTTTTCCCCCCAGAATTGCCATTAAGTAGGCTGTGACACAATTTGCATGTGGTTTGCAATTGTGGATACTAATTTGTGCATGTTGGCAGTAGATATGTTTGCTTGCATGTATTTTCTGCTGGGTTAATGTTCTTGGCACTAGAAACAGTTAGCATTCACTAGGAAGCAAGACCTATACAGGTGTTTCCTTGCACCTGTCTGCACCCTGTACAAAGTACTATTTTGCAACATGCACCAAAGTGTAGGTTTGGTCACAAGGTAAAAGTAAAAGCATGTGTATAGATTTGTAAAGCTATAATTGAAAAGCATACAGATTTGTGTCTTGCCATTGTGCTAATACTACTAATTACAGTATGCCTTCATATTTAAAATAATTAAAAAGGCCAGTGTTGAACATAGTGATATACAAAACTTGTAATAGGGCTTTGAAAATGGTTAGATGAATTTTTAATTCCACATATTTAGTTGATACACTAATCAAAGTAGAATGTGTTCAACTGCTCAGAGCAGTTGAACACTGTTCTGGTTAATGGGCTGTTAGAACACATTCTGAGCTGCAAACCCCTCTGAATCATTAATCCCCTATCCAAGGTTTTAAGGATTTTTCCAATTTGGGTTGCATGAAAAAGAAATTGTTAATATGAAAAAATCTGTACTTACAGTCAACATTTGGGAAAATACACATTCAAAATGTGTTTTTCTTGCTGTTGGATTCTTGTATTTGGTGTTATATAACCACCAGATTTCTAAATAATATGCATGCAAAATGAGAGAAATTTAATCAACAATGTTACTGAAGAAAAACCAGTGCATAGGAAAAAATGGAACAAACACTTGAGAATGTTGTCCTACTTATTTTGTGTCTATTTTTTTAATACTGTATGTATGAGTGTGTCTATTTTTTAAATACTGTATGTATGAGTATCAAAGGTAAAAATTCACAAGCTATTGCACTATTTTTGTTCATCACTCATTTATTTTCCAGTGGTGCCATTTATCACCGTTCCCCTAATATAATATAATTGTTATTATTATTATTATTATTATTAATAATAACATGTATTTATATATCGCCAACATGAATGCAGATATATTAGAATATAACTTTCCTTTACCTAAAGTATATGAAGCCATTGCCACATTATTCATTAGAGAGCATTGTCTTTTATTTTAAATAACTGGTCCATAGTAATTTTAAAGAATTTTACTGTAATCATACACTCCCCAAAGTGAAAGAATGTGAGATTTTAAGAGCAGGTTATGCTAAATCCCTACAGTGTTTACTAACATGAGCTAACCTTTTCATTATACAGGCAAGCATTGATTTGTGAGGATTACCCATTTTTTGTTTAATGAGTTGTACGCCGTCATGTGGAACTTGGATTCCCAGCAGACACTGTGCTTTCACGTCTGTTCATTTATTTGATATGGACAAACATTATCTTGCTTCATGTTGTACAATACTTTGCAGGCAATATCATCTAGATGAACATTTGTTCATTCTGTAGCAGCCTATTATACTTGAGTAGGTATTTGATGAAACTCTTGAGCGGTCCTACTGATCAGATTAGTGACATTTACCTTCTGTTTGCCCATAAAACTACATGGATGCAAGTTGCAAAAATTGAAGAGCTGCATTGTAGCTAAATTCTGTGTAAATAGTTATTTGTCACAAGCTGTTTCAAACATCCTAGTTTCTATGACAACTCTAGCAAGATATCCCATTTGGGAAAATACTTGTAGAACCTAGCACTCTATTATCTGTCATTCAATAATTTCATGTTCATAATAACTAGGAAATCAATGGCTATCCTCAGAGACCATTTGTTGAAAGGGCAGGTGTTCTGTTGGCAGCAGACAACAAATAGTTGTTTCTATTTTCTATTTTGGCAGACAGCAACTAAAAGATATTGATATTGTGTTTTGCAGAGTAAAGGTTTTAGAAGATTCTTTTCAGTATAAACACTTGTAAGACAAACAGAAGTGTTAATCGTGCTATTGCTGAGATTACTGTAATTTCCATTGCCAGGCTTCTCAAACTAGAACACATATTTTGGAAACTAGTGGCAAAAATATTGGCAAACTTTAAAAGTGGACAAAAGTGAAAATGTTGTTTCCTATTAGACAGCCCTGTAGAAAACAGTTTTCTTATGTATAAAACTGTTGTTAGCTTACTAGCAGCTAGATGCCTCAGTACAGTACTGTGCAGGTTTTACTATACAATCTCTTTTTAGAAGATTTCTTTGCTTATTTATTTTAATTTAAACTCACTAAATTATGTTTTTTAATTTAATATTATTTATTTTAAAAGTCCCCACCACTAAATGATTTCCAAAGGAAGAAGGCTGTTGTCTTCTTATCTTTTGGTATCTTTGTGAAGATTTATAAAAAGCAATGCATAAATACAGTTCTTTTGAACATTCATAGCAGGGGGTTTATTTATCGAAATCCCAAATGTTCTCACTATTTTCTGAAAACCATTCTTACCAAATTGGCACAGACGCCCCCCCCCTATTTATCAATACATTTACACAAAAATTCCTTGTGCTAGAAAAGACTCAATAAAATTTCAGAGAATATGAATGATAACAGAAAAAATTTCTTTCACTCATGGTTAGTGGTTAGCTGAAGCCATTTATTGTCCAACAACTGTGTTCACTCTTTTTAAATAATAATCACTACACAAACTACCCATATGACCCTGATAAAAAGTTTACATACCCCAGTTCTTAATACTGTGTATTGCCCCCTTTAACATCAAGGACAACTTAAAGTCTTTTGTGGTAGTTGTGGATGAGGCTCTTTATCATCTCAGATGGTAAAGCTGCCCATTCTTCCTGGCAAAAAACCTCCAGTTCCCATAAATTCTTGGGCTGTCTTGCATAAACTGCACGTTTGAGGTCTCCCCAGAGTGGCTGTAGCCAATGACAAGTCGACTTGGCCTTGTGTTTTGGATCATTGTCATGTTGGAATGTCCAAGTACACCCTATGTGCAGTTTTGGCAGTTGTGGCTTAAATTCTAGTTGGTCTACCTGACCGTAGTTTGGTTTCAACAGAACCCCTAATTTTCCACTTCTTAATTAGAGTTTGAACGCTGCTGATTCACATTCTCAATTACTTTAATATTTTCTTATATCTCTTTCCTGTTTTATTGAGTTCAACTACCTTTTCCCACAGATCCTTTGACAATTCTATTGCTTTCCCCATAACTTAGAATCCAAAAAACATCACTGCAACACTGGATGAAAGATACAAGGGTCTGTCAGGAGTCCAGAAAGGCATTGACCTTTTATACACACCCACTAATTACAAGCAAACAGATCACAGGGGAAGATGTTACCTTTAATAGCCATTCTATCAGACAATTCACAATCTGAATTTGAGAATTTTGACCATAAAAAATAAAAAAAAATTAAATTTGAATTTGAATCAATTTGAGCCTTAATAAATCTGCATCTTAATGTATCAAACCAGTGAAATTTCTGTGTCAAGTTGTGTGCATGTTTTCATGCCAAATCACCAAGGTATGTAAACTTTTGATCAGGGTCATTTGGATAGATTGAGCAGTAATTATGATTTAAAAAGAGTAAACACTGTTGATTGACAATAAATGGCTTCAGCCAACCACTAAACATGAGTGAAAGAGAAGTTTTTGTGTTTTTGTAGCTCAGTGAAATGTGATTCATTTTACACTTTTTTGTCAATACATTATTTCTTATTTCAGCCCCCAACATAGTCAAAAGACTGATGGTAATTCATTATCTGGGTTGACACGGTTTCTAAAATGTTGTTGTAGATCTTGTGACTATATGGTAGATCTTCTGGTCATATGGTCTGTAATATTGGCATTCCTTTTTGTAATTATTCCTCTGTCACATCCACATTTAGGGTTTTGCATTTTAATTTTGTCAGAATTGTTAATGCCAAATATTGTTAATTTGTATATTATCAACCCTTTATTTTTCATTAAACTTTTTGATTTTATATTGTATAAATAGTACTGATTGAGTCATGGGGCTGTTGCAGTATATATTATTTTAGGGGAATTTATATTTTTCCATGTTCATTGATGCGGTCCGGCGATCCTACCACCCATTTACTCTTCATTATCATGCAATAGTTGGGCCCTAGGGCCCTCGATCTGATCAGCCCAATATCGCCCACCTCAAGGTGGGCATATCGGGGAGAGATCCACTCATTTGGCAACATCACCAAAAGAGTGGCTCTCTACATGTATTTTCCTGCCTGTTGTGTCTTTTTCTCATTTTGTAGCCAATCTTTGTCTTGTATGGAGTTGAACTTGTAGTCTTTCAATATCTTTCAAGTGACAATTCGTTTAATTTTAAGATTTCAAGCTCTTACCTGAGGCCTCCTTTACAGTGCTCCTGCACTTGTACCCCTGCGGTCATGAATTACTCCTCTGATTGGTCCCTAGTGCTACAATTTTATGTGTCATTTATACAGTTAAAATTAAACACTTTATACCACTGTAGAGATGTGTTTGGGGGTTCTCTTAAAGATGAATCACCTGTAGGAATACATAACTTTATTTAGAAATTATTACATGAATATGTAGCACTGTAAAATTTCACAGTACCCACGGGGGTGGCAAGAAACAATAAATAATATATAACAAGTATTTTATATATATATATATATATATATTTTTTTTATATATAAATTGTCATGTGCTAAAAACACAGTAGGAATGAGGTATGCCCCATACAGTTGCAATCCAAGAGAGTGGATAGCATAGAAACAAATTGAAGGGAAAAGTGTACAGTGGTTTGGACATTGGCCCTTAAGTGCCAGGACTGAACCAGACAAGATATGTGCTCCAAAAGTTAGGATTTTTTTTTATTTTTTTTAAGAGTTTAAGAGAGTTTTGAACAGGTTCCCTCTTAGGAAAAAGAATATTACATAGAAAAAAGCAGCAAGCTTTTGCAGTGTCATCAGTACATAAAGTCACCAGGATTAACAGTAATACCATCAATACTAATGATAAAAGAAGGTGAAAGGCCATGTTTGGGTGGGAAGACTATGAGCCCTGTTTTAGCTAGGTTCAGTTTGAGGTGGTTCTGGTTCATCCACAAAGAAATCACTAGAAGCAGTTAGAGATCTGGGTATGTATAATATGCATATGTATGATATTTAAAATCAAATGAAAAAAAAAGTTCTCCAAAAAAATTAGTGTACAGGGAGCAGAAGAAAGAACAGCAGAAAGACAATTACAGAGCCCCCAAACATTAAGATGGATTGGAGAAGAAGATTTGTTAGCAAAAGCACAGAGAAGGGGCTGTTAGAAAGGAAGGAAGAAAACCAAGGTCAACAGAATCAAAAACATAAGATAAATCCATGGAATTAAGAATAGAGTAGTATCATATGGTCTTAGAATGTAGAAAATCTGATGGCACACACTCTAGCAATCGTCCAAAATATTTGCAATTTATTGAGAACTCCACACAACGTTTCGGAGGTACAACCTCCTTTCTCAAGTGCTCTCATCCTATGGCCTTGGCACTCTGGAGACCATTTGCATATATGACTGTCTTGGTGTGTGCACAGGTTGAAAAACCAGACTGCATAGGTTGCTGCAGATTATGCTTATAGAGAAAATTAGTAACAAAAGAGAAGATGTTCCAGGAGTTCAGACACTAGTGGTAAGATATCAACAGGGCAATATTTAGAAAGACAAAATGGGCTCAGTGTAGCATTTTAAAGAATGGGCTTGACATATGCCTGATTTATTAAAGAGAAGAAAGTACCAGAAGCGAGAGATGAATTGAATATATGAGTAAGAGCTACAGTGTCAGGGCCAAAAGAGGTTTGTGGACCAAGGAGGAAGCAAGTACAGCACAGTTGAAGGTATCCAAGGGGTTAAACAAGAGAGAGGTCAAAGTCCAGGCAAAAGGTTAATCCAGGCAGAATAGGTTCAGAAGTCAAGTAGGCAGGCCAAAGTCAAAAACAGGAATCAAACAGATATAGTCACACTCAGGAACTCACTAAGTAAGACCTATAATTGGGCAAAGTGTGGAATACTCTGGCGCCTTAAATAGCCCTCAGTTGTCACAAACGCGTTTCCGCGCCAGTGGTTATGCACCGGTGTCTAATCTGGCACCTCTTAGTGATGCTGGCTCAGACCTCATCGTGCTGCACCCTGGCAACACCTTGAGGGCGCCGCCATCTTGTGGGAGACATGGCGTCTTCCTTACATACAGTAAGCATATGGGCACGCTGTTTTAGTAATGTTGAGGCTCTAAGATCAATTAATCAAGTAGTAGGGGGAGAGGACAGGAGAATCTGAGAAACTTCAGGAAGGGGGGGACGTAAGAAGGTTGAGATCATTGTTTTCTGGGGGGTTTTGTTTATGGATATAATTCACTTTGCTTTGTTAAAAGTCTGCAAAGTCCTGAGGGTTGTGTATAAATCAACAAAATTAATTTGGCGAGGGATGAAGAAGGGAGTTGAAAATGTAAAATAAGCATTGTGGATTTTATTGGTTATTGATTATGAGTGTTCTATAGTAATTTTGCTTGGCCTGTGAAAGGAGTTGAGGCATGACATGAGAAATTTATAATGGAAGAAGTCGCCTTCTCTGCATGATTTCCTCCAAATGCATGTTGCAGATGGTGAGCATGTGTGCAGGAATCTAGTCTGAAAGTTTAGCCAAGGGCAGGGATAATGGTCACAACTGCGTGGTGGATGCAAATGGGCATGGGTATTGATAGAGGACACAATTGAATCATAGGTATTAACAAGTGCATAAGGATTAGAAGAAGCACTGAGGAAGGAGAGGCTAGAACTGAAAGAGTCAGATAAAGCAGATATGTCAATAGTGCAAGTGTTACAAATCGTGATCTTTGACTCAGGATTATCCCAAAGAGAAAATGGATCATTGTTAAATGCTGAAAGGAAATTAAAAAAGTTTGCCCTCAGTTTTAACTTTAGCATGCAATACCTGAAAAAATGTTACAGTGCATTCTTCTGTGTCCTAAATTCATGATCCCATTTAGTTGAAGATTAGTGACGGGCGAATCTACCCCATCTCGCTTCGCTGAAAAATTGCCAAAAAAATTAGCGAAACGAGTAGCACGTTTTTTGACACGCGCCACGTCGACTTCGATGCGTCGCGTCGTTCTTGACGCATGCCGCGTCATTTTTGTCTCGTCGTTTTCGACGTGCGTCGCGTCGTTTTCGACGTGCATTGCGTTGTTTTCGTTGCGTCGCGTCAAAAACGACACGCGACTCATTTTTTTCAGCGAATTTTCGCAAGCCGAATGTTTTTTTTAGGGTTACCCTCCTTCCCCCCCTACATTTCCTAACATATGGCAACTCAGCTATACAGGGGGCACCTGTTTAGGGCAATAGGGCAACTTTATTTTATTTATTAAAGTTTTCTTGGGCTTGTGTAGTGCAATGTAGTGGCTGTAACATACACCTCTATTACACGCTTAAGTTCGAGCCGTATGCAAATTAGGCAACGCTATCGTAAATGCGCTTTGCCTGGCGAAGTAACGGTAACGCTACTTCGCTACCGTTCGCCGCCCTGAGCGCAAATTCCCATCTTAGTGAATTTGCGTAGTGCTGGCGAAAATTCGCCTGGTGAAGTGCGGCAAACGTCGACAAAGGCAACGCTAGTGCATTTCCGCGCTTAAGTGAATTTGCCCCTTTGTGTGTGTGTGTGTGTAAATGCACACAGCAATACATAGTATAATTGTATGGAAGAAATATAGCAGTAACTACTACTGATTTAAGAAAATGATGGTATTATTCATAAAAGTTGTGTTGCTTTGGCCAAATTCCAATTCATCCAAAATTTTTACTTTTTCTTCTTCTGTGTTTAAAGCCAATATGCATTCCAGGTTCATGCACTAGTATTAAAAGACAATTTTTTGCTTTGTGCTAAGACCCGATTAATTAGCAGCTGCTTTCCAATTCATTAATCCAATGTAGCTACTATATCATATAGCAATATAGGAAATACATAAATAAAAATATACATTTTAAGATATGCTAAATTGTAAAAGCAGGAATATCAAGCAGCAATGTAGAAGGCTTAGTTCATAAAGAACTGATTTTTTACCCACTTTGTTTAGCCCAGCCCCACAACATCATAACCCTATCCCTTATGTCATCGACCTGTACAGAAGAAAAGTTGTAAACCCTACTCATAATAATATCAACTGCACTTTGCACTTAATTAAAGAGTAAAACAAGCCACAGTAGCAAAACAAGCACCTTCTGATTTGGATTTTTGCTCCTTTCTTTTTGCTACTATTAATAGTATGTGTGGCCCCAATGTCTCTTCTGTATTTACCCTCCTACTATAGTTCCAAGAATTTGTAAGGCAGTAAATATATTTCAAGCATGGTTTCAAGGAATAAGAACTATAAATCTTACCTTCTGGTGGTCCCCCCCATTAATTTTTTCAGGATTTCTTAGGGGTCTGGACCCCAGTTTTGGGAAATTTGTCATAACACCTAATTGTAATAAAAGGGGGTTTATGTTATGTTTCCATAATCCAATGTATACATGCATTTTCTTAGCTAATAAAGTGGGGATATTTTCACAAATGTACTGCTGACACATATGGAAAATCCATTTTTTTTCCTTTTTTGATTGAATATCCTACATACATATCTAAACTAGTACTGGCAAATTGGATTCAGGACGTTGGTATGACGCTACAAATAAATGGAGCAATTTGTCTTCTCCACCTTGTCCTGAACCTTGTTGGGAATAGTATCCATAATTCCTTAGGGGATTTGATATTTACCTTGTCTGAAGATGAGCAAATGGGTTCTACAGAAATAAATGCATTTATTATTTATTGGAATACTCTGGATGTTTCCTCCAAGTGTTTATCATCAGCTGCAATGTTGTGTCATTGTCTTCAAGATGTAAACGAGTGGTCCATTACTTAGGCACCAGGGGAAGCACATTAGGTCTGTCTGTAGCTACTGAATCAGTTTGGGCAAGAAAATGTCATTACTCTGTGGAAATTATTTTAGCAATGAATTTATTGGTTTTAAGCCACAATCCACTTATACAAACTGTGAAATAGTGGAAATGTTGTACTTGTTAAAAGTGAATTCTCTTAATGGCTTATACAATCAAACCTATCTACATGTCCCAAGTGGTTGAAATATTGACCAAGCTGGCTGTTATCACTGTATGAAAGACAAGAAATCAATGCAATCTGTGATCCAGGTTTTCATTGTTTTGTACATAATGCTCAAAATATTCAGCAGCATGAAATGATGCCACTGCATAGCACAGCATGTTAACCCTTTAATGACTGCAGTATGATGCCTGTTCCAAAATCACAGCTACTTCTGAAATTCTAACATAAGTACAGGATGTTGCAGAGGATTAGAATAGTTTGAGTGAAATAAATAATAAAAAAAAACAAACCTAGCCATCAATTTCCTGCTATAGCAGATTTGGGTTTCAGGATTCCCGAAAATTACTTGCCATGCTTCTTAAAGAGCTAATTTATCATGTAAAGTACATGCCACATGTAACTAGCTGTCTATTTTTATTGATAAACAAGATCTTGACAGATTTGTCCCACATGGAGCAATGTATTGCCAGGAATTTCTTAGCACCATTTAAGACAGATAAATGGAGTTGCCAAAGACTCCTGTAAAATGCAATGGAAACTAAATTAAACTGTTTCATGGTCAACATGAAACCAACCATTCAGTTTAATGGAGCAAAATCATCTTATGCAAAGTTTCTAAGGTATCAATTGATAACTAACATAGATGTGTTCAGTTAAAGGCATAGAAATACTATTATTTGATTAAAAAGCTTCCCCAAACAAAGGGAGGCAATTCACAATTACATGCAGAAGGTTACATAGGCAAGCAATTAATATATACAAACTATGTTACAAAGTGTTTAGCTCAGCTTTTCAACTGCTTTCAACTGATTGTTTAGACAGCTTAAAGGACCAGTAGCATAAAAAAATGTTTTTGAAAACATTATTATACATAGAAAAAAACACCAAGACAAATTAAACTTTAAAATCGCAAAGCAATTATTACAAAATAACTTACCAAAACTCCACTTCCACTCCTTTTCAAATAAGACAACAGGGTGACGATCCATCGTCCGATGCTCAATTTCTCCTCCCTGTATATCTCCTATAAGGAAGGAGAAATCGAGCACTGCACAATGGATCGCTTAACTTATTTCTTTAAATTTTTGTTGGTGTTTTTTTCTATGTATACTAATGAATTAAAAAAAAACATTTTTGATGTTACTGGTCCTTTAAAGGATTATTGACTATTGGCATAGCAATTAC
>CM044436.1:74932905-74983976 GCA_024363595.1 Xenopus borealis
ACAGCAGCTTATTTATATGAACAATAGTAGTGTTTCTGAAGCAAACATGACAGTTTTATCAGTGTGGGGCAATACAGCATTATATAGCCATTAATTTAAAGCACTTTCATTTTTTGCTGTAACTTCTCCTTTAACCTACAGAAATAAGTAAAACAAACAAACATTAAACCAACAGGCAAAAGTATGTTCAGTACAAACAATAATTGATGAACTCAAGTAGAACTATTGCTATACTACCACAATAAATAAAAATACAGGCAGTACAGGCTAAGGGCCATATTTATAAAGGGGTGCAAAGAAGAACAACGTTACATTTTTTGCCTTTTGTTCTTACCATCTCTGCCCTACTATTGAACTGTGTTTTCTTTCTAGGTACTCTGTCTCTGTGGAGGGGGCATCTAAATTAGCTGAAAACATGAAAAATTGCTTTTCCCCTTTAACATCTGCCTTCTTTTTATATGGTATTGCTCTAGTTATACCATCCTGCTAGTAGAAGCAAATGCTATAGTTAGCATGTTTCACTTTCATATGATTGGGAGGCAACTCCAAGAAGGATGAGAGCACTATGATGATTAAAAATATTCATGTGAAATGTACTGCATATAAAGGCAAAAACACATGCTGGAACTAATACCAGTTCCTTGGTCAAAAGGACACAATTGCTTATTTAATTTTGAATAGGTGGGAAGCAATCCTGAAGAAGGGAATTCTTCTAAATATAAAATCTACCTTCCCTCAGTGCTATTTCGGTAGAACCACGTTAGTAAGCAAGAAATCTGCAGGGTGGATGTCGCTTGTTTAACCACTGCCTGAATTCTTTTTCTCCAAAAGTTGGCATCCTGAGAGGCTGAGATGTCCACCCTTCAGTGTCAAATCAGTATCTGCATCACTTCAAATAGCTTTCAGTCCAGGATGTGGAGATATGCCTTGTTGAATGTGCCCTTGAAAGGTGACATTACATTTTCTTTCATCTAAGCCATCTAGTTTCTGCTCAAGCTTTTGCTCACTTCCCTCAGCAATGGAGAGTATCTTAGCTCTCCCTGTTGGTGTAGGATACTGCTATTGCATTACCTGACAATATCTTAAAGTGCTTGAAAGTCCCTGATACCGTTTTGGTTTGGACAACCACTTTTTAGCTGAAGCTTTGATACCTTGAAGAAGACTTCTGTTCCATTTCCTGAGTAATTCTCTCTGGGAATCTCTGTAAATCTTTGCCCATGGAACATCCTAGGCAGATACCTAAAGGGGTCATTCAAATTAAATGCAGATATCATTTGCATCAGGAGCATCTTCCTCCCATGGCCACAATTATGCAAAAATGCTGCATTGTGGGTTTTAAACATACTTGCAGTCAAAAATGCATTTTGCAAACTGCAGTTGCACTTGTAAAGATCTATTCTGTTTAGAAATTCTATTAGTAGCCTCATTTTGATGTATGCAACATGGCCATTTTGAAGACTATTTGTAATTAATATAGGTCATTAATTACAAAAGTTACAGCATGCCAGTAACTTAACATCTACATTTCTGCATTCCATTTAAATGAATAAAAAAACTCTGCACACTCACACTGCCTAGCAGGTAGTGTCAATAGATACAAATTAAAGATAATAGCATATAATTATTGCTGTTTTTACAGCTTTAAAAATTGTCACTTTATTATGATATCACTATATTGTCACATTCTTATCCTTTCTTATACTGCCACCTTCTTAACTTTCTAATCATGTGTTATGCCTTTATTTCAAACACAATTCTGCAGGGAATATTCTGTTTTAAAGCTGCCTTTTATGGGTAGTATTCACTCTACATGCAGAATTGATATTTTCTTTGTGACGAAAACGTAAAATATATTTTCTCTCCTATTTAAGTCATGTTTAAAACTGTTGTTCATGAAGTATAATTATCTGTGAAGGCAATATTGCCTGCCTCTAGCAAACCTTGTTTTGGCAAGTTTGTTGTTAGACTGGCATAATCCTTTTAAGTACCTGTACAATAGAGTAACAGCTGGTGCAAACTCCAGTCAGTACATTTTGTATATCATGCTGGGACTTAGGCTCTACAGACACAATGAGCTGGGTCAGCATTGAACAGGCCTAAGTACCTTTTAGACAGCTGGTGTAGTAACCAAATACCAGCCAATCTTGGGATAGAAATACACATTTAATAACATTCATTTTCTTGTGAAGCAGACGGAGAGGTAACAAAAGCCAGGTTGATTGGAGAGCAATGGGATTTTTAGCTAATGATATCTTGGCACTCATAGAAAACATTTCAAATCCAACAGATCTAAAAAGTAAACTGTTGATGCTATGGGATTGTTTTTGGAAGGGTTCATTAGTTTTAGATCATTACAAAGCATTTTGCTGACAATCAGAAAGCCTGAAACATTTTGCGTATTTGTTAATAATCACCAGGGAGCTACAATCATTGCTTAAATTGTGATTGCCATGCCGATTTGTTTATAAACTAAATAAGAGCGGAAAAGGGAAAACAAAATGAGGTCTCTGTGCATGCTCATGCTCACAAATATATCACACTCAGAATATAAAACAGGTCTCAGAAGAAACATGCATATACAATATATTCATAAAGTTCACAAACAGACACAAAAATAAAAGTATAGTTAAAGACAGTTTCGGGTGTCCATAATTATAACATATCTTCCAAGATTGCAATCCACTGCTAAGTGTTAGGTATTCGGACTGCATTCATGATGTAGAGGTACGGGATCCATTATCTGGAAGCCAATGATCCAGAAAACTTCAAATTAAGGCTGTCTCCCATAGACTCCATTTTATCCAAATAATCCATAATTTTCTAGTAGACTTAAAGGAACAGTAACATCGAAAAATGAAAGTGCTTTAAAGTAATGAAAATTAAAATTTCCGTGCACTTGTACAACTGGGGTATTTGCTTCAGAAACTACTAGTTTATATAAACAAGCTGCTGTGTAGCCATAGCTCAGCCATTCAAAGCTGAAAAGGGAGAAAAGCACTGTGTTTTTAGTCTTACTATTCCTTTAAAGGTATGAAGATCCAATTTATGGAAAGATCCATTATCCAGAGAGACCCACATCCTGAGCATTCTGGATAACAGGTACTGTAGGTTGTAATTCATTAGTATTCTTCCCTCCAGGTGCACAGTAATGAATTTGCACAGCAGCATGAATTTTAGGGACCCTTATATTACCAGGGGGACTGAAATGTCATGTTGGCTTCAATATGCATTTAAACAAAGTAGTGTTTATTTATAAATGCAATATCATCATTTGAAATTGGACAGAAAGCTGAAATTCAGAAAAAGGACTTGAGCCCCTACACTTGCAAGAAACACTAATGTACTACCCAGGCCTGCTATTGTAACTTGTGTGTAAGTGTTAGGGAACCCTTGAATAATCACTATATTAAATGTGACAGTTTTGGGGAGTGTCAATAGCTGCTACTGGCTAGCGCCAAGCAGATTGCATGCTAATACCGTTATTAATGCTGTGAGCATTGCTATGTCAAAAGCGACCCCCATCCCCACTCTGAGAATACGAGAGTGTGGCTGCAATGGTGCTAGAATTCTTGAAGAAATGTTGTATGATGGAAAAAATACACTTATTTTTGAAAAAATGCTAAAATGCATAGCTAAGTCCATTTTTAAATGTATAACTAGTATTATGAAGTTTGAGACCCATTACCAATGTTATACCATGCAGTCCACTCCTAGAAAGCAGGCAGTGTCATGGGGTTATTTACTAAAACCAGAATTTTTCTAGGTTTTAAAGATTTGTCTTCAGCTATTCCAAGAAATTGTTTGTAAATTTAATTCCCAATAACACAACAAGTTTTTTATACAATTAGGCTATTGTCATGAATAGGTTAATCTTTAGTGGGATACTACCTTATGTGATGCTACCTTATGTGATGTTAGCTTACTTGCCCCCCCCCATGGCCTTAATGTTGCAATGTTGTCTCCACAAGTAAACCTATTTCCACAAGAGTTAGAAATAAATAAACCCAACTGCAATACAACTGTGTGCTGCTGCAGTATATTAACATGCTATGGGCCTCTTGTTACATATCAAATATCTAGTAGTGGGACAGTATAGGGGTGGGCCTGGAAGAGTATGGGCAGAAAAGAAACATGGAATACATTGGCTGAACTTAGGGGTCTATTTATTGAACCTCAAATTATGCTAGTTGAGTTTTTAAGGGGAAAATCATAGTTTTTAGAGAAAAAAACCCTCAATTTGTTTTAGATTTATTCTGCTCCAATGCTGCTAAAAAATGGATAATACTCCAGCTAAAAGTCAAAGTAATGCAAAGCTCAATGACAGACATCCATTTTAAACCTGGAAATTGTTTCTACCTACATGATTTTTGAGGGTTTTGAGCTGTTTGATGCTGGTCTTCATTCAAAAATTCAAAAATATAAACAGCTTTCAGGTGACAATTCAGAAAAAATAATTTTAAAAATCCTAGTCGTCTATGAAACCCAGAGTAGATCAGGACATCAGCCTTTGACGTATTCATGATCTCAGCAAGTTTGAGATGGAGTACTTTTTACTTGGACTTTTGACACCATCGGATTTTAATAAATCCCGAAAAATACATTTCACCAAAAAATTGTTTTCCCTTTTAAAATGAGAAAAAAATCACAGATGCATAGCCAAGTAATGTAATGAGATGCAGATGTAGAAAACACACCTTTCAGAAAGTCTGTAAAATGTATGTACAACAAGCATACACCACATACATCAGAGGCCTTTAGGGATAATAGCATGGATTTTTTTAATTGTTCTGGATCATTCTTGTCCCAAGTTTCAAATCCATGATTTCGCTTGTTCTTTCTCTCTGTGTGTGAATTCATTGCCAGCTGGCTAATATACACAAGAGAAAGGTCATTCTGTCATAGTTATAGAGGCTGTTCCCTTTATAACTACTTTTCTCAGCTCACTGGAATATACAGTGCAGCTGCGGCTGTCGGGAATCTGCCAGAATTTCCCAGCCTATTCTTGACATGCTGCCAACTATTGCAAGGCACCTTTGTGTAAGATAAAAGGATTTTTGTGTAAGGTGAAACAAAATGTCAGTCAATCTAACCCATTACATATTTCCTTGCACACTCTTTTACTTTCTTTGTAATGTCAGTTAAAGAAATAAACAGTTGAAGAAAAATCTAATTGCAATATACACACAATCAAACTGTAATTAGTTTGCAAAACTACTTTTGACTTTATCTATATATGTCTTTCTTTAACTCTGCTTTTGAAGATTGTGCTTGTGCCTCTATAGAATAATCAGTAATAAAAAAGAATTAACTTTGGCCTCGTCATAGTTCTGAAGAAGCACATTTCCATTGCTATTCCAATAGCGGCCCTACCTGAAATTCAGGGCAACTTTATGCAGCTTCAAAAATAAAATATTTTCTGATTTTCAAAAATGCCCTTTGCTTATTCTATTTCACTTTTCTGTCAACAAACACGTTTTTACAATGTAGGAGTGAATTACCATAACCAAAGGACAGTCATGTATAAGCTTTCAGTTGAAACAGCAGTGAAAGAGAGAGAATGTTTATTTAAATAGGCCATACATACCTGGATTTGCTTGGGCTTTTTGGCTAATTTTGGACAACTGTCTGGACATATTTGGTTCCTTCAGGGCAGTTTTGACAGCAGTTAGTCTGTCAAAATGAAACATGGTATTTAGGTAATTTCCTGATAAGTAACAGTAGATTGGTCACCAAGTTATTTTTAATTGTACAAAGTTAAATGTCATTTTCAAATATTTCTAAGTCTCAGATTAAATCTCTGCATTTTAATTAATTAAAAATACATTTTTAGCCCTGTAGAATTACAAGAGAATGCAGTGGGCTTAACAAAATGTACTGTATGTAGTCAAATAATTAAACAGAGTCATGTGGGGGTTGTTATGATAATACATTTTTTAGATGCTACATATATATAACATGTTAGATGAAGGTCAAAGGCAGACACTCGTTTTTTTCAGGCCTTTTACTTTTATAACTGATTCAAATTCCAAAGCAACCAGATCTGGTTATCAATGGTTATAGTGCAGTAGTGTGTAACATATTGCTATCATTCAATGTATGGTACTAGATGGCACAAAGGCCATATTTGCTTTAAAGAGAGTCTTCGCTTTAGAATGTATGAAAATCTCTCAGACTGAACCCATGAATCAAATGCAAAAAGAATGTGCCTTTGAAGGATCTCAGCTGAGAGACTGTAAAAGGTTTGTTAGATGTGCTAATTCAGAAACAGAAAATCAGATAAAGGAATTTAAGAGCAGAAAAAGAGGCAGGAAATCTTGGAAAAATCATTCCAGCAGCACATTCCTTACTCTTTCACATTCAAAACAATGGAACATGTTGCCAAGAAAACAGAATGAGACACTCCAGGACAGTTTAATTATTTACTATTGTAGTGAGAAAACAAACAAAATGCTTTACAGATTTCTTTGGTTAAAGGCTGCAGTATTGAAAGCTTCTGCCAATATGAATACATTTATTTGGGTTTTTAAAAAAGAATAACTAAAGCTTCACTAAAGAAGTAGTACAGAAATGTTGTATATTATGATTTGGGAATTTATATCAACCAAGGCTACCAAGGCCTTTTACAGGGAAGATCTGTGCCTCTGAAAATTCTTCTCAACAGCTGCCCAGAGTCCACTGACCATTCGTGTGTTGCAGACACTACTAACAAAATCCTAGATGGGAATCAATTTTCAAGGCCTGGATCATTACTACTATGGATTTGTTGAAACTTTAGGTTCAATACAGCATTTTTAGCCATATTCATTTTTAGGGTTTAGCTTTTCTTTAAAAGAGAACTGTCACTTAAATTAGAAAAAAAATACAAAACGTGGTCAGATATTTATTTCTGTTGTTTTTCAGCTATTTACAGATTTTTGGATAGATGTGTAGGCATTGGTCTCTGAGCAATAATAGATTAAGCAGTAATATGTACAGTATATATATTGAGCAATATAAGGCAATGAGTTCCAATCTGTTATATTAAAGATACAACACAAGCTATTGAGGGAGAGAGTTCTTGGCAGGCAAGGGAACCAGATGTTAAAAGGGAGAACTGGGAACAAGGAGCATGGTTGGGGAACAGGCCTGATCAATACCAATCAGGCAGAGTGGTACCAAATCAGAAGGCAAGAGGGTAGTTAAGGTCACAGGCCAGGTCAAACACATCCATAGTGCAGTACGGAATTGTGATCCAAGAGGATAGTCAAAAACAGCCAAGAGTCAGGCAGCAAACTAGGACTAGTCAGGGACTGGTTAGGTCAAGGATAGGTTAACACACTTAGAATTGCACCCATTAACTCTTAGAAACAGACCTAAAGAAAGTAGAATCGGTGCTCTTGAAAAAAAGAGGTGGCAGGCGTTAACTATACATTAGATCTTGAGAAAGTGGTTCATGCAACAAAACAACAACTATATACCAGTGGTTATTGCAGAAGAAATTTAACATTTTCAAATGCCCACGTCAAAGTCATGACCTCCAGAAATATTGAGGAAGGACTGCAAGCTGTCATTTGCTGTGGCGAAGCCAATCAACATCCTTCAGTTGAAGCTGTTCTGTGAGGTAGTATGGGCATGAAGCTGATATGCAGGACTATGGTTTAGCTACTGTTTGCTTCCAACTACTGAAAGCAACTTACTTACTGAAAGCACCTTTACTGTACTTACTTTTGCCAAACAGAAATACTGTACATAACTTTTTTATAATTTACTTTTCCTCAATAAATATATTAACAGTATGGTATAATGTTTTTGATTCATTTGTTAAATTGGATTCTCATTGTCTCTGACAAATAAAAGTGATTTTGTTATATTACAAGAACCTCCTGGAGCCCATTCATTCCTATTTTTGCATGCACAGTAGTACCTGGGAGTTGTAGTTGCATTACACCTTTATGGGAATCTTCCACTTAGGGGCAGATTTACTAAATTCACATATATTCAAATGAAGGATTCGAATATTCGATCGAATTTTCAAAAAGATTCAAATTCGAATTTAGAATATGCTAATTAGGCAAATTCGACCATCGAATATTCAAATTCGAATGATTTGAATATTCTAATTTAATTTTATTCGAATATTCAAAAATTCGATGGTCGAACACTTCCCCTTTAAATTTAAATTCGATCACCTTCTTCACCAGATTAAACCTACCGAAATGGGGATCATTCCCTAAGATCGAATTTGAAAAATTCAATCGATCTCTAAAAATCGTTCGAATATTCGATTCGAATTCGACCGGAATATTCGATCGATCGAATTTTCCCTATTCGATCATTCGTTTGATCGATGCAATTACGCTAAAGAAATTCAAATTCGAATTTTTTTAATTCCCCACTATTCCCCCACTATTCCCTGGTCGAATTTCGAAATTCTACCCTTAGTAAATCTGCCCCTTAGTGAAGGCCCTGATCCTGAAGTGTGAGTCCAATGTATCCCATGCTCTAACAACTAGCTGGACATTAACCCCTTTTTGGTTTGCTTAGCCAAGTGAGCGTTACACTAGTTTAAGTAATTCTAGAGCAACTGGACTTGCTGAGTAATCACTGAAGACATTTCACTACTCATCCGAGCAGCTTCTTCAGTTCAAGTGACTTAAGTCCTCAGCATATAAACTCTTCCAATAATCCAATCACAATGGCAATCTACTCATCATAATGATTACTCAGCAAGGTCAGGTGCTCTAGAATTACTTATACTAGATACTGTATACCATGACCTGGATATTCCATGAATATCTTCATAGTAATATTGCATTCCTTGCATTTACCAGTGGAAAGAATTTTTTTAGGTGACTTCTGATTGGCACACAGAAAATGGATTTCTGGTAAAACATGTTGGTTTGCTAAACAGTTACTATACAAGGAACTGTGTTTTTTTGTTTAGATGGAACTTCAGTAATCTAGCCTAAACAGTAAATAATATGAAAGCTTAAACTGAGCTGTAAAAAGTAATGGCTAATTTTTGAGATATATTTTCTATTTTATTATAGAATACTTTTAACAACATCAGACATGACTTGAAAGAATATTAACATCCTTTCCGATAGTAATAAAAATGCCATATCAGGTATGCAGTAGGAGTTTTCTGATAAACTATTGCCCAAAAAACGATTTGAGAAGTGTCCTTAATTAAAATCTGCCTCTGGAGCACTCATGTCAATAGAGTAATATCTTTATACGTGCCTCTTATGATTTTTTGTGATGAAAAATAAGAAGATAAGATAGCCACTGGCAAATGGTCTGAGAAAGAATGAATGCCGTCACAACAAATTGATCCAGGGTCTATGGACAGAATTTGTTTTCAATCATAAATCATGCCCAGGGGAAAATATACATCACCCCTCTCTTCAGAATCAAAGGACTAATCTTTGCAATATAAAAATATGTATTTGGAATGTTGTACCATGACTACCTACCAGACTAGGTATATCTGAGGGTGAAATGTTAACTTGTAGAACAAGATATTAGTAATTTGCACTTTCCAGAAAATGACTGAATTAGATTTTGTTTGATTAAACAAAAATATAGAGGGCTTACTTTCCATCCCATAAATATACAAATATTAGAAGGCACATCTGCATAACTGTCTCCTAAAAAATGCATAGTCTGGGAAATTTCTTTTTTTTTTTACATCCAAGCAATCATAGAATGTAATATTTAACCACATGATTACATTTTCCTCTGGCTAGATGTGTGAGCAAGGTGTTCACTACAACATTTGGAATTATCCATAAATAGATTCAAAGAAAACAATTTTATGTGTCATTGTAGGAATAATGTTTAAAATTATTCCCTTTGTACTTTTATGATTCATGGTTTGGCAAAATATAATGCTGCTCCAGGCATTCTATTGTTCAGCTCCTGCAAAACAATACAGGAACTTGCTCTGGGAAATGAAGACATTACCAGTAAAAAGGAAGACTGACCCAGTTTAAACTGCATATAACAAATCTCGTGTCTTGTATGAAATATTTTGAATAAATATTTATGAATGCTACAAATTACTGTTTGACGTGAGAAGATTTATTTTCAAAGGTAATAGCCTGATGGCTTACTCCAAGACATAGCTGAAGGATAGGAAAGGAAATCTGCATCACTGAGTGGCCCATTTAAAATTGCTGATACTTTTCAGCAATATTTAATGAAACTCAAAGGGGGAAATTCACTAAGTGCCGAAAATTCACTAGCGTTGGCTCGACTAATGTTCGGCGCACTTCGCCAGGCAAATTTTCGCCAGTGCTACGCAAATTCACTAAAGTGCAAAGTTACGATAAGGTCGGCGAATGGTAGCATAGTTGTGCTAGTGTTACTTCACCAGGCAAAGCGCATTTATGCTAGTGATGCCTAATTTGCATACGGCGCGAGTTTCAAAGTCTAATAGAAGTATATGTTACAGCCACTACATTTCACTACTAAGCCCAGGAAACCTTTAATAAAAAAAATAAAGTTGTCCTATTGCCCTACATGTGCCCCCTATATAGTTGTGTTGCTATATGTTAGGAAATGTGGGGGGAAGGAGGGTAACCCCCCAAAAAAAATTTGGGCCAGGTCTGACCTGGCAAAGTAATGTCTAGCGTAAGTGGTCACGTTCAGTAAAATGGTAATCTTAGTGAATTTGCATAATTATGATCTTTCGTCAGTGCACAACTTCGCCTGGTGTAAAGGTGCAAAGTTGCGCTAGTCTATCTACTTCGCTAGCGAAAATTCACCAGAGTCGGTGTTGGTAAATTTGCAAAGTTACGATTTGACGTCACGCTGGCAAATTCGATGGTCGAATGTTTATCGAATTTCGAATTTGGTCGAAATTAATTTTGGGGAATGAGTGTATCAACTAAATGTATAAATGTAAAACAGCTAAAGAGTCTGGGATCCCGTCAGAATGAGAAAAATTAAACTTTACACTTCAATATTAGAAAAGCAGCCACAAATATAGAAAGTAAATGGAAAAAGTCTTTATTTCAGGTGATTTATCTGAAACCAACTGAATTTTTGAATATTTCTAATTATTATTATTATTATTATTATTAACATGTATTTCTATAGCGCCAACATACTGTATTGCGTATTTTCCTTCTGTGATGTGATATGATATATCCAGTGGTGGATATAAAATTGTCAGTATTAGCTATTACAAGATTCAACATAGATGGTTGCCAGATTACCAGAGATTAAGGGGCAAATTTACGAAATTCACGTGAAATGATCGAAGTTCGATCGAATTACGATTGTACGAATTTTTCGTGAAATCGGATATGCAGATTTGGCCTCTTCGATCATCGAATATCGAATGATCGGATATTCGATAATTCGATCATTCGATGATCGAAGGAATCAAAATTTGTTCGACTGCCTACTTCGCCAGATTGAACCTACCGAATTGTAATAGAAGCCTATGGGAAGCTCCCCATAGGCTTCTGAGGTTAAGTCCTGCTCAAATACCATTCGTACGATCGTAGCGTTCGATCATTAGAATCGTACAAATTTTTTGGAGGCTCAAAGGAAATTTCACGATCGGTATCCGAATTCGATCGAACTTCAATGATTTCACGTGAATTTCGTAAATCGGCCCCTGTGTTTTATCAGTTGGAAATTTGCTGGGTACCATAGTCATAAGCTTTGTTAGAAACATGTATTCTAATTCTGGTGCCTAATGATTTTTTCTTAAGGTTCTTAAACATCAAACTAATTGTTACAAATGATGTGATGCTAATTTAGGTAAAATATCAATCCTCATTTGCCTTCGGTGTTCAAACATGGCCCTGTCTTAGGCTATGGACACACAGGCTGTTGTCAGTGGCTGTTTTGCAGCCTGAGTAATTTTGCAGGCTGAGATAAGCAGATCTGCTCAGTGCCTGTGCTCCAGTGATTTGAATCAGATCAGCCTGTGTGCTGTCACACACAAGCTGAGATCAGCCCAAATACATAAACAGCCTGTGTGTCCATAGCCTTATGGGGTTAGCTCTTGTGCCCTACTGAATGGGTACGTTCTTGATATATAATTTTATTTTTCTTGAATAAGCATATGTCTGATCCCAGTAAAGTTTTTAAGTACTTACTGATGGATTTTAAAGACTGGAAATCTGTGGTTGCTTCGGTGAGCAGTAGTTTGCCACATAAAGCAAAATTGTAACTGCAGATCACCAGTGGCATTTTTGCAATTTCTTCATTCATTTAGTATTGCCTCCAACGCATTTGCTTTTCTACAACTTAAAAATAGGTCTTCCAAATGAATACGTTTGTAACTTTTTGTTATTGACTAATAATAAACCATACGACAGTATAGAGTTGTAGTTGATGTAGTTGATACCCGCAAGCTTCCTCCTCTGAGGAGCATCTGGGTAACAGCGTGACTTGTGTTCTACCTGTTCTAGCTTGGAAAGGCACTTATATGCCAATATAGGGTTACATAAACTATAGCCACCAGTTCACTGCTCCATCTAAAGCAAGTAAAGTTGTAATAGGGAGAAAAGAAAAATAACTGAGCACCTAATTTCACACTGCCTGTTTTGGACTGGAATATGGTATATTCCCATAACAAAACAAATAGAGCTTGCTGCTCTGACCCTTACTCCTATGCTGCCAACCAAAGGAGTCTATGGGCTCTCTCTTTTTTGTAATATTGGCAATATGAATTGTATCATTTCTGGTCTGTAGAGTTAAAGGCAAATCTAGACTGGAGATTTTGTAGGATGGTGTTGGACTGAAAGATTCCTCAGACAGAGGGTGAAAATAAGATGTTTTCCTGGAAATTAGGTACAGGTATGGGGAGAAATGTGCTCAATGGATACATTTTATTCCTCTTTAGAATACCTTCCACATACAGTATATACATTTTTTATTCACAAAATACATTAACTGAGTTGGAAGCTGCACACAGTGCTATAATTTCAAACACATGTTCACTTGTTCTTCAGAGTTTATTTTGTATTTCACAAGATATGCTGTTTATTGCTAGTAGTGATGGGCGAATCGGCAGCGTTTTGCTTCACCAAATTTTTTGTGAATCTCTCTAAAACTTCATGAAACGTCAAAACATTTGCGAACCGCTACTGCGTCTCATTTTGGTCGCCAGCGCCTATTGCTTTGGAAAAAAACAGACCCCGGCAATGGGCGCCAGCGTCCAAAAACATTGTGGGGGTGTTTCGCGACTTTGCCGCTAATTTGCCGCAGGTGAATAAATTCGCCCATCTCTATCTATTTGCACTTATAAGACTGCGTGCATGATTTTCTTCAACTTCTATTTCCTGAGTGTATAGCATATGCTAGGTGCAGCAAAGAGCACCTAAATATAACTGATCCATCATTTTTTTGCTAATTCACCACACCAATGTACACCAAGTATGCTCACTGTAATGCTTTATAGATGATGCCCTTTAACTAAAACTACTTATTTGAATAATAACGCTAGTTGAAGGCATCTGATTGTAAAAAGGAAACACCATAAACATTGTGGGGGAATGCAAGATGTGTAAAGTTGCAGTAGGAATAAAATATGTTACAGATTTGTCACAACAGCTTGTTTATAACGTGTACCCATTTTAATAAAAACTGGCACTTCCAATACAGGTATAGTGCAAAACAGGTATAGGACATTATATCTCGAATGATCTGGAGTTTTCTGGATGAGGGATCATCTTTCAGTGATTTGGATCAATATACTTTAGGTCACCTAAAAAATCATTTGAATGTTAAGTAAACCACATAGGAAGGGTCCAGTAACTTATGATATCCTATTTGACAGGTACAAGGTACTCTTTAATTATTACTTTTATTACTTTTTATTACTTGTTTTACTTTTATTATTACAGAGAAAAATATAATCGTTTTTACATATTTGAATTATTTGTTTAGAGTCTATTATCTTCTGGATAATGGATCTCAATTATGCTAGGTTTTACCAAATTTTCTTTAAAAGAATTCTTCACCACATTTAAAATGCAGGATACAAATGTGTATAAAGCAATAAAATGAATGTTATAGGTTTCCTTTTTTTTTTTTTTTGGTGCAACAACTGCTGCTCTACACATGTCAAAATCTTTTTCTCTTGTCTAAATGGCCTTTTTTTAAGGAGGAAAATATCAAAATTCTTTTATAATGTGGTACAGTAACACAGCAGCTGCCAAATTTAGATTTACATAACTCTCCTGACTGCACTCGCAGAGGTAAATTGCAGCTAGTGCTAACTAAAGGTCGGTTCACATGAGTGATCTATGTGTGTCTCATGGCTTGTTAATTGGCAGGGACACTGCCAATCTAATTACATTTGGCTGACACAAACTGTGAAGAATCTGCCCATTTATTTCACTTCTAATTGCAAAGGGCACTCTAAAGCCATCAAACTTTATCATGAATTCAGATTATTTGTCAAAAGAAGTCCAAATTTTATCTGTTAGTTACGTTGTTTACTATCAGTTCATTTTTTTTTTTTTTAAATAACCACCTCAATTACATGTTTTACTGGAAGCAGTCTAGTGGGTTTATTTAATGTTTAAATATAGTATTCTAGTAGACTTAGACATTTACTAAGGGACAAATTGATTCGAAGTGAAAATTCGAATCAAATTCGAATTAAAAAAATTTTCAAAATTTTAATTTATTTTGGGCTTATTCGACTATGGAATAGCCAAAAGTTCGAATCGAATTTGCCAAATTCGAATTCGATTTTCAAAGTAGTGGCCCTTTAAAAAAAATTCAATATAACAATTCGGCAGATAAAACCTTCCGAATTGCTATATATCCCTATGGGAAGCTCCCATAGTATTTTATACAAGTTTTTATGATCGAATATAAAAAATTTGATCAAATGGTTAAAATTGTTCGAATTTGAGGGGTTTTAATTCGAATTTAATTTGAGGGTCGAATTTGAGGGTTAATTAACTCTCGAAATTCGACCCTTAGTAAATCTGCCCCTTAATGTAAGAAGATCCAAATTACAGAATGATCCATTATCTAGAAAATCCAAGGTCCTGAGCATTCTGGATAACAGGTTCCATATTTTGTATTTATCAGGCAGAAATTAGCAATCGAGTTTTAACCCTTTCGGTAAATACTTTTCCACTTGCATTGTATACCCTTTTATTGCATTGCAAATAAAATTAAAAACACAATTGGCTGTGCATACCATTAAAACAAAGGTAAAAAAAAAACCAAATACATATTTATTCTAATGCCACACTACACCAGATCATACTGACTAGTGCATTTTGTCTAACCACGCTACATTTGGTCTTTAATTAGTAGATATTCATCTGTCATCAGTAGCAGTTCCTATACTCCTCCCTATTAACATTGCCTGTCATAAATATTCAATGAGGTTGTATTAATATTCATGAGCTGGAATCTGTGTAGTCATGTGCAGTGATGCAGAGACAGGGGGAGTGTTGTCATGAGTCGTAGCACAGTGTGAATTGGTGAATGTGAGCTATTTAGAAGGGAAGAAGAGCATGCTGCACTACCTTGGTTTACGCTTGCAGCGAACAGTGTTGTGCCTGTGTTTATATGCTGGAGTGACTGATGAACAACAGTAGTCAAACCGGGAGGGTGATTCCCTGTCAAAGCATCTGCTGCTCAGACTTGAGGACATTTGAACCACATCAGAGTGTGTGCAGCTTACAATGGGCTGCAATCTGTGCAGTTTTCAGAAAAGAGAGGAGCACTACAAACTGCTGTATGAAGTTGCACAGGTGAGTGAACTGTCAGAAAATGTTGTGTTACTCTAGACAAGCTTTGTCATTTTTGGACAGTTTTCTGTTATTGTGCACATGTGCTGGCTTGTAATTATCCATTGTAACTTTTGATACTATCTGAAATGTGTATCTTTTAAAATCACTGAACGTGCTATTGTTTGTTTGGAATCTGTAAGCACAATAATGCTAGCATCGGAATTAAATCACTATTGTGTACTGCTTCATGTGCTTGCAATCAAAAAATGTGTGCGCTGGAGAAATCGCCTCTGGAAATTGAATTTGTCAGTCCCAGTTTTTCGAGTATTAGATTATTATATGCATGACAAATTGCCGCTGTCAGTGACTGAGCTTTAGCAGCTGATGAGTGACAGTCTAGAGGACTGTGCAGGGCTGAGTGTTGGTGGTCTATTGGCACAGCAGTAGGTGATGCCTCCCCGACTCCCTCCAATGTTTCCTTGGCTTGATTCATTTCACAGCCTGCTAATTAGATAGTGGACTGTATACACCAGGCTGTGTTAATGCATATTTTCATGGTAATGTGATCAGAGCCTCATTAACCCATTTCCAAAATGTTCTTTGAGCATTATTTAAATATAATAATGACTCTCTTTATCACTGATGAAAGGAAAATATGAGATTAACATTATTAATTAGTTCTGGGGGCAACACCTCAGTTTCGATTTTTAATGCTGTTCTGAAGAATATACTGTAGTTATTTTTAAAATAATGATTTTTTGTTGTTGTTGCTGGGAGCTTGATGTCAGCTGTTTTAAGTCACTCTGGTCTGTAGGTGGAACACTTTTCTATTCCTTGCTTTCTGAGAGTTATTGCTGGCTGCTGCAGCACAGTTTGAGCCCTAGCTTGTGTCTTTCAAAGGAGCTTCAGATGCTGCTTGTCCTGCTTATTTATCGATGCTGTAGTTTGCTGAGCCTGAGTTCCAAGCTATGCAGTGGAGAAGAGCTTCCTCTGCCAAATTACACTGCCATCCTTGGGATTTTTTCATTGTTCCAATGTATATGGCTCATTGTGATTCATTTGCATCTGATTGCATCTGAATTCTTTTGTGTTGCGTAACCAACCAACCTGATTCCCTGGATGATAAGTTAAATATTTCCTCTCTTGCTCTCAGTCTACACTCAGACAGTGTTTGAATCAGGATGAGAAATGACAGAACAGCTCTGCCCACTATCCACTTTATGGAATAAAAACTCTATTCACTGAATGCTGTAGATGTCTGTCCCAAGACAGAGCAAATTATTTTGGTTTAAGTATGCATCTGTTTATCCTCCTCTCTTGTTTGCCACCTGTAGTGGCAGAGTGCCAAGCCCTGCATAGCAGCCCTTGCTACTTTTCAATGGAAGTCTTGTAGTCTTCTTATGTATTGGCCTTTTATTTCTTTGCTGTTTATGTGTATGTCATAGTCTGCAAGATTATCCCTTTCTGCATTATAACAATAGACTTATTATATTTTACATTGTGAGAACTAATCACATTGGTTATGCTGATCCTAGCTGTCCAAGACCACACAGAGAGCAAAAATATTACTTTACAGCAAACCAAACAATTTCCATTTTAGTTTGGGTGCACTGTCACGCCAATGTCTGGCTATAAATTAATCTTTGGAGGTGTTAATAATTTAGTTACCATATGAACTAGCACTTCACCTCTGCTCTGCTGTTTACTAGATAAGGGGAACTCTTTTGAAAAATATGGGCAATTTTCTGCTGTAATACGCACTCATCTCCCAGTCCTGCAGAGTGCATTGTTGGTTTAATATCAATGATAAAGGATCAAAGGAGACCAGTAATATGCCTGGTGAAACTTCAGCCTACCTCATTCTCACCAGTGACATGCAAGGGATAGCTCAGCCTGTAGTAGGCAGGTTGCTTTTAATGTGCCACACTACAGTATATTTAGCATCTTTATGGACTCTCTAATGAGTTAGAATATAACATCTCCCAGGTTATTAAACTACAGAGGGCAAATGCATTATAATGTTAGCCTGTACAAACATTAACACTTGACTAGATTAAATCCCTTTTCATTTTATGGTCTTGTAATACTCAATTTTAGTTGTTTGAAGCCATTTCATTCTACTTGATTTCCAAAGGACCCAATAAGATAGAGCCTGCCTTCTTTTTGCTGTATCTGACCCATACAAAGGTTAATTATAATTCATTTTGGACTGTTGTTCTAAATTCCTTCCTTGCCTCTTATTAATTTAGCCTACAGTTAAAATCTGTCAATTTGCTCATTTTCATTTTTTAATAAAAGTAACCAATGGCTAATTTTTCACACTTGTGAATGAAGTCAATACTACAATATTTTAGAGAATCTTATATGTTTATTTATGTGAGTAAATTATATATGTTAATGCCAATGTACCTTTTAGATACAGAAATTACTATGAAATTATGTTATCATGCAATCTACTCATATCTGAATAAGGACCATCATTAAGTCATAGAATATTGAAAAGCACAAATTCTAAGAACAACCACTTTTGATGTAGGAAAAGTCAAATCTGTATCTTTTCATTTCACTTTTTACTATCATTGATTCCCTCAGAAGCTCCCATGTACAGACAGCTCTGTTGACCTCAGCTTTGTTGCAACAGAACAACATTTCACATCACACAATCTCTTTATTAGGAACAATTCGGCACAGCTGCATCTGCAAGAACAGCCCTGAATGAAACGTGAAGATTACAAGATTCATGCTCAGTAATAGGCACATTCTAAACAAAACAATTGAAACACTTTGTGTATGGTGAGACTGGCGTGCGCTCACACAGAGGGGTTTCATTTTCTACCCCATAGTAAAGTAATTACACTTACTAAAATGAAACCACAAAAGACTGTTTTCACTGTATTGTGTCCCATAACAATGCATCAGTCATGTGAATGGCAAGAGTGCTGCGGATACTTTTAGTGTTTGCTGGAAGTTCCCAATGATTGCAATGTCTCTCAGAGAGAGAGAGAGAGAGAGAGAGAGAGAGGCATCTGAGAACTCATTTACCATTGGTGGATTGTGGTACAAGGATGAAATATATTATTATGCCATTTAATATACCGTAGGTCCAAACAGTGTGATCTGCAATTGCCCTCCTCCTACCATGTATCCATCAGAGAACTAGCATGTCATTCAGAATCATCAGTGTTTGGTGCAGATCTTAGCCAGACACCAGTTCTTTAAGCTCTAGCGCTTGTGTCCGGGGATCATGGTAAATGACTTCTATAGGGTCGTTGAATAATACAACGGTTCTATTACAACATTTTAGTCTGAACCATTTTCAAAGTTATACATATTTACAGACTGTTAAACTAGATAATTTTATAATATTATACTTTTGATTGTTGTCCCATTTGTATACTAATACACATAATCAATTATTTCTTCTGGTGTTAAAGTTTCAGTATTAGCAGCAGGCTTCAAAACAAGTTTGCCCTGTGCAGGACTAAAGCATTGATATCAGACTGAGTATGTATCATGTCTGGATACTACATGCTGGGAAGTATTTGGGCACCCATCCCACAAAGAATCTCAGTCCTTATATACATACGTTTGTGTGGGCGTATATGAGTGTGCAATAAGGATGCATTTGGAGTGCGAGAGGAAACTTTTGGAAACCCACACAAGCACAAGAAGAGTACACACACTCCTTACAGATAGTGTCCTGACCTGGACTGAACTCAGTTATACTCACTGGCCCACAATGCTGGAAAATGTGTAAAGATGCACTTACATTTGATTCAGTCAAAGATTTCAAACTTTGAAATACGGGTCCAAAATTAACTTGCATCTTACTTTCCTAAGATAGAAACTCCCCAGGCCATAGCCCTTCTTATCTAGTAACACAGGAATCGGAGGAGCATCAAACCAGGGAGCAACTGCTTCTGAACAAATGAATTATAAATGTGGATCCTCACCACTACAAATAAACACAAGAAAGAAAGAAAGAAAGAAAGAAAGAAAGAAAGAAAGAAAGAAAGAAAGAAAGAAAGAAAGAAAGAGAAAGAAAGTTAAACAGACTGACCATGGGATAATGCAGCAGACACAAAATTCATCTGTAGCATTCTATTAGTAAACAAAAGTAGTACATTTTTCTTTAATATAAATCCAAAGTACTGTATTTGCCATAACAACCTTAACCGGAAAGCTCATTTTAATGGTACCTGCACTTTCACTGTAAGAAATAACATTTGAGATAGTTTCTAGTTTCCTTCAGCCTTGTGGGATCATCATTTTGTGTACATGAAAGTGTGAGTGAAAAGCTCTTCAAAGTAGTTTTTGTATGCTTATTCATAAATAGAATGTGTGCCTAGAATAAGTAATGATCTGCTTAACAAGATAGACTTTAATACAAGCAGACTAAACTCACCAGTGGGCAGATAAGGAACTGAATGAATAAGACTGCATGTACATATTTATGTACTATTTATGTATAATATGCACACCTTTTATTTTAGCTATTTCCCCAACTACTGTTAATACAGTATATTTTACATCTACAATACTCACTGTTAAGTACAGAAAACATTTTGCCCACCTATCACAATCCAGGCTACATGATTTGCTATTATGCATACTATTATTATATTATTTGATTAGATACTAGTCATTTATAATTATTTGATTTTTCAAATAGAACTTAATAGACCCTATAGTTGCCTCCTGTGGCCTAGAAATAAAAAGAAAATGTTACTATGTTAGTAGGACATGGATGTAGTATACTGTACCTATTAGATTTAAACCTATGAAAATAAAATAGGGATTAAAGTGATACAGCCATGCACTTGTTTAACTTGATAGTAAATAAAAGTTATCTAAAAGTCATAGTCTGACATGTGAAAGGGGTTAGGCTTGTGTGATGCCAATTAATTTGATACATAAATTAGGAAATGATTACTGATGAGAAATTTCTTGGCAGGTAAGGTTCTGATTAGACGAATTCACCTTGGGCATTTAACAAAGGTAATTGCACTGAGCAATCACCAGTTGTTGTTTTCATGATCAGCGTTCCTTTTTGTTCTATCCAATGAGGCCTTTATTTTCATTAAGGAGATGTATTTGTTCTTCCAATATAGGTTTGGAGTATTAAAGAAGAGCACAAAGAATCCTATCTGCTACAGAAATGATGTATCTTTCTTTCTATATGTTTACAATAAATAAATGAGGTGTGTTAAAGGAAATCGTATATTTAATCAGTATGTTTCAAAAAATTGGGGATCTAAAAATCCAGAATTTGAGATACTATAACTTCATATTTCCCCCAGATTAGTCTGCTGGAGCTCAGTCACTGTTAATTTTGTTTTTTGTCTGTAAAGGCATTACTGCCTCTGCTTGCAGTTTTAACAATGACTAATTAGCCATCTTTCTAGATGGCAGACTGGCAACAAATTTAATTATCACCTCCCATGGGCTTCTTTTTGTGTTGTAATCCCATTGCAAAAATCCAGAAGTGATGAGATTTAAAAACCCAGGGGTTGGATATGAATACAAGTCTGAAGTACAAAGACCTGTGCCTAGGGGTGCCACTCTGTGTGGTCTGGGTACAAAAACACACAATTGTATTTATAAATACTGCTATCTAAGGTATATGAAAATTACTGTATTAAATAGGATAAGACCCAGTGCTGGTTCCTTAGTAAGAATGCCCCCTGCTTTTCTTTTGTAATGAAAAAGACCTGATCTGTCTGGATAATGAATCCCATAATGATATAAAAATATAGTCATGTACGTTACCAGTTTGTTTAAGTGCAGTTGAAATAATGAGGTCACATTGGTCAATATGAGTGGTTGCTACTGTTTCCTGCTTTAGTTGAAAGTGCATCTGTCTGCTGTTCTTTAATGACAATTGTATTCATTTCACTGCCTTCATTTCCAGTTCAAAACCTGAATCAGCTTATAGTTTGTGACACTGTTCATTACAATACAGAGTCTAGACAAGCTAAATCCACTGTTCTTCCTTGCATTATTGATTGTTATCCTGTGGAAGAATACACTAGCAAAGTTTCACATTCAACATTTAAGCTCCCATTAGCCCATGTATTCTACTTAATTCTCATGAGCTTTAAGGAAAACCATTCTTCTGCATAATTCGCGGTACACAAATTCATTTCCTTAGTACACAAGATCTAAAATACAAAATTTGTATGGATGAATTTTACATTTTGCTTTCATAATGAAGAAGGCATTGGTGTAATAGCAGGTTACCTGGTTTCTGAAAGGTGAATGAATTGGTCACTTTACCTTGCTTTTTGTAGGTTCAGTTAATAAAGTCATCATTTTATAGATCTATTCTTTCAATATACTTATATATTCTACATGATGGCCCATTAATAAGTTTACTTTTACATTTGAGAGTTTCGCAGCAGTTGATGCATACTTCCAACATCCTCTTTTTAAAACCTCTTTTTTTGATTTTTACACAAGCTTATAACATGCTAGGTGATTCATTAGTCATACAATTATTTACTATAAAAGTTCTGTATATCCACCCCTTTGATTAACTCATATTATGTCTCTGACTCTCCTCTGCTCTCCTGACTCTCAGTTTGGTCAATCTTTCACAGCTCAGTGTGTGTGTGGCAGGGTACTTGTCATTCCATATTATTTGAGACCATATTTGTTACAAATCTTTATTAAGCATATGAAAAGTTTAATGCAACCCTGCACTAAGTGCAGGGATTCTGTACACAGTTTGCAGTGACTAAGGCTGTGCTCTTTTGTAGGAATATATGAATGTAAAAATATTAATATTTATCATACTTCAATAGGGGAGGGTATTATGTGAATACCTAATGAAGGACAATTAGGAGAAAATATTATTTACTGCTAGACCTCTGAATGATTTGGAAAAGGCTACAGCTTTGCATTTAAAATCTAATACAACATAGTTAACCTTTATCTAAACATAACTTAGTGCATATTCCCTAAATATATAGTGCACTGCTGTAATAACAAGGATATACTGTACATAAGGCTACATACATAGATACATTTTCTTAAATAAAAAAAGTTGAAAAAATTGGATAGGGGAAAAAAACTACTTTTTTGGATTGTCATGCAAAAATAAATTTTTGTTTTTGATGCCCAAAGACCATGAGAAATGTGAGCTTTAGTGGAAGAACCAGGGTCAAACTCTGAACTTTTCATGAGGTTTAAAACATCTTCAAATGTTTAAGGAGACATTTGGCATTGATTTTTACATGCATTCTGCAGGTTTTAGATGGAGTTTTCTTGCATTCGAAGTTGGAACAGATTCGGGGCATAATAGGATTTTCCATGTTTCTGGCGTCAAAACTGATGGCGTGAAAAAATCACGCCTTAAGAAATAACCCCCAAAATCTACAGTATATTATATTACAAACTAATACTTAACACTGACAAAATGGCAGGCAATGTACAATGCTAAGTACTTAAAAGCTCCATATATGTTTTCTGGTGCTTAAGAGATGTACATTATCTATTATTCAGTGCATGGATAACATAAAATCCAATGCCGCAATTAAAATACAAGAGGCATTTTAACAAGAATTGATAAAGCAATATACAGTTGTACAGAGGTTGCTTTATTGACAGCTGATAAACAGATTAGCCCTCAACTGGAGATGAGAAGATAAAACTGATTCAAGGCAAGAGAGAGTAAGACATTATTGAAGGGGCTGAGGAGAATGTTTTTTTAACTCTTTCTCAGGTAGCCTTGATATGGTGCAATGTCTTCTTTGAACAGGCTAATAGAGCAGTCTATCCATATGAATTAAATTATTGTTGTTTGCTGTCATATACTCTGTTTCCAATGTGGTTGGAACTGTCCATTTTGAAAACATTGTGTACCAATAATCCGTTTCATGATATATTACTGTCATGGACTAAACACAAGCTCACAGGATGTCAATCCTAACATCTGCCAGTGCATGGAAGAAAATTATTAAAGTACCTTGTTATCCATGTGTAAATTTTTGTCATATTTTTTTTCATCAGTCTCTTTTTTTTTTTTTTTTTAGCATCCCACCTAACCAAAATTGATTTTTAAGATGGATAGCTAAATAGCTATCATGAACTACAACTTATAGTAAGACTACATTAGACTGCAATACCACACTTCATTAAAGGGAAAGTGTCATGGGAAATAGTGCTGATCCAGTAGACTTCTGCACTGAAATCCATTTCTCAAAAGAGCAAACAGATTTTTTTATATTTAGTTTTGAAATCTAACATGGGGCTAGCCATTTTGTCAATTTCCCAGCTGCCCCGGTCATGTGAGAAGGGAACTGCTTTCTGGCAGGCTGTTGCTTTTCCTTCTCAACGTAACTGAATAGAACGCAGTGGGACATGGGTTTTTACTATTGAGTGCTGTTCTTAGATCTACCAGTCAGCTGGAATCTTGTGTAAAGGTGGCCATACACTGAGAGATACGCTCGTTTGGCTGTGTCGCGAAACAAGCGGATCTCTCCCAGATATGCCCACCTTGAGGTGGGCGATATCGGGCTGATACGATCGTGGGCCCTAGGGCCCAATGATTGGATCACAACGCAGGGTATACGGGCGGTCGGATTGCGGGACCGCATCAACGTACAGATGCGGCCGCCATCCGACAGGATTTTTAATCCTGTCCGATTGATATCTGGCTGACTTTCAGGCAGATACCGATCGGAGCAGCCCGTCGGAGGGCCCCATACACGGGCCGATAATCTGCCGACTCAGTCTGTCGGCAACTTTTATCGGCCCGTGTATGGCCATCTTTAGGGAGCTGTTATCTGGGAACCTTCTCATTGTTTTGTTGTTAGGCTGCTGGGTGGGGGAAAGGGAGGGGGTGATATAACTCCAACTTGCAGTACAGGAGTAAAGAGTGATTGAAGTTTATCAGAGCACAAGTCACATGACTTGGGGCAGCTGGGAAATTGACAATATGTCTAGCCTCATGTCAGATTTTAAAATGAAATATAAAAAAATCTGTTTGCTCTTTTGCGAAATGGATTTCAATGCAGAATTCTTTTTCTGAAACAGCACTATTAACTGATGCATTTTGAAAAAAAAAATTCCCATGACAGTATCCCTTTTAAAAAAGCTTTCTTTTTAATAACTTTCCCTTTTCTACACTTTACTTGCCTAAATAGCATAAAGTAAACCCCCCACCAGAGGAATTAATTGATTCAATTAGATAATAAAGTATGTAGTGTAAATACTGTGATTCCTAAAACGTGTATACTAGAATGGGCAATGTGCAGCTATGACTGCAATGTATATTCCTTGTTGTGTGCTCTGTGCTATGAGTTATCCAAAAATCATGTTAGGTGAACAGGCCATGCAGTTATTTGGTTTCTGTATTAAATTGTACAGGTATGTTGGTATGGTAGATCATACATTATTATATAATTTTGGTATATTAGACTGTTTATTCACAGAAGTTCTTTTAAAGAGCAATTAAAGAGTTTCTGAATTTTGTAGTGCAATACCATTTTATAAGAAAAAATATAGGACATGTTTAGTATAAAGTATAAAGATAGGCACCAATACCCTTAACACAAACATAGTCACTGCTCCTATGGGATATAATGTAGTGTACACTGTGTCAAGATAATTGAGACTGTAAAATAAGAAAAGGGCATGTATACAGGCTTGGCAATCCCAATGTATGCACTTAAAATGTAACTTTTATTGTGCTATTAACATTTGAATTACACATTATAAAAATTGTCATTTTCCTGTACAATAAGATCATTTGTGAAAGTTTCTTAATTGTGTCCCACTGGGGAAAGGGTAATGACATTCTGGTGAAATAAAAGTAATCACAGTGTCATGTCTGATACAGTTTGATTTTCAAACTCAACCTTGCGTGGCCTAATATAGCAACAAAAATGGTCAATAGTAGCCTTGCAACATACATTAAAATAAGCAGATACTACAACATTCCCTTCATAAGAGACTGTGTACATATATTTTCAATAATTCTGCATTGACCCTGTCCAGGTGGTGAAATGAAAAAGCACCAGAAGGGGTGGTTTTATATATATATATATATATATATATATATATATATATAAGCTTACCGGGTTTCACAGCAAAATCTTTATGTTCCCATCCTGAAAAGGCTTGGATGAGGTTTTCTGTTTGGACCCATATACTGAAAAAATAAACATGAGTCCGAATACCTAAATATGCTTTTTATACTCTTGTAATGAATTATAAATTTTGCCAGATCAGTACAGTAATTTAGTATAACCTGTAGAAATCTGATTAGCAATGCATGTTATCATATAATATAAATTCTAATTGAATCTTAATACTTTCAATCCAATATATATCGATATATATATATATATATATGTGTGTGTGTGTGTGTGTGTGTGTGTGAATGAGTAGGGACCAAGTTATTTTCTATATGGAAAATCTCTTTGGTTAAGAGTTAACTCCAGCTGTGAGTTGAATCTGTTGGGAGGTGTCCCATTTCTTATTGTTATGCATACCCTGGTGGATGCTTGGAGTTTCTTATTTGCTTAGCATTTGCCTATATTAATAAGAGGAGCCCAATTGTAAGACCCTGGCATTGGCACTGCTCCTAATGAGGAGAATAAGATCTGGTAGAACCATAAAGTATAAGGGCCAAGCCCTGCATTCTGCATAACAGAATGGGGAACAGAATCAAATTAAAATGTATTTGTAACTTGTTATAAGGTTTTGATTTTAAACAATAGTTTTGTTTTTTTTTATTTTATTTGCAAAGTAAATGTTTTCTTTTAAAAATATTCATATGAAGTTGTGATTATTTCAGCTCTGGTGACTCCACAGATATGTAAATTAATTGGCAAGTGTTAAAGTTTACAGTCCAATATAAGCCTTAGGTTGGCAAATTAGTTTGAAAGCCCAAAATGAATGTACTGAAACACATTGTAACTGCTTCAGTCCATAGGCATGAAATAGTATATGGCATTGTACTTAACTGGATGTTCCATAGCAGCTGTTTCATTCTATCCAAGGGATGTTACTACTGGGGCCAAACTAATGTTAAGTTTCTGTATAAAAAGATCAACTTTTGCAATATAGTTAGGGACCCTATATATTTTGCTGTAGGCCCTGTGAAAACGCTTGGTTCACCACAGTGTTTTTTCCCTTTGATTATCATGACATGTAGTATAACGGACAACACATTCCCAATATACCAATATATCTCATTCCATTGTGAGGGGTTTATCTTTTGCATATATGCACATTCAGGATTGGATTAAAGGGATAAAGTAGGGTATACTTCATGTTTAAAGGTAAAACACATCTGTCTACATGTGATTCTTGGTTCAATGTTTCTCATGGTCATAAAAACTTATGATAATAAATGTATGCTAATACATGATACATAATTACCCTACTGACACTTATCACCCTTTCTGTGTGTGGGAGTTTTTTACTGATTGGTGTATTAAGCAGCAAGCAGATTTGGTAGCCCTCGTGCCCTAACAGCAGACAGTAAATAAAGCCTCTACAATCTGTGTTAATAGGGAGTTATGATAGGTTATAATTTTAACTTGAAGCTCCCCATAGACGGACAATTCTTTTTTGGCGGACGACCAATTTCAGTGCAGTCCGGCCAATCTGTCAAATTATCGTGCGGTTAGTGGGATTTCGAACGATCGTACATCGTACAATTTTTCGTCTGACATCTGTCAGACAATTGATTGGCCAGGTTAAAAAATCTTTATCGCACCCAGTGCAATCTGTCTATGTTCGCAAGGCTAGCAGGCAGCTACCCTTCGGTTTTGCTGGCTATAACGCCTGAAATGGTCTTTTTAGTTGATGGACAATTTGTACGATCATACGATCATATGATCGTTTCAAGATAATCATGGTCTCACGATGATGATCAAATCTTTACGTCTATGGCCAGCTTTACTCTGGATTAGGATGCTATGCAATCTATTTATTTCCAGTAAACTGTCAGTTCTGTTTTATTGCAAACACTGGTGTAAAGTAGTATACATTACAAGGTTTGCATGAGTTCTAGTCCCCTGCAGTAACCTGGAAAGGTAATCAGATTTTACCTTTCAAAAAGGTGACTAGTAAAAGGTATCTGTTGATCCAGTGTTGTAGGTTACATTACCTGCTACTTCACTTTGGTGGTACACTAAATCGAGTTTTTGGTGTTGTAGTTTTGCTTTATAAAACTCAAAATAAATATGGATTTGATTATCTGTCATTTAGTATTAACAGCATATGAGAGTGTGAGAATCATAACAAACTTGCATAGTTAAAGTTTAGCATTTTAATATATACATGGTAATATGGTTAATAAGGTCTCCTAGCCCCCTATGTGAACATACAGTAAAAGCTATGTTTGATTTAGTTGTTGGTCACCAATTAGCTTTTTTGATTTGCTACATCTACTAGATTAAGGGGCAGATTTACTAAGGTTCAAATTGATTCAAAATGAAAATTCGAATTAAATTTGAATGAACAAAATGCAAAATTCGAATTAATTTTGGGTTCATTCGAATATCGCATAGCCCAAAATTCGATTAGAATTTACAAAATTCAAAAATTCGAATTTGATTTTAAAAAATTCAATATAACAATTCGGCATATAAAACCTACCCAAATTTCTATATATCCCTATGGGAAGCTCCCATAGGATTTTTCCTGTTTTTTTTTTTGATTGAATATAAAAAATTAGTTATATTTGAAGGATTTTATCGTTTATATTCGATCGTTCGATAATTCGAATTGCGTTAAAACCCCTCGTATTCAAAATTTGAATTCGACCCTTAGTAAATCTGCCCCTAAGCAGTGATTTGAAAGAAAATACCTGACTGGTTGGTTTAGGTTATGTCAGGAAAGAAAGTTTACTGAACAAGAACATAAAATGAACATGAAGTCTACATTTAGACGAGTACACTGCCCTTTGTAGGGCAGCAAATGTATATCTGGGGAAGTGCAATAGTGGTTTAGAGGCACTGGACTGGGCACCCAGGATGAGAAATATTAACATTAATTTATGGGTTAGTATTAACACACTAGAACCCCCATCTCATATTTTTCAGGGGATCAAAAAAATGGTGTGAAATCCAGGAAAATGTAAAATCCGGGAAACATGTTATGCATAATATATAGGTGGTACTACAAAACAATAATGTAAAATTAGGGAAAACCTAAAACCAGGGGATGTAAAATTGAGGTTTCCCTGTAATAAATTTTTTAAGGCATTCCAAACTCAACAAAAACGGTCTGATAAACTTTACCATATATACACTGTCAGATGAATCACACAGACATTGATTTTCCATAAAGTTCAGTCCATGAATGGCTCCTCCACCTAATTTGATGTGACCAATCAATCTTCAACAGAGTAATTAGGAAAATTAGGCCTTTTATTCTAGTTTGTATTTTTGGGAGTCAAGCACGGGTCAAGTACTACTTGGAGCAATTCACATGGCTATCTGTATGAAACCACTTGGAACTCCCCTTTGTATGCCCATTCATAGCTAATGAATACCAGTACCTAGATCATTTGTCTACATGTATAACATATTGCTACCAATGTACCTACCATATAAGGCAGAGCAAACCATGACCATTTTTTCCAGCGATAGTTTTGCATTTTTTTTTAAATGCAAGAGTTTATACTGTCTACATTAGGGGAAATTCACTAAAGTGCGAAGCGTTTAACGCTAGTGCTATTTCGCCAGCGTGACGTCAATTCGTAACTTTGCAAATTCACATACACCGACTCTGGCGAATTTTTGCTAGCGAAGTAGATAGACTTGAGCAACTTCGCACCCTTACGCCAGGCAAAGTTGCGCACTGACGAAGGATCGTAATTACGCAAATTCACTAAGATGACCATTTTACTGAACGTTACCACTTATGCTAGACATTACTTCGCCAGGTCAGACCTGACGAAGTTCAATACAATAGATATGAGTTTGAAAAAAAATGTCCCAAAAAAAGCTGACGTGTTTTACCTTTCTAGGGTGATAGTCTGAAAAAGAGCTACATTTTTTTGGGGGGGTTACCCTCCTTCCCCCCCTACATTTCCTAACATATGGCAACTCAACTATACAGGGGGCACCTAGTTAGGGCAATAGGACATGTTATGTTTTTTTTTATTAAAGGTTTCCTGGGCTTGTGTAGTGTAATGTAGTGGCAATAACATATACTTCTATTAGACTTTGAAATTCACGCCATATGCAAATTAGACATCTCTAGAGTAAATGCACTTTGCCTGGCGAAGTAACACTAGCGCAATTACGATACCATTCGCTGACCTTAGCGTAACTTTGCACTTTAGTGAATTTGCGGAGCACTTGCGAAAATTCGCCTTGCGAAGTGTGGCGAACGTTAGTGAAGGCAACGCTAGCGAATTTTCGCCGCTTAGTGAATTTTCCCCATAGAGTCTTAAGTTTATCCTGTGTCCAGCATACTTCTAAAGAAACATGTTTAGTTCTATTTATATATTTATCACTATTTAGAAAAGCCCAATAATTTGACTTAAACAAATCTGTTATTACAGCCTGTGTTGTTGTATTTCTTGTTCAGCATTATCTGTTATGATGATCTGTATGCATGGTGCTTTATCTGGCAGTGGTGCTAAATTATGTCCCAGATTCAAATATACTGTATCTATAATTACACCAGAAATTTCTGCATGGTTTGCTCCAGAAATAAAACACTATATTGGCTTCAATAAATTATTTTTTTTCACATACCAAGTAGCACAGATAAGGAGTTCTGTTTTCTAAATATTATTTGAGATCTACAGTTGAACTCTCTGGTGCTTATATTCACCTCATCAGGATGTTTTATGTCCCATTACTGGTAGTTTCAAATGTTCTCATCCATCTTCTTGTCCCATTACATTTTGTTTGAATGATGCTCTGTACCCATTAAAATTGATGGGAAAGAACAAAGAGAAGAAATATGTGTCCTTCAATTGATTATGTCTTTCACAAAGCAAATGAGGCTACTGAGAATGGGCAAATAGTAGGGATTTCTCGTTCTGTTAATAACATTTCCAGAATAGCAGCTATTGAAACTGTTAAAATCACACGCTTGGTTTATATATGATTTTTTAATGTGTTAGTAAGAGTAAATGCATAAAAACAGAATAAATTATTTTAGGTATATGTCTCAAATTTGTTTACACATTATTTAATGGCCAAAACCCTTTGTCTTTTACACAATTATGAATAATGTTGTGACCATGTTAGGAAATTATATATATTTTTCTAGACATTCTTAAGATTAACAACCTCTAGTCTAGAGCATTACTGTTTGTCCTCCAGGTCATGATCTCTACAAAGGTTTGAAACCCTTACAAGTAGGGGCAAATTTACTAAAATTCCCTTAAAATCCCTCTAATCTATTCGAAATTTCGATAAGCATTCGACTATCCAATGCTTATCGAATAGTTTTAGGCTATCTTTTTCCTCGATATTCGATTTCTCGATCAAATCGTATGATCGAATACCGATCGTTCGATTTCATGAAAAAATCGTACTTTTGCCTTCGAGCCTCCAAAAAATTTGTACGATTCAATCGATCGAGGCGTTCGATCATACGAATGGTATTCAAGCAGGTCTTTGCAAAAGAAGCATATTGGAGGGTTCCCATAGGCTTCTATTGGTATTCGGTAGGTTCAATCTGGCGAAGTAGGCATTCAAAGAAATTTTAAATTTAAAATCCTTCGATCCTCGAATGGTCGAATGATCGAATATTCGATCATTCGATCTATTCGATAAATCGAATATTCGATGATCGAAGTGGCCAAATTTGCATATTCGATCCTCCAAAAAAATCGTACGATCAGTATTCGATCGAACTTTGATCTCTTCACACAAATTTTGTAAATGTGCCCCATAGGCTTCATCCACACAATCAGATTCGGGGAGATTAGTCACCCCAGCGACAAATGCCTGTTCTTTGGAGCGACAATCTCCCCAAACTGCCTTCTCCCTGCCTACTGCTGGCTCTAACGAAAATCACCTACAGCAATTCTCACACGGTGCTTCATTTTCTGAAGTTGCCTCATGAGGGAACTGTGGGCGACTTCAGAAAACGAAACGCCTCATGTGAATTGCCTCAGACGATTTTCATGTTAGCTAGCGGAGGGCAGGGAGAAGGCAGTTCGGGGATTGGCGCCCTGAAGAAGAGGCGACTAATCTCCCTGAATCTGCTCATGTGGATGAAGCCTTATGGTTTCCTAGGATAAGACATTTTGCTGAAAAAAACAAAAAATCTATTTTGGATAAAAGGTCTCTTATAATGAAATGTGGTAATACTACTTAAACAAATAATTTGAAACAGTTTTTTTGTCCTAATCTTTTGTTGAGGATTTGGAATTTCAGCCTCATCCCTAATTATGATTAAACATATCCTGCATGTGTGATTGAATTTAGATGATCAACTGCTGGCTAAGCCGATGGCATGAGACGATTGTGATTAGTCCAACATATTTCCATACATGATTGTATGTTATTTTTTCTGCTACCAAATGTATCAAGTCAATGGAACCCAACAATGGTGGATTTTATATGCAAACAAGCAAATACCATTTATACTGACAGAATCTATTAAAAATGAATATCTCAAAAATAGCATGTTGGACAGTATAAACTATTTGCATGATCGTTATATTCAATAAGCCAAATCTTCCTAAAATGATACTGATGTACTGTAGAAAAATGAGATGTAATACTGTGGCAAAATAATTGGTTATCTCCATATTGGAAAATAAACCGTGTAATTGTACTGTGTGCACATAAATTAAACTTGACATAATTCACATACAGTGTGAAACTGATTAATTTCAGTCTTAAAGACGAGTGCACTCTATTTCCTGTGTTCTAGAAAAATGAAATTTTCACCACAATAACAGCAGGCTGCATGTACAGAGGCCAAACAAGGGATAATTACCTTTGTTCTTTGCTATGTGATAGGAACAAGACTGTTTCTCTGTGACATCAAGAAGTCACAAATGACTTGATCCTGAGTGATGGTGCCCATGTGATTTTAATTCTGCTTCATTACCACTTCTATGAATGAGTGGTAATTGGTTCCTTTTATGCATCCCCTGTCAAAGACCCATAAACGTGTGCCAAGTGGGCATATTTTCTAAACCAGTTCCCTACACATTTCTTGTGCTTTGATGAATAGTTTATTTTGCAGGCTCTAAGCTAAGCATTTGCATAAGCTCTGGTTTATTATACATTCATCTGTCGCATCTTTTGTAATAATACAATATTTCCTTTGTGACACCATACTGTATAATATAAAAAATATGGTCTACTCCATGGAGAGAAAAACAAGCTCTCATTTTTACAATTTTTAATTGTAGTTAAAGGGTGCAGCCTGAGTATCTGCCAGCAGCACCAAAAGATACATTAACCACAAGCTAAAAAGGCATGTTTTAGCAATGCTAAAAGTCTGACAGCAATTAGGGAGCTATAGCTAAAGCCATTTGATGGGCAATGTGATATTGTTGGTGTTCATGCCTCAGTGATTCTCATGACTGGCCAGTGAAATTGAAGGTCTTATCTAGTTTAGGAGGAATAGGTTAAATTAAAAAGTATATGTCTTTATGTTGCGCATGATTACCTAACTGGATAATAAGTAATAAGATTTTATTTTATTTACCACCTCCTACTAACTAGAAATATTTTCCATCCCTGTTGTGGGAAAGGCTGAAAGTCATTCTTTACCACTGGGCACTATAAATACTAATACATTTACTGCTACAATGGAACTCAGAAAAATCAAATAGGCAAATATACATTTGCTGTGTGAACACTTTAGAAGAGCTGTCATTTTGGAAGCATTAATCTTTCGATCGTATTTGATCGAATTTGAATCAATTAATTTGAAATTTTAGCGCATGACTCCATATAGGTTCTATTTGGCAGAGACAGTACATGATAAATTTATAAATTCAAATATTAAAAATTTTTCTTATCAAATTTGGACTATTCCCTACTCCGTGTAGGGTTGCCACCTCGTTGGTATTTTAACGGCCTGGCCGGTATTTTTGATGGTTGATCCCAATGTTATTAATAGGAAAAAAAGATAAATATATAGGAAGGCGGGTATTTTTTTCAGGAAAAGGTGGCAACCCTACCCCCGTGTTTAATTTTCTTTCTCCTTTAACTGCATTGTAATTAACTTTTACCTAGTCAAAAAGATACTAATAAATGATACACATATCAATCATAGTAACTGCTCAAAACTCACTGTTCCTACCACCTGTTCTGAATTCGAGGTGTACTAGAGGATACCTTATGCCCCTGGCTCATTCCCTGTTGACTACAAATTGCCCTGCACTTTGCATCTTGGGCTCATTAATACAAGTGTGCTGGCATTTACTGTAGCACCACTGTATACACAAGAGTCAGGGCAGGGTCACAACATAGGCAGGCCCCAGGTTTATTGAATGGACATTAGCTCTAGCACCTGTTTTTAGGGCCTTTGCAAATTAGACCCACAAAATTATATTAACCCATATATGGAAGTTCTAGGGCAAACATATATTATAAAAAAAGTATATTGAGTATATACTAAAATACATGCAGTAATGAATGACTACAGATAATAATGCATACAGCATACATGATTATTAAGTTTGGGTGTTATCATGAAGCAGAACTTTAGAACAATGGTTAGCATTGCTTCCTCACTGCATTAGCATCCTATTTGATTTGATTCCAGACAGAGCACTTGCATCTGCAATAGTGTGTATGTTCTACGCATGTTTCTATGGGTTTCCTCCTAGAACATATGGTTTCTTCCCACACTCCAAAAACACACTGGCATGTTGATTCCTTTTACAGTTGAACATAGTATATGTAAGTCTCTAAAGAGACTTTAGAGTGTACTCTACAAACAAAGACAGAGAATGCTGTATAATCTCTGTGCTGGAATATACAGTATGTCAGCCCGATATAAATAAAGAATAATCCTTTTTACAATTACTGGTATAATACCATTATTATAACATGTAATTACAAAAGCACCACAATATTCTGCAGCAGGACTGTATTTATTTATAGGCCCCCGAGTGCCTGTGCCTAGGGTGGCACGGTTTTGGGGGCATCCTTGGGAGCCTATTTTTTTTTTTTTTTAAAACCCTCCCCACCCTCTGCCATGGATTTTTATAGGAAATCTGGTGACGGAGCTAAGGGGGTGATGAGTAGGGGGGCCGAGGAAGAGTGGGGCAGTGACATCATGCACACGGCACGCTGACGTCAGTTCCACAGAATACGTTGTGTGACATCACTGAATATATTTTCCCTGTGCATGGTTATAGTTATAAAGCTGGATAAGAGTTGTGTAATTAATGCGCAAACAGAATTGCTCATTTTTGTTTAAAAAGAAATACAAATTATGTATATTTATGCATACACTCTTGGTTTGAGTTACACCACTACTTTGGTGAGACACAAAATATTTGCGTGTTAGATGATTGTCATCGCCCACAGTTTTCTTAGCTTCAACTAGACAATATCACTTGAAATAGTCGTTTTTGTTGATGGACAAATCATACGTTTGAAACAATTGTTTCTAATCTTGGTCTTACCATAATCTTTTAAAAATCTATGTCTATAGTAACATTTTCAATTCTGTCAGAAAGCATAAAATCTCAACATAAATTTTTAACTAGGCATTCAGTTTGGTAGACTGTATGTTGTAATGAAAGGGGTCTTCATAGATTGGTCTGAAAACATACACACAAAGGCTTACCACAATCCTATTTTATCACACTCTCACAAAAAGACACAGGGGATGTGCTGTCTAGTGCTTGTGGTAAAGAGTAAATGAAAGACACAGATGCATAATGATTGATGGCTGATAAAGATCCATCGGCCTATCTAACCTATGTTATGTTTTCTTTTAAAGGCATCTGTTACCAGTTAGGATCTATTTCTGTTACAGTGCCAGGCAGCCCTTAATTTAGTTTGAACAGTTGCATCATTTTGCACATAGAAAATGATGACAGAAGAGCAGAAAAAGTATATCATATTGTTTCTTACCTGAACGGTAATATGTATATCCTGAAAATGCCACTGTTTGCATTAAAAGAAAAAGCAAGTGCACCTTATTTACACCTATAGTGCAATTCTAAAACAGTTGACTTTTACTAACCGCAACACATAAAAAGTAAATATGTAAAATAAATATGGTGTAGGTATTAAGGAATTTCTACCAGCAAAGCAGTTTTTCAGGGATTAGATTTGTTTTTATATTAATGTATGGAATTCCTTTCAGCATGGAGTCATTACTGTGTTGGATATATGCCTTTATAGTGTATGTACTATATGTAGTGTAAGTATAATGATAACATGGCAAATGGTATTTCATTTTTATCAAAAGACTGCCCTTTCACAGTTTGCATGATAATGCTGTTATCAGAAAGTAGGAGCAATAATCTTTTGGAAGAGTCAGGATTACAGTTTGGCTCTGAAGGTAACAGAGCTACACAGAATTATCTAAGACTTACAGTATGTCTGTCTGGCTTTCACATACATATTCTTTTCTTTGTTTCAGACATTGTCAGTTTTATTTTTGTCTTTCTCTTTTGTGAACTATACTGACACAGCGCCAAAGAAAAAGTCTCACTTTCTAGAGGTCTGACAAAGTTGTCTGTTGTAATGGAACACATAGCTGGTTGACAAGGAAAGAGCTTGCTATAATCTTTTAGAGTAGACTTCTTATAGATTTCAGAAATAGATGCTGGAGTTTAACTGTGGGATAGAAAGCAATGTATTACATAATGAGGACAAAAAGCAAGGCTTTTACACAAAAGGGGTGTGAAGACGATAGAGGAAGCTTGAGTTCTGGCAGGCCATTCCCACTGTACCCTGCAAGGACTGATAAGCTTACATTTGACAGCATCTGATGTTGAGGTAAGCACACCTCTTTACTCACTGTAAAGGAACGAGAGTTTGGGAAAGCATTGATAAGAAACACAATGAATAAATAAATCACAAAGCCCTTCAGTGAATTGAATCATTTGCATTACATTACCGATTCCGAATAACCATGCTCCTGAGTCGGTGTCTTCGATGCTATTTTAAATGACTTGTACTGTTAAACAAATAAAGGTACACCCTGGAAAGGAATAACAGTTGTAACACTGTCCATGTTTTGTAAATGATATGAAATGAATATTTTCCTTGTTTTCTATTGATTTCAGGAAGGGGTTACCACAAAGAATCTCTGATTCTGTCGTGACAATCCACCATGACTCCACATTATCATGTGGTGGTGCTTTAAATTGTTAATATTCCTGGCCAAAAGAAGGAGCTAGGGACCTTGTATTCTTTTTTTCTTGCCGGACTGGGCTAAAGCTATTTCAAGGCACATTGGAAATAACATATTTCCTACAACACATCAACACATTTTTCATACACAAATACTCAGTGAGAACCCTTGCATCTTTGTGTTTGTAATTCTATGATAAAATAACGGGGTACTTTTATTTCTGCGTTCTCTGCTTCTGTGTTCATTTTTTAATTAAAACTTTAATTCCATACATGTTTTACATTGTATCTTAATTCTACATAGAGTATTAAAAAATGCTTTGCAGGATAATGAAGGGCATAGGGATGTAGTAAAATATTTACAGCGCTAAACAATGCATTTTACAGCTGACTGAGTGATAACAAACCCAATCACTCACAAAAATGTTTTGTTAAGCCTTGTAGCACTGAACAAATTGGTGTTCTACTACTTACTGTCTCAATGCACTTAGTTGCAAGGATGTATCATACAGTTGTAAATGAATTTTTAGGTTGACAAAAAATTAGAAGATAATCATAGACAAAGGTACAGTGTTCCAGTTTAATAACATGTAAAACTTGAAAGAAAATCTCCATAATCCTGAATAAAACTCTGTATTTGGTTTGTTTTTCCCATAGGAAAAAACAGAAGGCTAGATAAAATGGATATACTTCATATGTAAGTATAGTATAATACAGGTATGGGATCCATTAGCCAGAAAACTGTTATCCAGAAAGCACCAAATTATGGAAAGGCCGTTTCACCTAAACTCCATTTTATCGAAATAATCCAAATTTTTAAAAATAATTTCCATTTTTCTCTATAATAAAGCAGTACCTTGTAAAAAATCCAGACTAAAATATAATGAATCCTTATTGGAAGCGGAATTAGCCAGTAATGGAACTAGGAGGTGCAGGGGCGCTCCGCCAATGGGCAAGTTGAAGCACTCGCCTTAGGCGGTAGCTCCCCCCTGGTTACCAGGGGCGGCAAAAATGCCGCTCCTGGTAACTAAGAGCCGAATTTCCGGATTTCAACCCGGAAATTCGGCTCTTCTAGTGCAGAGCATGCATTTGCCGTGGACCCCCCTACCCCTGTCTGGCGCTCACTTTTGAGCGCCGTGGGGAAGGGGGCGTGGCAAATTCAAAGCCGCCTCAGGTGGCGCAGAGCATAGGATTGCCCCTGAGGAGGTGTGCACCAGGCTGCATAGCCTGCACCCAGGCCCTTCGCCTCCTAGTTCCATTAATGGCTAATTCTGCTTCCACCTTCGGAAGAGGATATTGCAGTGGATTCACAATAATGATAACCGCCTGCAGTTGCAAAAATTTGTAGCAAAGACACATTCATTGGCAGTTTAGTACAACATCAATATCCCTGCTCTCCCATTCAGTATTTAAACATAACAATTCACTAATTTGTAAGTATTGAATGGCGCTGCTGACAATCCTGCTGGGGATCTATTCACATAATTACAATTACTTCCCAGGTACAATCGTTTTGTTCTTTCTCAAACAATGATCACAGCCGTTACGATATTCAGCAAAAGATTTGTGGAGCTGTTATTTTTGATTGTGTATATTGATTAAATGGAGAAACAAAGCCATTCTTGTCTCTTGCACTATACAGGACTACGCATTTCAAACAGCTTGCCTAGTCAAGCTTATATCTTAACCATTAACAATATCTGTTTACACAGTTTTGGAACCCTCTCAAACACATGCCCTCTGCTCACCTACCGTTGGAGCCATTTGCTCTTTTTTTCCATTGCAGTTTGAGAAGAAAGTATGTGATGCCACCCAACAGTAAACAATTCATAGCCACAGGAAACCTTTTTCTTATTCACATTCGCATTAAGCACAGGCAATGAGACAAAATAACAAGATTGTTTCATTTCCAGTAACAAAGTCTGTCAGGATGTTTCACTGTTTTTGTCGACATCTGTTGAGCTGTTATGGTAAGCTAAAACTGTGTTATGATCCTGCTGTAGAAAAATGTCAAAACAAGCACTTTAATGGCTTCAAACTACCTGTTAATGATTGTGGCAGAGGAGCCTGCCTAGCAGTCTGGGTCTTCAATTAAGCATCTGTCCAAGCTGGAATGAAGCCTCCTAATTGGTGGGAAAACAGACTCCCAGCAGGCTGCAAAAGATTGACTTAGCACTTATGTCCTACTGTAAATTTTTTGAGTAGTTCTTCTGTTGAATATACACTTGTAGTTGTTTTATTAGTCAGCAAGCATGCAAGGCGTTGAGAGAAAAAGAACATTTTTAGTCTCACATTGTTATCAGTTAATATTAGGTATTAGAGATAAATATGAAGTGTTATACACTTCTTTGGCAGCAAGTGCCTACTAATGCCCATCTTGGATGCTGCTTCAGTGCACTTCCTTGGTTCAGGGATATTTCTCACCAGTTCATTTGTTTCATGCTGCTCTATCTGTAGCCAAGCTTATTTGATAAAGGCTAGCTAATATTAATGTTATTGTTCCTGAAGTTATGCAGTGCACTTATTTGTAAAGTTGTCATTTCTGCTGCCAAAGATAGGGGCTGATAACAGTGACATTTCAGTGACTCTAAGTAGGTCAGGTTACAGAGTAAGAAATACATTCATTTATTTATGGACAAAGTTGTAGCAACAACAGCAGTGAAAACAGCCAGTGTGATATGACATATTGTCATACTTGATGAACATTTTTCAAATGACACTAGTCTTTTGGCACACAGGATTACTTTTATCTGATTTTTTTTTCTTCGTTTTGTAAAAAATCTGTTAAACTTTGACTATTTTTCCATTAAGACGCAATCAATTGTTATGGAGCAAGCATTGTTGAAGATGTACAAGTGTATACTAAAGACTTCTGCAGTTAAAAGCTGCTGGCCATTTACATGATAATGATGAATAGTGATGGGCGAATCTGGGGAAATTTTTGAAACGGTGAAAAATTTGCAAAACACTGCATTTGGTTTTGGACGCCAGTGTCCCGTCGGATGGCCCCGAAAACGGGCCGATAAGCTGCCGACTCATCCTTTAGCTAGTCAATAACACTAACGTTTTTTTTTTAACTGCAACTGCCATCAGACTGAAAAAAGCTGTGGTCAAAATCTCTTGAATGTCACTGGTTTCCTTATAAATCCCTGGAAAAGCCACTGCCTTAAAGGAACAGTAACACCAAAAATTAAGTGTTTTAAAGTAAAGAATATATCATGTAGTTTTTCCCTGCGCCATTAAAACTGATCTGTTTGCTTCAGAAACACTAATATAGTTCATATAAAAAAGCTGCTAAGTAGTGATGGGCGAATTTATTCGCCAGGGACGAATTCACGGCGAATTCCCGCGATTCGCCGCTGGCGAATAAATTAGCGAATCGCCAGTGGAATTTCGCTTAACGAAAATTCGCAGAAAAAACGAGTCGCGCGTCGCCGGGAAACGACGCGCCGCGCCTCAAAAGCGTCCCACGACTCGTTTCGCAAATTTTTCGCCAATTCGCGAATTCCTCTGGAAATTTTTCGGCAAAGCGAATCTCGGGAGATTCGCCCATCACTACTGCTAAGTAGCAATGGCGGAAATTGAAAAATGCCTACATGGAACAGGATAAGTAATGGATAACAGATAACATGTTCTACAGAGCTTATCTGCTATCTGCTGTGTAATTTGAGCCTTTCTCTTTTGACTAGCTGCCCCCATGGCTACACAACAGCTTATTTATAGAAACAATAATAGTGCTTCTGAAGCAAACACTGTAGTTTTAGCAGTGCAGGGCAACACTGCATTATATTTTTATTACTTTAAAACAATTTCATTTTTGATGTAACTGGTCCTTTTAGCACAGTGGTGTAACTATCATAGAGGAAGAGGGATACAACTGCATCAGGGCCTCCCTCCCCACGAGTCCAGCATTGGCAGATATCGGTAAGGGAATGGCAAGTGGTGTTTTGTTCTAAATAAGATCGGAAAGATCTCTTCTCAGAAATACTTTTAATATGGGAAAAAGTGATTGGAAGAGAGCAGCATGTTGACCACTGTTGTTTTCCCCCTGCTGATAACAACATCCCAAACCCATGTGCAACAGTATAGAGTGCAACAGTATAGAAGTATTAATATTGACAGCATATATCTTAAAGGAACAGTGCAGTGTAAAAATAAAAATTTGGTAAATGGTAGGGATGCACTAAATCAACTATTTTGGATTAGGCCGAACCCCTGAATCCATTGCGAAGGATTCGGCTGAATACCGAACTGAATCAGAACCCTAATTTGCATATGCAAATTAGCAAGGGGGAGGGTAAAGCATGCCGTGCACGTAGTGAGCTGCAAAAAATTTTTGTGAAGAAAAGTCACATGATTTTTTGGATTCAGATTCGGTTCGGCCAGGCACAAGGATTCGGCCGAATCCGAATCCTGCTGAAAATGGTCGAATCCTGGCCGAATACCGAACCTGGATTCGGTGCATCCTTAGTAAATGGATATTATACTTTGAAAAATAAATTTTTTTTTTATATAATTAGTTAGCCAAAAATGTAATGTACTAAAGGCTGTAATGACTGGATGTCTAACATTATAGCCAGAACCTAGCTTTCTGATTTGCAACTGTATTATCTTACCAATCATCAACTAATCAGTAACTTGGGGGGGGGGCATATGGGTAATAAACATTTGCTTCTGAATCTAACCTGCATGCTAAGGATCAAAAGCAAACCTACTACTGCAAATGAACATACCACCATGCCAGGTCCAGCTAGCTAGATGACACCTTCTCAGGTGCTTTGTGTCATTCCCCACTGAATAACAAGCAATTATATATTTTCAAATAAATGTCTGTGCCAGTGCACAGAAAAATATATTTACTAAAGAGCCTTTCTTTAAACTGGTGTCCAATGATAAATTCTGCCTTAATTGTCCCCAGCCCTGTGTGTAGAGTTTAAGATATATTGTGTGGTGCTTTTTTTGCAGAAGTGATTGTTTAATTGTAGATTAAAGATTAATGCAAATCTAATGATTCCATAAGGGCACTTCAGACAATAGCATCTTGCATCAGGCTGCATGCGTTCATTTTTCAATCTGGCCATAAATTTGGCTGGAAATTAAACAGTAAGTAGCTGTGATTGCAGCAGCAGTCTCTGAAGACACTGAAGCAATGAAAATAAATGAACAAGCCCTCACACACAGAATGTTTCATTGAGGTCATTAGTTGCTAGATGTGAAGCAGGTGAAATTGACTACTGGAAACCTTGTCACATGTCTGTTAAACATGCCAAGTGAGGGAATTAAGGAAAATTACAAAGCTTAGACTAAATCAATTTAAACTATGCAGTGTGTTTTGCATTTCATATTTCATTTATTCTTTCAGAAGCCTGATTTTTTATGTTGAATTTGCATATGGGCACAGTTAGACAATAACTAGTTTGTTTATATGTTCAACACACTCATTAGCTCCACTCATTATCTTAGTTGTAGTCCATTTTTACATAATCTCTCAAATGTTTTAAAGCTGGAAAGCTTGTTTTAGGCCACTCAAGCAAAGAAAAGTACTGTAGAGCTTACAAGCAAAATAACTGGAAGCATGCGCCTTTTCTATGATCACTGTTATATCATCGGCCAGTTAAAAACAAGCATGGTTATCAGTTGAAGATTTATAAATATACCACCCATACCAAAGCTTCTTCGCAGGGAGGTCTTTTAATATACAGTCAGAAATTACACATAACCTGTTATGTAATGCAGTAGTATGCGAACGATCAGATCCTACAAAATAGAAAAAGAAGTGTCTGGTGACAGAAAAAAGAAAAATATGGTACATCATATTAATGATATAAGCCAGAGTTCTTAACCTATGGGCCAATACCCAAAAACAAGTGATCTCACCATAACCTTTAAACACATTCAATGTTTCTCCTATGTAAGTAAACAAATATCAGCTTGATAAAAGGCCCAATGCGGCCTGAAACGTCGCTATGTCCAGACTATTGCCAGAGAAATTGAAATAAAGGCATTTTATTCATCATCGGGTGCTGTGCTTCAAGTTTGTTTGCAGTAAACAAATATCAAACCATTTTAACTGGTTCCAGACCAATTTTTCTGTGGTGAAATTGATTCCCCTATAGTTTGCGCTCCATGACACAAAGCTTAAAATGCTGACACAAACAGTACAATGTGTTGAACATGCTAATATGTCTATCTAGCTTTCAACTTGTTAGTAGGGTTGCCACCATTTCTTGAAAAAAAAAAACGGCCTTCCTATATATTTATCTTTTTTTCCTATTAATAACATTGGGATTAACCATCAGAAATACAGGCCAGGCTGGTAAAATACCAGCCAGTTGGCAACCCCACATGTTAGTCTGTACATTTGATCACAAACTTGATTTTTAAATAGAAGGATTCTATAAGCATAATGAGGCATGGCTATGTTTCAGATTGACCTATGTCTGTCGATAAGGGATCTTATTGATCAAACTGTGTACAAAAACAGCACTAAAATATGTAAAACATATTTAATGCCAAGGTAAATACTGTAAAATCTTGCATATTTATAAAGTTAGCTTTTAGTATTTGAGTGCTGCTATAATATGCACACCTTTATAAATGCTTAGCTTTTTGCAATAAGTTATTTCTGTGATCACTTGGCATGTTGTTAATTCAAACGAATAGACACAGCTCAATAGTGATTCTCACTCACTCACTACTGTGAGTATTGCCCCCTTGGGGCCAAATCAGTGGTTGATGAGATACATCTACAGTATAAGAACTAAAAGGTTGTATACTTGTTTGATGCTTGTGATATTTTTAGGATTATGCCTAGTGATGGGCGACTTTATTCTCCTAGTTCGAATTTGCGGCGAATTCCATTCAGTTACACTGAGAAAGAAAAACAACAGCCTGCTAGAAAGCAGTTCCTGGCACAATTCACATGACATGGGGCATCTGGGAAATTGACAGAATGTCTAGCCCCATGTCAGATTTCAAAACTGAATTTAAAAAAAATTTGTTTCAGATATGGATTTCAGAGCAGAAGTCTACTGGAGCAGCACTATCCCTTTAAGCAAATAACGCCACAATTTGAACCAGGAGATATAGAAAATCTAAATTATTTTTACAAAATTATTATTCCTTAAAGTTGAAAAGGGTACATCTGTATCATTTGTTTTTATGTATTAGTTGATACTTTACTAGACAGCTACGGCAGTAACCAGAATGACACTCCAGCAGACTTGTTTTCTGTTGACACTAATACAGTAGTGTTTGCAAGGGTGCAGTAACGTATGTGTATGAAAACAGAATGAGCAATATGTCAGAAAATTCATGGAAATGTAATATAGCATTTTTTTGCAGTCAATATACAGAATGTAATGTAATGGTATTCAATTCCATATATTAAATGCCCTTAAATTGAAAGCTAAACATAAATTTAGAATACTGTTTAGGGGAGAGTAAATAATAATAAAGGCTATGAAACACTTCAATTGGAAATGCATGACAGCATCAGCAGTGGCACTTTTTAGAATATAGCATGTATGTCATCAGCCTATAAATTGCAGTAGTTTCTATATGTCCACGTTAAAGAAAAACCCACAATGACAATAAAAATAGTTTTCCTGTTAATTAGGAAAAATTCTTATGTGTTGTCACGTTATGGACAATTGCAAAAAAATGGAAACATTTTGGATGCTTTGGCACACAAGTTTAATTGACACATGTGACCAAAACAACTTCAGATTGCAGGAGATTGGACTCGGCAGACTTCCATATTTGCAAGTGACTATATATCTTGTATAGGAACATTCAGGGTACTGACATAGAAATTAATAGGGTATTTTCAGACAATATGGCATCCCAGGGCTACTTAATAATGCAGTAATCATAAACATCTAAAACCTACTCATGTTCCATATCCCTGAAAGGCCCCCATACATGGGCCAATAAAAGCTGTAGACAGACCAAGTCGGCAATAGTGATGGGCGAATCTCCCGAGATTCGCTTCGGCGAAAAATTAGCGAATTTCTCTGGCGAAAAATTAGCATAATGAGTCGCGGGACGCTTTTGATGCGCGTCGCGTCAACTTTGGCGCGTTGCGTCGTTTCAAAAACGACGCGCGACTCGTTTTTCTGGCGAATTTTCGCAAAGCGAAATTTCGCTGGCGATTAGCGAATTTATTTGCCAATATAAATAAATTCGCCCATCACTAGTTGGCAGCTTATTGGCCCGTGTGTGGGGCCATCCGACGGGCTTACCCGATCGATATCTGGCCAAAAGTCGGATCGCGGGCGCATCTCTGCGTGTATGCGGTCCCACGATCCGACCGCCCACAATTGGATCAGCCCACGATCGGATCAGCCCGATATCCCCCAACTCAATGTGGGCATATCGGGGAGAGATCCACTTGTTTGCCAATATCTCCCTGTCTATGGCCACCTTACCAGTTATAAATGCTATAGTTGGTGTTAAGTCTCTTTTGGCCTATGTCTGGAATGTTATATTTCCAAATATATTTGAAGCAAAGCCAGCTAATATATTTCTTATTGTTATCTGCTTTTAGCAGCATAAATAGCATGCAGTTCTCTTGTATGCTTATCAAGAATATTTTATTTTCACATTATCATGCTTTTTCCTAAAGCCGGATTAAACTGATGTATCATAGTAGATCTTCCATGAGCTAAGGCTAAATGACTAAATCATATCATGCCTCAGTTATCAGCAATTAATGACTCTGTTCTGCTCATTCTGGATTTGATACTTGCATCATACAGTATTTTCAATCTCTGATTATCTTTCTGTTAGCTTTGAGTCTATATTCTGAGCTTCCCGTGGGTCGTGTAATTAATTTACATAACTGACAGTCTGTTAAAAAATGCATGCGGCTTTGGGCATAACAACTGTCAATTAGACAAAAAGTTATTTTCAACATTTCTTTTTTATTATTTGGGATACTTTTCTGCTTATCAAACTGTCAGCTAGAGTGAGGTTCAGACTTTATTATCAAGAAACCTATTCAGAGTGAGAAAAAAACCTAAAAAATAGAAGCAGGAACTTAAGAAGTAAAGCAGGGAGTTAAGACAGTTTGGTGTGCTTTTTTGTGCCTGTCTATAAGCTTATTAGAAGCTGCAGTATGGCTAAACACACTTACATGCATGCAGGTTAAAATACATACTTTGCACACAACAGAATGGAATGATTAGTTCAGTGATGGATGCATGCAAGATTTCAAAGGCTTCATGTCGGACCTAAAGGCTGCACATTATGTTTTATGTTGGCGATAGGACAATATGGTGTCCAACTTTTTAAAAATAGTGTGTAATGCAAAGCACAGTATGTTTTCTGAATAAAACATCATTGTACAAAGACAGATTTATTGATTGTGATGTGACAGTATGAATTGTTTTACATTAAAAACGAGCATGTAAATATTTCTGAGGCCTAATCATTGCTCTTATACAAACAAGTTATCATAATACGCCACACCTCCCTGTCTCTGACCATAACCCTATTGAATAATAGTACAGAATTTGGGTATATACATCAAGGTGCAGATTTATCAAGGGTCAAAGTGAAAATTCAATTAAAAAAATTTGAATTTCAAAGTAATTTTTAGGTACTTTGAATAGGCCAACATTTGATTCGAATAGAAAAAATTTGATTTGAATTGAAAAATTCGACTATTCAAATTTGGTCCATTTTTTTCATTGTTACATTGAGTAGGAGAAACAATAGCCTGTCAGAAAGAAATGCAATCTTTGCTCTTTCTGAAATTACGTGACTGGGCAAAATGACCCGAGATGGCTGCATATACGCCAATGTTACAAGTAAAAAATAATACACTTGTTAGTTCAGAAATTAACTTTCACATGGTAGAGTGAATTGTTTGCAGTGTAAACAGTGAATTTAGAAATAAAAACTATACCTTAAAAATCATGACAGAATCCCTTTAAGCTTAGAATTGAAAAGGAAAAGGGAACTAAGATAACTGGTATAGATCTCTGTAAATGGTTACTTGTCATTCTGGTATGCACATTTTAATAATTTGCTGTAATCAGAAAGTGCTTTAGTCCAATAATTTTAAATATTTGTGGAGTGTATTGAATGCAGCTCATCAAGTAGCAAACTTGGATTTGATAAAGGTTAACTACCATTGATTCAGCAGCTGTATTGGTGGGCATAAGATAAGAAAGGCATAAAATGAAAATATTGTGGAGTGTATTATTGGCAAAGTTATTAATAATCGTTTTACAGAAAAAAGAATAACATATGCATGGAGAGATTGCCTCTTTTTAGAAATCACATATTGTATTTCTAAAGCCTACATTTACAGAATGGCTGTATTTTTCCCATCAAAATACATTGCTAATTGCAATGAAAGACTGTTTTGATTAAACATATACTTAATTAGTTATGCTAAGCCCTTCCCAGAGCTTCTAATATTTACAGTTGAATAATTCCTTTAGTACTTTTAATTAAAAAGCTTTTTGAAGATCTACAGGTTGGCCACGTGTTTAAATACACATAAAAGTTAGCTCTTCAGCATTTCATTGATTTCCAGGTGCCATCTAATTAATCTTTACTGATTAAATGCTCATTGAATCTTCTGAAATAGAAAGTAATGGGTGCAGACATGGAACATTAGGCTGCATTTTTCCCTTACATCCTTTTATCGTCTCAAAGTAATTTCTGAGGGCTAATTGGTTTGATTAGGAGTACAGATTATGCATTCTTTCATTAACCAAATTCTCTTTCATAGACCTTGAACCTGTGATAATAAAATGAAATTTAGCTGCCATAGAGAAGGCCCACAATCAGAAGAAGAAACATGACATACAGTATGCGTCACCACCACCACTCATGCTTGCCTTAGAACTAAAGGCAGAGTGCTAAAACTAGTCAAAATGCATTGCTTGCACTGGCACTCTAGCTTATTGTAGTCATATACCACTCTAAAACCTGGCATACAGAGAAAGGGAAGAGAAAACCAAATACAGTTTGTTTTAGTATGTTTCCAGGGACCTAAACATGAGAAAAAACCCTCTGCTCACAGTTAAAAATATATAGTTCAGCATAATGTGGCATGTATTTTAACCTGTAGCAGAAAATATAAGTATGCTGCCAAATTTTAGGGAATGGAATCCACCCACACCCAAACCACCACCCTTGTTCAGTGTAACAAGAATTCAAGATGCATATCCATTGCCATGAAATGATAGATATATAGGTTTGATCACATGTAGACTATATATACAAATACATTTGGTCTACTATCCCATGGCCATAAATAAGCATTTAGAATAGGCAATTAGAATAGATTTAATGTTTATAAATGCTATTTAACAGCCTTAAAGGGCAAGGGAAGTCTAAAATAGAACAAGGCTAGAAATGCTGTATTTTGTATACTAAACATAAACATGAACTTACTGCACCACAAGCCTAATCAAACAAATGATTTATGTTTTCAAAGTTGGCCACAAGGGGCTGTCATCTTGTTAAACATCTTTGCCTGACGCTGGCACTGCACATGCTCAGTATGGTCTGTGCTGCTTAGGGATAATCATAAATGATAAAAAACAAAGCTGCTTGAGTTCTGCATGGCTGGTTAGTAAGGCAGGGGCTCCCCCTGCTGTTCATAAGCATGATTGTTTCCCTGCCAGAAGTTAGGGACCATCTGACAATTCCTATTCACAGCACAAAATGAAGGGAGAATTTCACTGCATACAGTCAGGTTTCTTATACACATTTTTAAATTAAAGTATATTGGAGATAGATTTCTTTTTCATTAAAGAAAGTAAAAATGGGATTTTATTTATTTGCCTTTCCTTGCCCTTTAAAGCATGTCATTCAACATTAGAGGAAAACTCCTAAAATAGAAAAAAAACAAGTTTCAAGCAGACCAGGTAATAGATTTGTTTTGAAGATGACCTTTCTTCAACAACTGTGACAATTCAAATGGTTTTACATATGCTAAGCAGGTACTCATTGATTTTCAGTTAAAATAAAAACTAATTTTGATTTGCTGCAAATGAATAAGAAGAGACGTGGTCATTCATTTGTTTGTCAGCAACTAAAATTGTGATGGTATTCCATCTACCGTTGTCCAACTGGATTTAAAGAATCCTAGTAGTTTGTAGTTTTTCAATTACGCTATATGTCATGCTGTATTTGAGACAAACAAGTCAGCTCTTATGCTTCAAGGATATATAGAAGAATATATTTCATTCTCTCTATGAAGCCTGCCATTTATTTTATTACTTATTGAAAATATGGAAACTGAAACCATTCTTAATAACACAGCCCTGTGCTGCTGAAGCAGAAAACAATTTGAAGGAACCTTGACCTGTACACCATGGTGCCTCTGTTTAGTTGTTCTGAAATGGATTGGAAATCATAAATCACTTCTGTAGTGGACAGTTTATTGATGCAAAGTCTTTCTTTTAAACACTGGCCTGAGAACATAGGTCAGTAGTTTGCCCTTTCAATAACATTAGGTGAGGTAACATTATTTACAAATGACTGCATACATTTTAAATGCAGGACAGTGTTTCTAAAAGTTAAACACGTTTGTATCCAAAGTGTAAAAGTAATCCATTGAAACAGCACGTGTTCATTATTCCTTCTCCACCACCTGAAATTTTAATGTATTAACTTGCTAATTACAAGAACCATTTACATTTTATTCAGCATTTTCATACACTTGTGACCCCAATCTCCCAACACTTGACTACACATTTCAACTAAGCAATGCTCCATCCCCTGCAGAGCGTTTTACATTTACAGTGCAATAATCTTTCTGTTAATTTTATTTTAAATTGTTTTGTAAATTCTAAAGATTAGATTTGTGAACATTTAAATTACAGTTAATACTTCAGCCTTTTAGAAAGCATCTTAATAATCTTTACTGATTTTATGTACATAAAAGCTTAGATGCAAGATAATGTGTGCTGACATTGAGGATTGAAGAGCACTTGCCCATTCTTAGCATGATTGTTTTATCTATTAAAAGTTATTTCAAGTGCCTTGAGTGCTTATTGTTTTGATGAGACAGGCAAACTTACTCCTTAAGTATTCAGTTAAATCATTAAACAGAAGCAGGAATTGTGGAATGACTATTTCACCATCCATGAATCTCATTTATATAGTTATTTCATAATTTATACCGATATAAACTATTTAATTGTTATGTGGACTCATACTGTATTAACAGGGATCTGTAATGAGTGGCTTTCCTGCTGAACTAGCAACCCCAGATTTCATAGACAGGTGTTCATGGAATGTGTATGCAGAATATGCTATTCAGTCTTTTGACATTCCCATACTGTATGGGATTTTACTCATGTAAAGCAATCCACATTTTTTGTCTCAGACCTGATGTTCTTTTGCCCACCATGCTGCATTTATTTAAACCATGCAATCACTGAAAGCCACTAAAAATGGTGTGATTAAATACACTTAGTCCAGGTTGCCAAGGGAATTATAATCCATTAGGCAGGCCAAAATCATATTTCAGTTTGAAATGCAACTTTTATGTTGCTAATGCTCATGGCAGGTGATTTCATAAACTCTATGTATGTCTTCTCCTCTTACCTGAAACAAGCCCTTCTGGTTGCTCCACAGTAGAGCAGGCCATAGTCAAGTGAATGTGTATGGGGTGCAATTTTGCCCATTAGCGTTCTTGCACCCAGGGGAATAGTTAATGAGTCCTAATATGTTCATGCAAAGAACAAACATGCAGTAACAGAACGTGCAGAAATGCAGTAGCATTTTTTATTTCATCTGGATAAAGCATTGTGCGTTGGCTGCTAGTGCTGGCAAATGCAGATGTGGACTTAATAAGCTTCCCCTTACTCTGGTGATTGATGGAAATGTCAAGTTATTGATATCAGCACAGATCAGAGGTGGATAGAGAGCAGTTAAAATCCAGTTGATGTATAACCTCCAGAGGATTCTATATTAGTCATCAGCCACCAGAAAGTAGAAGCACCCCACATCTATCTGAATTTCCCATGCAATCCATTGGTTTGGCCAGTCAACAGAGACCATGCTGCCACCCTTCAACAACCCACCCAACTTTCCTCAAGCACATGGTATACTTTCTAAAATCCAGTATATATAT
>CM044436.1:74987485-75035374 GCA_024363595.1 Xenopus borealis
TTCATGGCATCTTGTCACCAGCCACATAAAACTCATTAATTATTATGTTTACATGTATTATTAGCAATGAATAATCATTCTGGTCCAAATGCGTTTCTGTTTATGTCAAAACAAACTAAATTATTTGTTATGGAACTCCATTGTATAAGGATGTTCTGCAGTCTAGATATTTGAGTATGATTTTTCTGTAGCTTATGAAGATACAGATTTAATTGGCATTCTGATTTGCAAGTAGTGTAAATATGGTTAATCAAACATGGAAAGCTTCATTTCCTTACAGGGGTGCAAGGAGTCAATCCCCATTGTGTATTCAGATCTTGGAAAGTAACAAAACTGACAGCTTAAAGACCCAAGAACAAACAAATGTGTGGTATTGCAAGCTTAATAATGTATTCCTCTTTATGTAGATTTGTGTATGAAATGAGCTGTGGAAATTTATATGGTTGTCCCGTATAATTCATCATGAAAATAAATGTGTCCCTTCATTTTGCTAAGATTTCTAAGTCTTAAACCAGTGTTAATTTTCTTTATAGCTTGTTTATTAAGCTGACACTAATTACATTTTGTAGTCAGTGTTTATGAAATGTTTTGTAACTGTATTCAACCTGTGTCACCAGAGGAAACTGAGAAATCCCAGAAATATAAATTTCGAACTGATATCACTGTGTTCAACCACAAAAAGAAATACAAGCAAAGTCTGTAGCGCAATTGCATGTGACAGATGTATGCTTGTGAATTGTCAGTGTTGGTCAGAGTTATTGTATTACCTAAGGCATCTGCCATAATTCTATATACTGCTTGCAACAAAGCATAAAGCTTCATTCAGCCTGACTTCAGAGAGCTGATTGGCTACAACTACACAAAATATAACACCAATAGAAGCACATTTAATTCTACTATACAACATAGTCCTGCTATTTGTGGTACAATTCTTGTTGCAATAGAAAGTGCAGAGTCACTCATAACACTCATCGTCTCTCCTCAAGCAATCACAACAAAAAAGTAGGACCAACCACACAAGAACTCAACCCTCACAGAAAAGCAAAGTGGGTAATGCAGAAGAATTTTCAGATGAATATTTTTATATATTTAAGAACATTCCCTGTGTTCAGTGATAGATGTAGCAACCTTATTTGTCTTTAAATCTTTTTTTGATTAAGAGAACATAGATGATCCAGGAGGTAGGGTAAGATAGGCAAGGTCCTTTCAACAGGTAATGTCATGCCCATATGTTGGCTGTAATTAGTTGGACTTCAAAACAGAAGAAACTGGCTATTCTATCTGAGAATGGTGAAAATAAAACCTCTGTGCTCCCCATTACAAAACTTAAGCTAATTGTTGATGGGTACAAATAAGTTTTATTGGTTCTTGCTGGAGGAATTGTAGTTTTGCACTCTGGTGAAAAAATAAAAAGTTTTCTTTGGTGACATTGTACTATGGGTGGGATATTGCCTGTACCCTTTGAAACAGTCATATAAACCATATCAATCTGCGGTTTGTAACGTTTATTCACTTTTTACACATTTAAAATTACTTTTGTCAACTTGTGAGTTTTTAGTAACCTATCTTCCAGTGGAAAAAAAGATGATATGCCAACTATAAAAGAAAGTGCCATGAACAAGTAAAATTTGCACTGATGAATGAAAAATACTGCATGAAAAAGGCATGTTTTTGTTATTACTTATGCAAAGTTGTTTTTGTTTACAATGTTTTGACATAGGCTTTTTTAGGTCTAGTTTGGTTTCTTGTGCTTATCTTTTTAGTTTTTGCTGGAAACCAGTGATAATTAAGCCTAAAGGTTACCTGGACATCAAGACTCACATGTTTTTACTAATAAATGTACAGATACCACAATATAACATTCACATCCAGTTATTATTAAATATGTGAGAACATAAAGGAGACAAACTCCTCACATTTTCTACCATGTTTCTACCAGCTCAGAAGATAAGGAAGTGAACTGCTTCTTCCCCTGACATCACATCCCTCTCTTTCTCCTAGCCCAGCTTGCCCCTGTCTTGACTCATTCCTTCTCACCTAATCACAGCTGCATCTGATTTTTCAAATCTCTAAATAAAAACCAATGTAATCTGTCTGCTGGACATTCGGATCCCTTGTCAATCAGCCCCTGCACTTACAGCTCTAGGGCTTTCCTCTTCCTGTCTACCATTTCTTGGTTATCAAACCATTGGCTTTTGGTACATTGTTTAACACTAACACCAGTAAAACAATGGTGTCTCTTATGTTTAAATTTTTAAAATCCTTCTTCAAAGTATCAGATCTCCGTGCCATTTTTAACATTTAAGATGAACTTTCAATTTAAACAGCAAGTTGTAGCATATCAGGTGTAGCAAAGATTTGACATTTGCACATAAAATGCCAAGGGAATCATAATAATGCTACAGTAAATATTCTCTACATTCACTTTAATCACTTTCTTTTATTCATAAAGGAAAATATGTGTACAAAGAGACACTTAATCATCTGGCAAAGAGAAATGCCGGAATCTTCCTTTAGTAAAGCTGAAAATCAAATAAAGGACATCCAGTGAGGCTTGCCTATATTACATAGACATTTATTTGATGTCTTTTAAACATTATTGCTGGGATTACCTTAATATGTTCTCCTTGCCAAACAGACTTTGCTTAAGCAATAAATGGAATGTTTAGAATTCCATGGGGCAGATTTACTAAAGGGTGAAGTGCCAAACAATGATTTGCCAGTGTTACCGCCCACAGGGACTTTGCAGGCGTCACTTCGCTAGCAAAAGAGATTCACGCTAGCAGTCATTTGCACTCCATCGCCAGGCGACTTTTCGCTCTGGCAAATGGACATTACTCCACAAATTCACTAAAATGCTGATTTTACTGAACATTACCTCTTTTGCCAGACTTTCCTTCACCAGCTCAGACCAGGAGAAACGCAATGGAGTGCATAGATCTTCCTCAATCTTCAGTTACTTACCTCATATTCTTTGAGCAGAAAAACTTCTAAGTTCAAAAAAACGCTGGTGTCTTTTCCTTTTTTCAGGGTGATAGGCTGCAAAAGTCCAAAAAAATAATAAAAAACATTTTTGTGTAACAGGTTTCCCCCATACATTTTCTTACATATGGAACATTATGTACCAGTGGTCTTATATGTAGGGCATTATAACAACTCTTTATGACTTTATTAAGGTTCCCTGGACATGTCTACTTATCAGTTTAAATGTAATGTATTAGATACACCATGTTACATAAAGACATCCATTCAACTTTAAATTTCCCACCATATGCAAATTAACTTGAGCCCAAGACATCTAGGCAGAATTGATAGCTGGCGCACCTTTCACTTTAATTTGCTCACATTGCCGTAGTAATGCTAGTGAAAATTCACTGTCCATCGACTAGGACAAAACTTCGCATTTTAGTAAATTACCATTGTCCCAGCGAAATTTCACCTGGCGAAGTGTTGCAATGAGTGCAAAGTGGTCGCTGGCAAATTTTCATCAGTTAGTAAATCTGCCCATATACATATGACTGAGGAAACTATATATTCTTTTAAAAATCATTACACATTGTGTTTCCTGAAGACTTTGCTGCAGTTAGGTGAGAATTATGATGAGTGTTTTCATTTTTTATAATTCAGCAGAAATCAAAAACTAAACTGCTTGTCTTGAATAGACACAATATAATTTCATAGAAATCAGTGGGTCCTTTTTGCCTCACCCTGGTTGAACTAACTTTCTAACTTTCATCTGATTAAAGCTGGCATTACAGATCGCCAGTCGGGGCCTGTATAGACCCCCAAGTGATGCAAATATCTTGTCATTTCTCAGGGAAGGTATTCCCTTTAACATTAGCTTTAACATTCCCTTTGGATTTGTGTTTACCAGTGGAAGTCTGCAGTGTGCATAAAGTGATACAGTTTAGTCTAATGTTTAGAAATACACAACAAAGATGTTCAAGTGGGCACCAAACAGTAAAGTGCACCAGGACGTAAAATGTTGTCCTGGTGCACATGCCCCATACCAACAGCTTCAGGACAGGAAGCACCATCAAAGATTTTCTGGCGGGCACTCACAGAATCTCACAAACAGGCACTGTAAAATAACTACAGATCTTTATTTAGACACAAGGAATGCGCATAGCAGCCACATAGAAAATCTTTGCTAGCATGACCCAGTGTTTATCATTGAGCTTTATCAGGTTACAATTTGACCTTTCTCTAATGGCAACAAAATGTGGGAACATTTCACTTATTTCTTCCCACGTTGGACACAATGGGGTAAATTTAGTTCCGCCACTAGAGGGAAATTCCGCAGCTCTCAATTCATTTCTATGGGATTTTGAAAGGCGTATTTATCAATGGGTGAAGTTTCACCCTTTGATAAATACGCCATCAAAAATCCCATAGAAATTAATTGAGAGCTGCGTGGAACTTCACTCTTAACTTCACTCTTTGATAAATATACCCCCATCTTAGGTATGCTATATGTCTGATCATCACCTTTCAATGTTGCCATCCATGTTTTCAGAAAAAAAGGCAATGGGCACTTTAAAAATTCACAAGCAATCAAAAATGAAGTAAATGAATACAAAAAAAATCTTTATTTCTGCCATCATTTTTACAACCTAATGCATTCTGATCCTGCAAGGCACACAGTCATACAAACTAGCTGTGTAACATACAAAATACACAGAGTAAAGTAATTTCATTTGCATGCTAATCTTTTGATAGTATGTACTGTACTAAATATCAAAGCACACATTACAGGATGGTGGTGTTGTAAAAATAATACATGCATATAATACTGATATAAAAAAAAGTTCATTTCATTCCATGTTTCCTGTCATCTGAAGTGCTACATTTACCATTGCTAAAGCTCATTATCTGATATACCAATAGAGAATAAGATTGAAAAATAATACTGTACATGCTGAAATCCCACTACCCTGACACATTATCTATATCTAGCACAGGGAATTGATAAACACAAATGCTTTTTTTTACTAAACTATCAACCATATCTCTTTAGCCGAGTCTAACATCAATTCTGATTTGTACCTGCTTTTTTCTCTCTGAAAAGTCATGGCATTCTCAGTCTGCCATCACTGATAAGTGAGGAGACAGTTGGGAATTCAATTTTGTTTGTGATTGCAATCCACTTGTTTACTGTTTTTTCAGACACTTCAGACACTTCTTTAAGGCCTTGGCTTTTCTTAGATGAATGTCATCAGTAATCTCTTGAAATTCATTTCTCTATAAGGTCATTGTATGATAAATTAAGTAATACCAAAATGTAACAGTTTACAGAATAAAATTGAAAAAATTTAATATATCAGTACTAAGTTACATTTCTCAGTATGTTTGACTCCACTTTAGAAAAGCAAGATTTGATTTCTAGAATTACTTATGGATGCCCAGTTGAATTGATGAGATTTTCAGATTATATACAGATTAGGCAACTTTTTTTTATGACATTGCAGATGCGCCATGACATAACATCAAATTCTCAATGTTAAAAGAAAAATAATTAACTATACTTTGTTTAAAAAAGATTAACATGGTAGGGCATGGGGGGCTATCTGTTTGTGTTAGTAAATGCAATCTCCAGACATGCAGCAATATTGCCACTACTGTATACACACTCTTCAATCTTCAAAGGATCATGTATATGCCAGTATTTGCTTTCTTAAATAGATGATCTGCACTCCAGTTATTATGAATACCCCCTGTTTTCTGAAAAGAAAGTATATTAAATGAAACATCATATTGGTTGCTGTGAACCTAAGCAAACTTATTGTGTACCTTTTATTACATATAGGAGCAGATACTCTTGGCAAAAGTTTATCAACAAATTAGCAATTTTTGGTTGAAATCCCTAACCAAGAGTCATTAATTGTTATTTCTGTCAATGCAGTCCTACCTACAGACCAGGATTTTGTTTAATGTCGATATTATCGTCATATTTAAAATATGTAATTTGAAAACACAATAGTTTTATTTCCTCATATAAATTGTAATTAGCTGACATTTATATATGTTTTATTTGGGTTTTTGTTATATATCAGACATATTTATATGAATTCATTGTTAAATAAAAGCCACAAGTGCTTTAATTCAGGAACAACAGTGGTGATCAAAATGCCATTATTTCCAAATACCTGCTTCTCATTTCTTTTTATTGGGAAATTTGCTGTCTAATGCAAACTCTTTGCAAGTAGGTGAGTCTGGTGAAGCATTTTCTTGGAGAATTGTGTTTTCATTAATGACGTTGCCTTTGACAGGACCACAGAGACCAAAACAGACTCTGTGTCCATGTTTTTATGAGCCTTATAAAACCAGAAATCCAGTCATTAACTGCCCTCTGGCATGTGTTTGCATATTTCCAACTAAAGTAAATGGAATATGGTAGAGTATGGCATATCATTGTGGTTCTCCCAGCTCCCTGCATGGATTGCCAGTGTAATGTTACTATTACCCTTCAGCCTCCAAAACATATAGATTATAATTCTTTTGCTGTAATGTTTGAATAGGACATTACAAATTAGTGTACATATCTATACTAATAATAGAATGGCACTGAAACCAATAAGTGAATCTTTTTGCATGTTTCATATTTTTGATTCTCATCCATGATATTCCTATGTGACAGATGATCGCAGATGCAATTACATGGTGATTGTTTAACAATTATCGAATACGGTCATTTTAAGATTAACAAATACATGGCAATAATTCATTCAAATATAGATCTATTTTTTTCCAGTACTAAGAATTAAGACAAATTAAATAGCTGGGTGATCCAGTAAGTGCAACTGACAGTTTTTATTTCTGATTGTCCAAAAGGCATCTTACACTTGAAAATAACATAGTTCTACTGGTACTGATGAAGCAGGGTTTCTCTCACCGATTTTTATTGCAGCAAATTGTCACCTTGAAAACAACTTTGAGTATTACGTATTGGGCTGAGCCAATTCTGAAATTATCTTTTTTTCTGTCTTGCTGTTAGTCCTGAAACTTCACATATTAACCTTTCTGAGATGAGTGATGCCAATTAAACAGAAAATATTCTGTTTCAAAACTTAGAATATTACTCTTATTTTTTTTTTTATAAATTAAAAAAATGTAATAAAATGTAGGCCCTTACCTTTTGCACTGCTTAGTTGCTCTGGTGGGCAATACCCTGACAATTCAATAACAGATTAAATTGCAACGGGTAGATGTGCTGAAAAAAATAATAATTAATCTGGAAACCACAACAAATTAGAAAAAAGTCATTATATAATGGAATTAAATAATATGATGCTACTCTACTTACTTCATGTAGTTTTGCTGTTGTGGGCAATGTCCTGACAATCCGATAACAGATTAAATTCCAAAGGTTAGATGTACTAAATAAAATATTAAATAATCTAGAAACCACAACAAATTAGAAAAAAAATGCATTAATTAAATGGAATTAAATAATGTAATTCTACTTTGCTCCATGTAGTTATTTTACAACGATTATTTCCAAAATGTAAAGTTAGACATCATGTACATTCTAGTTACTAAATAAATCATAATAATTGTTATTTTCACTTACTTTAGTAGAAAGGAACCAGCTATAAAAATACATGGATTTTAAACTAGAGCTTTATGTGTGCTACTGTAGATTCTACTGCAATGAGAACATCTTGGAGAATTATTATCAAAGAACTTGTAAAATGCAATGTACTCTATGCCCCAAATTGGCATCTACTTTTCAGAGACAGGTCCAGGCACACTTGAGTATATTTTTAAGAATTTTGAAGAGGATATGGACTAGCATATAGTGCGATCTGGCTGCCATGGAAACCTGCTTTGCCACTATACTTTTCCATGCTTCATTCACACAATTGCAGGGCAAATGTTTTCCTAGAACAGTTAGTTATGCATGACTGTAAGCAGAGAAAGCACAGACCCCAGCACCTTTTGTATAATATATTTACATTAGCATTGTCATGAATAATTGCACACTTTGAGTCACCATTATTCTTTGCCAAGACAGATGTTAGAACATTGTTTAGAAAACAATTATAATATAATGTTGCTTTGTCCAATGTTGATTTGTGTATCAAGAAAAACGGGTGCCTTCGTAAATCTTTCAACCAAAAAGAATTTGTTGAAGGTTGGTTAAACCTAAAAAAGTCTTTATAAATGCAATCATATATTAGATATCTCTGCATGTTATTACTTAATCAAAATGTGCTGCTGTTTATCCTTCTCTAGGAGATTGAGTTGTGTCGTATTAACATTCAGGATAGACTGGGCCTTACAGTTTGCTACAGAACAGATGATGAAGATGATACTGGAATATATGTCAGTGAGGTAAGAAGAGATTCTTTCTGTCTTTATGAAAAGTCACATTGTGTAAAAAAAAGCTCAAGGTAGCAAAACATTTTTTGTAATTTGATTCATTTTTTGGAAACGTCACCTAGGAGTATATTTATAACTGTTAACAAGTAACTGCTTAACTAATATTTATACTACTAATAGTTTAGTACTGTTACCACTATTCCAACTTTAATATCATATCACCCACCAACTTTAATTGAAGAATGAAAAGCAATAGCACATACTCCTGAGAAAAGTAAAACGTATGTGTCATTCTCAGGCTAGCTGGGAAATGTTGCTTGTAGGCTGGAAATGCTGTTTAACTGCAAAAGCCAATACTAGGGGATATTAGTTTTGCACACTTATGAACAAACACCCTTTTAAATTTGTATTTATATCTGCATGGGAATGTGTATATATATGCATGCAGAAAAATAGCACAGTTAGTAAAGAGTTTTTTAATGCATTATGTCATGTAGTGAGATGGGATACACTAAAGCAGTGGTCCTCAAACTTGGCCCTCCAGCTGTTAAGGAACTACAAGTCCCACAATGCATTTGCCTGACTGTGGCTGTCAGACTCCATCATTGCATTGTGGGACTTGTAGTTCCTTAACAGCTGGAGGGCCAAGTTTGAGGATCACTGCACTAAAGGGTTGAGCAGACCATTGCATTTTTCAACCCAACTTAATGGCCTACTGTATATGCAGCCAAACTATCTGGGTGACATGTTTGCAGATATACTGTGAATAAACTTAAGAAGCTAGCAGCTGACATTGGTAGTATCTTTTAGAAATCATATGAACAACTATACAGGATAAATGCAGTAGCTTTGCTCTACTTCCAGCCAAGTTTAATATGCAAATTATACTGCACTGAAACAGGAGACATGATATAACATGTTTAGTAATTATAACAACAAAATAGTTGACCGCACACGTTTTCTCTTTCATTAATTACAGCTAGACACTCTAATCTATAAGTAGAACACAGAGGGAAATGGCAGTTTTAGGTAAATATCAGAGAAACAGTTTGAACTTTTAAGCTCACTGGGGTGACAGTGAGCACTGATGGTTTATTTGCATTATCCTGCTATAATAGTCTATAATATTCCTCCTAGTTACTAAATGCTGGCATTATCAGGGTTGGACTGGGCTGGCGGGACACCCTGAAAATACCCCAGCTCTTGTGGGCCCTGCCAGCCCAGATCCATGATTTGCAGGCTTCTTCCTGTCATGACCACCCAGAAAAACATAATCCTCGTGCACTAATGTGCAGTAGCACAGTCGGGGGACAGGAGGGGGGCCCCCCAGTCCGAACCTGTCCATTTACTAATATATAATTATATAAGTATGTCACAAATTATGCCTAAACCACTACAGTTGATCAAGCAAACTTAAGAAAAATTATACCCCCAAACAATGTAGGTCTCTATAACAACATATTACATCAAACAGCTCATATATAAAACCCTGCTCCATATAAATACACTATTTTCATAAAAATATATATTTTTTAATAGTATATGCCATTTGGTAATACTTACTAGAAAATCAACATTTTAAGAACTGAGGGCCACTCCCTGGGATCTTATGATTCACGGTGCACACAAGCAAACCATACAGTACATGTTAGGTCACATGCACCAATTAACAGACAAAATTCTGTCTTTTGCTTCCATACTTCTTCCTGAACAGTTAGAGCTGCAGTTTTTCTGGTCAGGTGATCTCTGAGGCAGCACACAGACCATCATGGAATGGTGGTTCAAGGCAAGAGATGTAAAATGTTGATATTTATTTAAGTAATAAATGTATATTGCAATTTGGTAAGATTCTTTAATATGCCACTTAATGTGATATAAACTATTCTCATTTTGGGAGTATAGTTTTCCTTTAAGTAATTAGTCAACCAATGAAATAAGTTTCATGTTTGTTATGTGATTTTGAGAGGCCTCATTCTGAACCATAAAAAATCTATAGAGTACTCCTTAAATGTGTTTGCACTTCGACTATTGAGTAGCCCAAAATTTAATATGAATATTCAAAAGTTCGAATTTTGAAGTACTGGCCCTCTAAAAAATTCAAATTCGACTATTCGCCACCTTAAACTGCTGAATTGCCATTTTAGCCTATGAGGGACCTCCTGGAAGCTTCACTAAAATTCTCTAAAAAAGTTCTGGAAAATCGAAAAGATTTTGGGAGAATCATTCGAATGTTGATTGTTCAGTTCAAACGATTTCAATTCGATGTTAAATGGTCATTTTTGACAAAATGATTCTCCCAAAATTTTTCAATTAAAAAATGACCCCCAAATGGAAAAAATATCCGAAATTCGACCTTTAGTAAATCTACCCCTAAATGAGTTCTAACAATATGATAGATAACTAGTAGTATTTTATTCTCTTGTAAACATTTTAGAGTTACTGCCTTGAAGCTGAATAAGCATTACTGCTTTAGTACTAATTACCTAATTAATCATAAGAGGAAAATTAAAATGATTGCATTTATTACACTCTCTTGGCTGTAAAATTGGCACAACATGCATAGAGGTAAACTTATATTTAAAAAAAAAAATTCCTTTCCTATATTATGTTACTTATATAAACACTATAACATGTTTTGTCCAGTTGCTGATTATTTTCCTCTGCTTTTTCACCAACCCTTACAAATAAAAATTTTTTGGCCATAATCCTACATTAAACTAAATATTCCCTTTATGGGGTCGATTTATCAAAATTTGAGTTTGTGTTTTGTTTTTGATTCGAGAAAAAAACAGACGCATATATACACACACACACCATTTTTAAAATTTAACTCCTACAGTGATGAAAAAAGTACTCCAGACCTGCCGAAAACATGTAAAAATCAATGACAGATGTCCCATTAACAATTGGAAGATTTTCTAAGTTGCGGTGCGTTTCCAAAAACATCATATCTTTTGGGTGATTTTAAGAAAAAATTTTAGGTTTTGAGCGCAAATTCCAAAAAATTCATAGGATTTATGTATATGGTTCGCTTTTTCTGCCCTAGAAAAATGTGTGAAAATGTATTAATAAATAGGGGAAAACATCCGTGTGTATTTGGTCGGAGTGATTTTCAGAATAAATTGAGAACATTTTGGAGTTTATTAACTGTCACCGATAAAGGGCAGAGACTTGCCATACAAAACAAGACTAGGTTGCTTTTGAGCATACTGGCAACGCAACCATGTGGCAGGTGAAATACTGTATAATACATAACCAACAACCCGTAATATCAATCTTCCTAATACAAAGTAAATGTATGCTGAGTGTAAATAGCTGCCATTTTTAGTCCTAAATCCAGTACCTGTAGTAACTGATAAATGAGATAAAATGCAGTTTATACTCACTCCGCTTATCTCACCATCCTTACTATAGTTCTGCTATTTTCTCATTTAGGTTGATCCAAATGGCACTGCAGCAAGAGATGGGCGAATCCGAGAAGGAGACAGAATTTTACAAGTATGTATTTCATAAACCAATATAAACAAAGATGATATTTCTATGATATACTTATATAAAATTATGAATGTTATGGAAAAAAGATGAAAGGCATTAAAGTATGTTTTCATATTCTTCAATTGCTTTGCAAAAAATATTTTCTTACTGCATTTGTTATCAAATTAAATTTGTAAATAGCCTATACATCTTCTGTTCCATTCATAGAATACTTTTCCATTCTCCAGCAAATCATATTCAGTGCTTGCATACACAACAGTAGAGTAGGTTGGTTTCCTGCAGAAAAGAGGGCAGTCCATGGATAGCAGATAGCCCTTCACCATGCACAAATGTATGTCATCTCTCATATTCCACCTGTTCAGAAAAGCGGGTCTGGGTTGAAGTAAGTAAACAGTTTCTGTACATTCTGATTAAAGAATGTTAATGGCAACTGCTAGCCCCCCAAGCTATTTGCAGATTAATTTGAATTGGTAGTTAAGGTAAACTGAGATTCATGGCTTTCCTTTCACACCTTTGATTTAGGCAAATTGATTTGTGAATGGAATTGCAGATGATTGGGGTTCTCTCACTTCGTTTTTTGGTAATTGTCCCTGAATGTGCATATTGGTAGCTAACATTGTTTTATATGTTGATTTTCTTACTGGCTAAACTCTACTTGATTTGTAAACTCAAATTGTATGTAATTTATTATTCTGTTTTATATAAAATACTGGAATTGGCAGTTTTAATAAGCTAAAACATGTTTTTTGTTTAATGGGATGTACTGTAGAGGGAAAGTAATTTTATCTTGTGAAGAAGAAACCCCATCACATTTCCAAAAGAATACCTTGTTTGTAACTTAAGTTGAGTTTAATAGAAAGTCAGTTCTGAATGTATTTATTAAAAATGTGTCAATGTTTTACTTTTCCCCCACATGACAATGCCTTGGTGTGAAACTCAATTGTATTCTTGGGCTGGTATCTGCTTTGAGAATCAGCAATCTTTTTAGAGCAAGTGGAACTATAAGATAGCTGTCTGCTCCTAAGCTGATCTTAAATAACACAAGTTTTAAAGCTTAGGTGTATTTATCCATCTCCCTGTGTGGCACAAAGTGTGAAAGTCAGTAGAGATTGAATAGCATGGCCAGAGACAGTGATTGGAAACGTTGCTCTGATGTGTGGTTATAGAAATGACAGAAATGTCAGACACCTAATGTCAGACACCTAAGCACACCTCTATAACATCTGTCAGAAGTACAGTATATGGTTAAAGAAGAGGATCGACTACATGAACAGACTTTTGTTGAACCAGAGCTTTGAGCTTTCTCATCTCTCCCCATCTTTTTTGCTATCATCATCTTCATTTCTTCTTTATACTTTAATTAATTGCATTAATTTACTACTTTCTTAATTTTTGTTCATTTGTTTCATCAATTGTCTGCCCATGGTGCAGCATTAAATGCCAAAACTGGTATTCATACTGACTGTGTGACTGTGTGTCCAATATACTGTAGGCTACAGAGGAGTACAAGATTGTGGGGGAAGCCATTATGTGGGGGAAGTCCCATTATGATTGGATAACTTCAGTTATGGCTGGCGTCTCATTTTGGACTTGGGCGTCTGTTGTTGGATGACGGCAGCATTCCTGCCTCTGCCTCTTCTATATCCTCACATCACTCCACATCTTCACCCTCATCATCTCCAACTCAGTCAGTCTGCAAAATAAGTTTCATTTCCTAAATGCTGTTAACCAGCCTCATACTATTGCTGCTCAGTAAATAAATGACTGGGTAGTGCATTCCCATTAAACTATCTAACAAAGTAAATCATTTCCCATTCTAAAGAACAGACTCTGGGTATCTGCCAACTATTCAGTGAATCAAATAGACAGATGAACTTCTTCCTACAACTCCAGGTGTGTTGTGGGTAGTTTACAGCACTTCATATTTCACCTGCACATGTCAGAAAACAAGGACATGCCAGATCTCAGCAGAAATGTATTTTCAGCAGTGTATTTTGAGTGTGTATTAGAATTTTCAACATTCGTTTGAAATTATACATACTCAACTCAAGTACATTAATGGAGGGAGCAGATCTTAAATGTAAATTTATAGTCAGAAAAAAACACCGCACTGACAAGAGAGAAGCTGAAAATAAATGGCCCTTACAATGGAATGGTTGTAATTACAAAAATGATGCATGTAGAGGACTTTTTCACAAAGAGAAGATAATTCTAACTAAACTCTTGGGATTTTCATTATGATAATTGGACCCTTTTCTGTATGAAATAAAGGACAACCATTTCATCATGTACAGTACTTGATCCCCAGACCTTTGTAGTCATGAATTATGTTATCTCTGTGTTAGGTCATGTTGTGGAAAGAGTAATCACAGCACCAAATAACTGTCTAGTTTACCAGAAGAGAACAGCTTTTCTCATTCAATGCATACTAGGTGGCCGATATTTGCCAATTTCAACACTTGTGTACAGAATTAATTGTTTAACTGTCATTGTGTATGTGCCTTTCACTCATTTGTGCTGGATAGAAGTAATAAGTTCAAACATTAAATCGAAGATATTGTATTTAGTCATGGGTGAATTTATTCGCCAAAAAAAAATTAGCCAAAAAAACGAGTCATGTTTTCGTAAACGGCGCGACGCAACGAAAACGCGTTTCGCGATTTTTTTCGCCAATTCGCGAATTTTGCTGGAAATTCGCGAATTTTTCAGTGAAGCAAAATGGGGGAGATTCGCCCATCACTAATTGTATTACTTTGTCACATGCTTTCCAATAAAGAGAAATATGATACATACAGGCAGATCCACAAAGTGTCACTATATTTCCTAACAGCTGCTCCTCAGTTCCAAATGATTCAATGTTTTGCTGACTTTCTTGAAACGATTAACAAATTCATTAATTTACTGGCTTGTACATTATTATACATATTTGAGAGGTTTAAGAGGTCAACCCACATTTTTCTATGGACAGAAAAAAATCTTGCAATTGTTCTAATTAGTAATGACTTTAATGATTGTTCAGCATTGTAGTAAATGCAGGACTGCTCCTTTAACTCATTTATCCCTGGAATTTGGTATTTAGCAAATCTATTTTAACAATACTGGGTCAATCATTCAGTTATTATTGATCCTGATGATAGCAAAATGTTTCCCCACAGAATAAAATATGAACTGACTGATTAAACCTGTGTAAACAGTGTGGACAGGGGTTAATATAGTAGCCAAAGGGCTGAACACCATGTCGTGCCTACGTCCGAAGAAGATAATGGAACTGTGTTTTCATCTGACAGTCAGATACATGTAGTTTGTACCTGTGATTTCACATTCAGTTCCATCATCTTGTGTCATCAAATGGCGATGAGGCAGTGATTGAGGTCTAATATTGGTCATATACGATGCAAACATTGAAAATCTTGGTGGCTAACTTTCGTAAAGGTGTTTGCGAGTGTTTTTTGGCTAACGAAACATATTACATTCCCTAACGAAACATATTACATTCCCTCACAAATACATATAATTATACGTTTTTTGCATAAATGCCCACCATTTCTGGCTGACACACACCTGTCTGTAATTAGGGGGAGAGATTTCTATTGGGTTACATATGACCTTTAAGTAGGAATTTTAGAAAAATTGTAAAGCAGTTAGGCTAAATCACAATCAGTAGTGTGTTATTAATTGTTGCCTCCTGAAAGATAATACTTTAGCTCCCTAATTGGCTCACTACACCTCTACTATATAACTGTTTTCAGCTATTCCGCTGCCATTCTTCCTTCTACCAGCACTATTATCTCAGAGTGACAGTTCCATTACTCTGAATGGAAAAAGATGAACATCACCTGTCAGAAGCTGGTTAATTGTGTTGCTAGATGTATGTCACTGGGGCGCAGGTTAGACATTTATGAACATAACTGCTTTCACTGATGTTCACCATCCTTCACAGATCAATACTGTTCTTATAGTAAGTGCATAATTGAGTGAAGGCATTTACGACTGAGGGCTGAAGATGAGTCTGTGTAACTTTCACTGTCCATACATTTAGCACAAATGAGTTGATGTTTGCCCTTTATTGTGTTTTTGCCTTGCGGAAATGGCAACTAGTGTGCCCATTTCATTTGTTTTTCCAGATTAATGGTCAAGATATCCAGAACAGAGAGGAGGCTGTGGCATTACTTTCCAATGATGAATGCAAGAGAATCACTCTGTTGGTTGCAAGACCAGAATTACCGGTTAGTGAGCAAGAATATACTTTATCATCCTGACCTAAAATATGAAGAAAATTGTGCTGTATGTGCTATGCTGTACAATGCCTTGGCATTTTTATTGATTTCAGTTCTAATGTCACATAGACGGCAACATTGCCAGAAAATATCTGGTGGTGGACCCCCTCTCCTCTTGAATTGGTGCATCTACATTAATGTGCTGATCAGTTACAGTAGTAGAAGGGGCATGCCTCAGGCAGCAGCATTCTGAAATATGTCCTAAAAATTCAAAAAACATATTTCAGCTCAAGCTTTATTAGCTGTTGAACACACATTTGAGTAATTGTACTTTCTACGCTCTATGGACCTGTAAATAGAAAACAACAAAATAAAAAAAACATTTTTTCCATTTATCTTCTTTTCATTAATAATGTTAACTATAAATCATTTCACTACTATTACCCACATACTCTGCTGCACTTTCCATTTTCTACAGCTACACGAAACAAATCAAGGACTTAGCTGTTACCTGTTATTATCCTTTTCTCTGTTTTTGAGTACTGAATAAGGAACCAGTGTAATGTACAGATGGGTTAGAGTATGCACAATGTCATACCAGTATTATATATTGTAGATACAGATTTTATTTTTTTATTTCACACTGTAAAGTCTACCTTTTTGTTTTCATGTAAATACGTGAATGGCAAATTCACCTGCAAAAATTCACCTGGCATTAATTAAAAGAGAACTAATTCTTAGCTAAAGAAGTAGGCTAGAAATGTAGGGGCTGAATTCACGTGAAATGATGGAAGTTCGATCGAATTCGTTCGAAAACCAATTGTACGAATCTTTTGTGAAATTGGATATGCAAATTTGGCCTCTTCGAATAGATCAAATGATCGAATATTCGATCATTTGATGATCGAAGGATTTAAAATTTTAAAGTTATTCGACTGCCTGCTTCGCCAGATTGAACCTACCGAATTGTAATAGAAGCCTATGGGAAGCTGCCCATAGGCTTCTGAGGCTAAGTCCTGCTCGAATACCATTTGTACGATCGGAGCGTTCAATCGTTCAATTCGTACAAATTTTTCGGACTCTCGAAGGAAATTTCACGATTTTTTCGTGAAATCGAACGATCGGTAGCCGATCCTATGAATTCATCGAGAAATCGGATATCGAGCAAAATGATAGCCCTAAACAATTCAATAAGCATTCGATGGTCGAATAATTATCGAATTGTGAATTTGGTCGAATTTATTTTGGGGAATACTAGTAAATTTGCCCCTATGGGTCGAAGTAAAATCTAGGGACTTTTCGAAGTAAAAAAAGTCAAAATTCAAAGTAATTTTCTGGATACTTCAATCATCGATTAGGTTACTACGACTTCGACTTTGATTCGAAGTAAAAATCGTTATAAAATTCGACCATTCAAGAATCGAAGTACTGTCTCTTTAAAAAAACTTTGACTTCAATACTTCGCCATATTAAACCTGCCGAAGTCCTATGTTAGCCTATGGGGACCCTCTAAAGCATTTTTCTAAGTTTTTTTTTAGTTGAAGTAAAATCGTTCGATCGTACACAAAAATTATTCAAATTGATCGTTTGACCGAACGATTTTACTTCAATCGCAGGATAGCAAATTTTTTTGAAAAATACTTTGACTTCAATATTCAGAGTATTTGCATTCAATGGTATTTTCCACTTCAAAATTCGAAGTTCGAGCCTTACTAAATCAGCCCCTAAGTGTTGGGCTTCTTTACCAGCCCAAGGCAACCATAGCCATTTAGCAGAGAAGATCTGTGCCCCTGCAGATGCCTCAGTAGCTCCCCAACTTATTTTCTGCTGTTATTTACTGAGCTTAGGGACCCACTCACAATATACAGTACACATAGAACATAAATGTCAATGTATAAGGTTGATTAGTAATAAATAATTAAATAACATGATCACTGCATAGCAGCACAGAAACAAGTGCAATTAGCATCAGAATTTAATAATCAGCCCATTTTGTGTTTGATAATTTGGGACTATCTCTAAGCTTAGCTTCTCAACAGCTACTCAGAGCATTTGAGTGTCACAGACACTTTCCAAGATGGTGATCTCCTGTTACAAGTTTGTCCTGGATCATTCCTGCTAAGCTTTAGGCTGGTGCAATATGTTCATATGGCATTTTTATCCACACTCATTTTTAGGGTTTAGTTCTTCTTTAAATGAGCTGGCCTACATGTATAGGATGAACTGCCTCATGCCAAGGGATGTGATGCCGTGTGTAATGTTTCTACTGCCTTCAGACAGCTGGTGTGGTTAATGTTTTTTTTCAATATGACATTTTTTCTGCTATGATCTCAGTAGCAAAGTGATAAGAGGATACAGTATATTCTAAGGTCATTTCTCAGCTTTTACCTTCTTATCTTGGTGACTTTCCAGAAATCATTAAACAGAGTTCTTAGAGCAGTCAACTAAACTGCCAGATTCGATGAGCACAGATGTTTCTGAACAAGGGATTTTTCACTATGACAGAGCAATCTTTACCGCCTTTAATTAGCTGCACAGAAAAACCATTTCTCCACAGTTTCTCTGTGATTAATGCTAAAATGATCCCCAAAGGAAAGGAAATGGAGAATAATAACTTATTTTGGTTCATCCTGCTCCATTTCATTACAGAGTGAGAAGAGCTTTTCATTCTGTCTATGTCTACATTTTAAGCTAATTTATCACAATTTATCATGTCCCAACTGTTCTGATGTTCTTTATCTTGGTACCAATAGTACCAGTGAACATTTTGGCATTCTTACAAAAAAAGAAACAAAGAGTTGTCTTTGCATGTCCAATGCAGCCTATAAAACACACACATTTAATATATATATTTATATATTCTTTTTTTTATTTAGCCTATAAAACACACATTTAATATATATATTCTTTTTTTTTTATTTAGCCTATAAAACACACACACATTTAATATATATATATATATATATATATATATATATAAAATCATATTAAATATCCAAAATACAGTACAAATATCAGTTCACTTGATCTGTTCTTAGTTTCCCAAGGGCAATCAAAGAACTGAATGAAAAATGTTCTCTTCTATTATCTATCAAATATCTAAATAACAATTCCTATAAGGAGGTTGCTCAGCACCTGTCTATAATCACTGTCCTAACATGCGTTTTGTTGGGTCTCCATGTGTTCTGGACACTTAGGGGCAAATTTATCAAATTCACATGAAGGATTCAAAATTCGATCGAATTTTCAAAAAGATTTGAATTTGAATTTTCGATTGTTTTTGAAGACCACTTCAACAATCGAATTTTTAAAATTCGATTGAATCGAATGATTCGAAGAATTCAAATAAAAATCTATTCGACTATTTGACAGTTGAATAACTTCCCCTTTTTTTTATAAATAATAACAAAAATATAAAATAATAAATTTTTATTCGACTGCCTAATTGGTCAGTTTCAACCTACCGAATTGGTTTTAATTATGTTTGATCAAATAAAAAAATTGTTAAAATTGAATCGAATGATTCGAACAATTTTATCAATCAATCGAATATTTCCTATTCGATCATTCGACCAATCGAATTGCAGTAAAATCCGTTGAATTCGATATTCGGAGGATTTTAATTCCCATACATTTTGATGGTTGAATTTGAGGGTTTTTTAACCCTCAAATTCGACCCTTAGTAAATCTTCCCCTTAGCTGTTTACATGAATGTATTTTGTTTGAAGAAAATGATGAGGACAGATGTAAGATTAGAAACAAGTAAGCCCATTTGTTTAAGAGCTGGCTGAATTGCACCAGTGCTGAATATATTATCGTTCATTTTCTGGTGTAAAATAAAGTAGTACAGGACTGTTTTTCAAAAGAATCATTATGATGAAAGGATCTAGCCAGCCATTGCTGTTAGGGTTTACACCAGTGCTATGTATGACTAATAATATAATGTACTGTACTAATGTATTCATTACAGTCGGATGAAGGGTGGATAGATGATGAAAGGCGTGAATTCTTGGAGGAGTTAAACAACCAAAAATTGGAAGAACAACATAACGAAGCAATGCAATACAAAGCTAATGAAGTGCAACAGGTACAAATTATCAAAATTAAACATTTTTAGTCTTCTCTGTGGAGAGGTATTCTTTAGATATATAAAAATGTAATATAATCTATTCAAATATTAAATAAGTAATGTTGCAATATGCCAAAAGCTCACATATATGTTTTTTTCCTTGTTTCTCTTATTTTGTTTCTTCTGTTTGATCACTTTTATGCATGTTTATATATCACTTGTGATGTTACAATTTATGCTTACTACACTTTCTGCTATAATATATACCTATTGACTCTTGACTGAATCGCATTCAGGTCAATGGGGAAGATGTTTTTCTTCTCTCTTCTAATGGTTTCATGTAAACTGGAAAATGATGAAATCAATAAAGCTTGTTAAATGAGATTTTTTTTTACCAGATACCAACCCTCTATAATAATATCCAGCTTCCAAGTAAGCAAAATGCATGGCTGATAGAAAGTGGTTATGATAGAGAGCCTGAAAGATGTAGGCACAGATCTTAATCCTTAATCAACAAATCCAGCTGGCTACCTTGTAATCTTCTTCTCCACAAAGAGTTTACTTTCTGATTAGACTCTGGGACATCAGCTACTGGATTCTCATTTTCCCTTATAAAGCATAAACAGAATGTCTTCTACAAACACACATGACCGTGCCCTATCTCAGATAGTTTCACTTGGCTTCACATGCTTAATTGAGAAAGACATTTCAGATCAGTGATTTGTCCTTTCATACAATCCTTTCAAAATAGGCATGAGCAAGCACGCTATAATCTTTTAAAAATAAAATAACCCATGAAAAATGGTCAGTTCAATGCATATTTTGACCATGATGGATGTTTATACCAATAACGTCATAATGCTCAGTAATTTTACCAACATTCCAAATCTTCAAATAAAACAAGTGATAAAGTAATTTAAATTATATATTGCCATGAATTACAGTCATATACATTGTTATAAACTGCAAACTTTCAGGAGGATGCCCACTACATCCTTTGGACTATTACATCTTTTGGACTGTAGGATAGTTACTTATCCAAAACATTACAGTTTTACAGTATGGTGTCACATACACAAAATAAGGTGGATAATAACTAGAGAATCTATGCAAAACACATTGAAGTCAGTGGGTGCTTCAATTTTTATACACAAAACTATTTGGTCAAAATGCAACAATGTCAATGGGCATCCGTATAATTTTATTCTGATGCATGCCATTTTTTTGATGCAGCGGATTATTCACCAGCAAATTGCCACCACAGTTTCACAAATTAATTTTCTTGCGGCAAAGAGTGTAAATTCACCACAATTTGCCGAATGTATTTGCCTATCACTAATAATAACCCCTAAAATCAAATGAAACCATCTTTTTATGTATTATTTTTGTCTGATGAAAAGCAGGCTTCAAGAGAAGGTGAAAGAGAATCAGTACATTTTAGCTTTATTATAAGAAAGTGAAAGCACCTGAAATCACCCCTTGTTCCATTACCCTACAATACACATGCATTGTATCAAACACAGTGCAAATAATGTGAGAAATTAAGGTGTCAGATACAAACACAACCACAAATGCAAAGAACCAAAATGGACAAAAAACTGGGCACATATTGAATATATGCTCTTTTGCACATTTGTATTAGTGCCAATGCAACCCTTTAACCTTTTTTTTATACATTTTGAGCAAGTGCATGAATTGATATAAAGAACCCTGGTTTTATCTTCAGACTGGACCTGGTGATAAATTAATCAGCTGTCACAATTGCTAAACATTAGGGGGAAAAGCTGCATTGCAAATAAATAATATGGGGATTTGCATCTAAATGTTGCAATTTGTAATCAAAGCATTTTGGAAAATGGAGGTGATATCTACAATCTTGATCTAAATATATTTTGCAGAAAAATAACAATAACTTGTCAGAGTCCTACAGAAGCTTTTAAAGCTAAATGTAAAAATCTTTGGGGTAGAAAACAACATCTAATTCAACCTCTGTCAAGACAACATTATTAATAACTTAAGATATCAAACAAAGTTACTCTGTTAATAGAGTACAGATATTTAATACATACTCCAGTGAGCATTATCATATACAGATGCAATCACTGGAATTGGTGAGTTAAATGCGTCGTGACTCAGGGCTAATTGAAGAAACTGTGTTATCTAAAGTCATCTTAACTCATTTAATGCATTTAACCTTTTCATTAGCATACCAAAGCCCCATTGTTTTCAATGGTGAACTCTTTAATTGGATGGGATGCTGTGACACAATATTCTGTGCTAAGTGGGATAAATGAGATAGATGAGTTAAGTCACGATGCATTTAACACACAAATCCAAGTGACTGCATCTGTATCTCTTAAATATAACAATAAAAAAATCACTAAGAAATGATATATATATTTTATTATATATCAACTAATAAAAAAATAATTAGTGATAAAAAACAGTTAATTAATTCACATGGCCATAAGAAAGGAGACTTCACAAAACAAAATGTAGAAAAAAATACTTTGACCATCCTGGAATTGATTAGATTGGTTTGTCAAAAATGTGCTAAAACAAGCAGATTTAAAAAAAAAATATTGACATAGAAAAATGAGCCAGAAACCACATAGAAAATTGGTTATAGTGTCATCCATCAAAAACTGCCAGACAATCAATCTGGTCACTTTGGTTGGTGATGGCAGATCTATCATTTATCTAAGGCAAACAGTCAGTCTTTAATTGGGAAGACATACTGTATATGGTATATGTGCATTTTGGTATGTTACTCTCACATAAACATGATTTTTGTGATGGGTCAGGGATGGTAATCAAAACCACCCATTAGACAATTTACTAGATGCAATGTACTTTCAACTTGCCAGGTACTTTCCATGTTAGAAAACAGAGCCTTGGGTTCCAATAGTATGTGTGACATGATTATTTGATTTACATCATTACAAGAATCAAACTTTAATGTATTCATTAACCAATATTTTTTTATTAAAAATATTAAATATGGCGTTTATCAGTGTTCTTCCAGGAATAAACATTGATTCTGATTTCAGCTGCATCAACCACTTCAAAAACATGAACTGCTAAATACTAATCTTGAGTGCCAAATCATTATGCAATCATACGTGGCAAATTACATTAAAAAGACACAAATATATTTATAGTGTTGACATAAGTAAGTGTAACACAAACATTTACAGTACTTGCAGAAAGAAAACATTGTAATGGGTAAATACTTTGTTGCCAACTGCAAATATTATGAGCTTTTGCAAAAAAAATGGCAGCCCTAAGGAAAAGAGGAGAACATGTTTTCTGGGGTAGTAGCTAAGAGACAAAGATAGCAGGTAGAAGATATAAAGAAAGTATGGCCATTCAAACTAGGACTTTTCTCCACTAACTATGTAGTGGTGTAACCATGCCTAGGGAGAAATGCAGATCCTCTCCCTTTGGCCCCACAGTGCACAGATTGGTCGGATATCGGTGCATCAATGCAAAAGTACTTATTATCTGCTCTGTTTGTGTACTGGGGTGCCAATGTTGCTGGATATCTGTCATGCACTCTAACGTCAGGGCAGAATGAAGATTGGAATTTTGTCCTGCAGCAAAGAAGAGAAAACATATAGGATGACATGGCCCCAATATTTAAGGCACAAATGAGAATTCATCATTATTTGATTAAAGAAACTTTGGTGCCCAAAATGCTGCTTTGCAGACTGCTTTGCTGTAATGTTTCCTTGATTGTCAATAAGAACAATTTAATGGAAATTAAAATTGATGATGTTCTATTGTGTTTAGGGCCAGTTGAAGGTACCCTGTGAGGAAATTGAGCAACAGGTATGGCAGCTGATGATTTTTACCTGTTATCAGATTAAAACTCTTTTTGCAAAAGAAAGCCTTTCATGCCACACTTTGGCAAGTAAAAGTTGTCGAGATGTTGTAGAAGTCAATGAGAGGTGCACTGATCCTATTGGACTATATTTCAACAAATTAGAATTCTAGATGTTTTGGGTTTCTTTTGCTACAGATTGTCTGAAAAACTCAAGTAAAGGTTTTCAAGGTTTTTTTTTCCTTTCATCCTATTTGAAATTGGAGATTTTAATAAATTCAATGACATTCGTGGTTTTAGAGTTTGTGAGTTTAGCTGTGGTTTCAAAAACCTCTAAAACCACTAAGATCTGACCTTTAATAAATATGCCTCTAGGAAATATTTTCACTGATTTGTGACTTTGAATATTTGTTACTGCTAAAATTATTCATGTTGCTAAGAGCCTCAAGTTTATGTATATGAACATAACTATAGAAAACCACTGCCAACCACAACTAATAAATCTAAGAGCACAATAAAAAGTTTTAAAGTCTAAGGAATGCGCCTTAGACTTTAAGGGGCGCATTTACTAAGGGTCGAAGTGAAAATTTGAATTAAATTAGAATTTCAAAAATTTGAATTTCAAAGTAATTTTTGGGTACTTCAACTATCGAATAGCCCAAAATTCAATTTGAATTGAGAAAAATCAAAAATTAAAATTTTAGAATTTCAAAGTACTGTCTCTTTTAAAAAATTCTAATTCGACACTTCACTACCTTAAAGCTGAGCCTCCGATTTTCTGTTTTAACCTATGGAGGACCTCCTAGAACCTTTAAAGAGACTTTTTTTTAAGTTCTGGAAATTCTAAGGTTCTTCAATCCATTTTTGATCGAAAATAGCTTTTAAGAAATTTGATGGTCAAATTTCAATTTTGGCAGTGGTTTTCAATTAGTTATCTTAATATACTCGACAACCCATTAGACTTATCTAGTCTGCCAAAACATTATAAATATTGTTTTCTGAATTCTACAGTTATGTAGTCTGTTCTTCAAGTATTTCTACACCGCTACTGTTGGTTGTTGCAACATTTTGAGTAAAAATCTATGATCTATTAGATAATAATTATTTCATAAAAAATGTGTTTTCTTCAGCAAAAAAAGCCAGAAGAAGAGGATGGCACCACAGATACTGCAACCTCTTCATCTAACAACCATGAAAAAGACAGTGGTCTGGGACGTACTGATGAAAGTCACCGTAATGATGAGAGCTCTGAGCTAGAAAATACAGCAGAGTACCAAACCAATGCATCACTCCTGATGCCCAGTGATTTAAGGCCAAGCCAAGAAACATTAGGAAGCATTGAACTTCACTGCAATGACAGTTTTATTTCTGGAGAATACATTGATTCTGATTCTGTGGGCAACCCAGATGAGGATTGTGAAAGGTTTCGCCAATTGTTAGAACTTAAGTGCAGGATCAAAAATAGAGGGGAATATGACCTTTATTATTCCAGCAGTACGATTGAATGTAGCAGATCAGAACATGGTGGTGTAGAGCATGAACTACAGCTCCTAAATGAAGAACTGAGAAATATTGAACTTGAATGTCAAAGCATTATGCAGGCACATCAACGACAAAATAACAGGAAGCAACAAGAAGATAATCATGATAATGAGGTGAGAAGTAGTAGCACCAGCATAAACTTGCAAAAAGGAAACCTCAGTGATATCACAGACCATCCTGAAATGTTTGATAAGGACAGCTCTAGTGCATATAATACAGCTGAGAGCTGCAGGAGTACTCCTCTGAAAATAGATAGATCTCCTGATAGCTCCCTTCAGAGAATCATTAGCATTACTAACAAAAAAAATCTAAGAAGCACAATTGTAACAAATCATTTTTCATCTGGGATAAACAGCATTGAAAATTCCCCATCCAAATCTATAGCTAGTGGGCAGAAATTTATACATGAATTTCATGATACAAAGTTACAATGCAATAAGTTGTCTGCACAAAAAGATCAAAGCATAGAAGAAATACACTACCTTTCACCTTACCACAGCTCTGAATATAAATTTGGAAATATACCAGTTCATTCAAGACATTATCAAAGTTACATGCAACTTATCCAGCAAAACTCTGCTGTAGAATATACACAAAGTCAGTTAAACCTTGTAACACAAAGGATAACAGAGCCAAGGATGGAGTGGAAAGTTAAAATCAGAAGTGATGGAACAAGGTACATTACTAAAAGGCCAGTACGTGACAAACTTCTGAAAGAGCGTGCCTTAAAAATCAAAGAAGAGCGTAGTGGTATGACTACTGATGATGATACAATGAGTGAAATGAAAATGGGCCGTTACTGGAGCAAAGAGGAGAGAAAGCAGCACCTTATGAGAGCTAAGGAACAGAGGAGAAGAAGAGAATTCATGATGCGTAGCAGGTTGGAGTGTCTAAAAGAGAGCCCTCAAAGTGGGAGTGAGAGCAAAAAGGAAGTCAGTATTATTGAACTAAGTCATAAAAAAATGATGAAAAAACGAAACAAAAAAATTTTGGACAATTGGATGACAATCCAAGAACTCATGACACACGGTGAAAAGTCCCCTGAAGGAAACAGAGTACACAACGCCTTTCTATCAGTCACAACTGTTTGATTGTGACTGTAAACTAGTATGCTACCTTACAAGGTAGAATACGATTGCCTCGTTAAAAGTGGCACTTTTATATATTTTGTGATGGCTTATAGTTTTTCATTTTGTAAGCAAAACTATCTGGAAATTTTACATCTTAATTTTCATATCAAACTGCTTTCTTTTTATAATTTCAATACTTGTGAAAGTACTTAGATATTCTTTTTTTTTTTCCAAGAAAATTGAAATAGAAAAAGACATTTGTTTTCTTATTACAATGCACCTAATGTAGGTTAAACACTGGATTTATTTCTCTAACTTTTTTCTACTTGTGTAATTCTCTAAATAAAAAAACAAAACTGTTTTGTATACTACTTTTTCCAAACATGCAGCTAAACTTCATATGTAAACTTTGTAATTTATCAGAATTAATCTGAATGTATAATAATTAGTTTTTTTTTTAATTTGTATATGGAATTTGGTAATTGTATTTGTAAGTGTAAATTGGTTATATTACCCAAAATTGTGGTGGCATCAGTAATGTAGTCATAACTGTAAAGATGGCAGAGAAATAAATTATTACACATAACTGGCAAAATGCAGATATGGGAGTATAATGTAGTTTAATTTTGTTGCATGTTGTGTTTTTTTCACACAAATGGTGTTTAATAGTTTTCCTAATCTAAAGCAATCCCATTTAAAATGTTACTTTTTTGAGGATTTGTCTGCTTTGCTTTCAAGTTAACATTTCTCACTTTTTCAACAATTCTGCATAATCAAACTTTACCATAACTTCACCATTCTTAATTGGTGCAAACAATAGAAATTGGCTATCAGTTGTATTGTCATGCATAGCTTCGTAGAATATTAGTTGTACACACAATCAATAAGTTCTTTGCTTTAATTTTCTAACTTGTAGTAGTCTAATCAGGGAATTCTTCATAATGAATAGTATGTCACTTCAGACATCTAGATACCTTGTAATAATAGGGGTAAATGATTGTATTTTTTTTAATATATCAAATACAGAAAAAGCTAGCATGTGTACAAACAACTTTATTTAAGCATTTGATAAAAGCAGTGATCAATGATAAGACAAGTTACTGATGACAGTAAATGAGTGTTCTGTTTGAGATGATCTCTTAGCAAGAAGCAAATTGAGTTGATGGGAAACCTACTCTCAAGCCACACTACACACTGGCATACAGAGTTAGTGCTAAGCTCTGCAGGTCTGCTTGACTATATATGGGGTAGGGTCATTTTCAGGATTGCCAATTTCTTCTTTATGTAGAACTTGCTTTCTAAAGTAAGATAATCTGTTAACCAGGATGCACATTAGGGGTACTCATGTCTTGCATTTCAAATTAGTATTTGTAAGCTCTATACAGTATACAGAAATGTTATCTTTTTTTTTTTTTTGCTGCCTTCCACCTGCAAATAGTCTGTAACATAGCAGATGTGCTCCTTGGGTGAGTTTCGACCCAGAAGAAGATTTGACTGTTGTGGAAGACAAATGTTATGCAAGTGATCCCAGAAATCGTTTTGGAGTTTAATTTTGTGGAGCCTGAAGGAAGCTTTTCTCCAAAGGAAGTCAGAAATGACTTTCCATATAGTAGGGACCACAAGAGAGAAAGGGTTTTCTCATCAACATGTTTAACTTGTCAAACAGTTTTGCTTATTAAAGTCAATGGATACAAAACTGTCTCCATAGCTAAAGCTACCTTTGATGAATGGAAAAAAGGAATATTCTGGAGAGGAATGAACTTCTTACATGAATTAGTAGTTAACCATTGATCAATATAACCCTTATTCTTTGCAAATAAGAGAGTGCTCAAATGAGGAGACATGCAAACAACATGATTTGGAAAAAGGGAAAGCTCACATTTAGGGGCAGATTTACTATTGGTCACATTCGAGGGTTAAAAAACCCTCAAATTCAACCATCGAATTTAAAGGGGAAGTAAAATCCTTCGAATTCGAATATCAAATTCGAAGGATTTTACTGCAATTTAATTGGTCGAACAATTGAATAGGAAATATTGGATCGATCGATAAATTGTTTGAATCGATCGAATATCGATTGAATATTTTTTATTCGATCAAAAATAATGAAACCCAATTCAGTAGCTTTGATCTGGCGAACTAGGCAGTTGAATAAAAATTTAAAGGGGTAGTACTTTGACAGTCAAATAGTCGAATATTCGAATGAAATTTTCAAAATTCACTGGTCAAAGTGGTTGAAAATTAGATTTCGAATCTTTTTGAAATTCGATCGAACTTCGAATCCTTCATGTGACTTTAGTAAATCTGCCCCTTATTTTGTGTTAATACTTTTATTAAATAATGTTTTTGAAAAAAAATTTGACTGCAGTATTAGATGACACATTTTCATTATTGTACTTTTACAAATATAAACATTATGTATATTGTACAAGGTCACTATGAATATACAGTATGGATATTCTCAGTTTGGGAACCACCAAAGGTTTAAGACAAAGCTTTTTATGGTTCGTCCTGACAGTTTATTTTTTTGAGCAACTTTTAAACACTTTATTTTTTTAAACTGTTTGTCTCTGTCTTTTTCACAAGTGACTCAAAGGAAATCAGTTGTTAAAGTACCTAGGTTGCAATACAGATAGATACATTTACATCATTATTAAATCTTAAGTATATTTTATTCCATATTTATTTTGTTCTCAGGTTACTTTCATGCCATGTCTTGGATTTTCAGGCTTTTATTATACGTAAATATCAGTGACATATGAAATTTGCTCAGGTCCACAAAAATGTAATTTTCTTTAAAAACATATGCAGAATGTTGAGAGTATTCTGAACCTACATAGAATTTTAAAGAAAAACACCTACAGCTAAACTTTAGGTTGCTACATTGTTGTAAATCTGTCCTTTTTCCACTTTGTCTTGGTGATCCTGAGCCAATATGGTCAGCTGAGAAACACAGTTGGTATGTATATGGGATTATTTGACCAACCTGACCAATCTTTATGCCTACAAAAGCCTGAACATGAATGTGAATGTTCTGAATAAGCTTTTTCTACACAGTGCTTTTTCTTTATAGAATAAATTCCAGGCACAAAATGTATTGACCATTACACCATAGATAATATAAAGGATATCAAATAACTGTTCACCTCATATCACACCTAAATGGCCTGCAAGCTAGACTTCATTGAATAATTTGCCTTCAGGCTGATCCACTCACCCACATGATGTCCAGCCACACAGTTTGCCAGCCACTATAGGAATGTCAACAATTTAGCCTGTTAGCTGCTCTGAAATTTGAATATCAAAAAAGGGGGACTGTGGGAGCACTTTAAGGCTAAATTAAAGTATATTTATGTATAATGGAAGTGCTACTTACAAAGCACATTCCCTGGGCCCCTGTCTCATAAGTAAATCAGGGAATGTGCTTTGTAAGTAGCACTTCCATCATATTTAAATATACTTTAACTTAGCCTTTAGAGTGCTCACACAATCCCCCTTTTATGAAATTTGAATAGTCTAGCTCTTAGCCAGCCTATGGGTAAAAAGCTGATATATGTACAACTTCACAATATTGTAAACCACCCACTTCAGTTACTTTTGGTGTGTTATATTTAACCCTATATTCACATATAACTGTTTCACACAAATTATATTTGTAGTTGTATTTTTGACCCACCTGGCTTTGCATGTCTGTCTGTTCATTAATGGTAAGTTACAGACTGGTTTCTCATGGTAAAAACAGAAGAGGGTTAAATACAAACAATGAAATGACAAGTAAATCAGTAAAAGTAATTGCTACTTTGGAAAAAATGTGCTGACTCCTGGATCTTTCTATAGCAGCACCACAGTGACATCTTAACTTGTCTTCAAAGGGATTTCAAACATTGTGCCTGACATATTTGCACCCTTCAGTGAATGGGCAATAAGTCTATATAATATACTTATTAAATAATCTTAAACACTAATCTGGGCTATCCCGTCCACAGATAGTTAATGTCCAGCTAGCGATATGAGCATGTGTTACATTGGACTCACACTTCAGGCTGGGGAAGATTCCCATAATGGTGTAGAGTAACTACAACTCCCACAGGCTACTGTGCATACAAAGATATGACAAGCACTCCATTCCCCCGTGCGATTAAAAGAAGCACTAGTTTATTTCAACATGTTGCTTTCAACATGAAATAAACCAGTGCTTCTTTTAATCGCACGGGTAAATGGAGTGCTCGTCATATCTTTTCTGCTGACTTTGACTCACCTATAGCTACGGGTTTGGGGCGATGCACCTGGGCCACCCATCTGATCTGGTGAGTTCCTTCCTAAATATTACCCGTGACACTGTTGTGGCTAAAGCATACTTAGGAGCAGGACTCACCAGTTGTTTCGGGTGAGCAACTCGAAGTATATTTCTGAAAGAGCCCGCTAAAGGAATATGCACCATTCAGCATAGGCTTTATTATAAAGATGGTTTTGGTGCTCAAAAATTGGCGGCTGCCGTTATCTGTTTAATGTATGGAAACGAAACCAAATTCAACACATATTTTTTTGTTTCTACTGTGCATATAAAAATAATTGGGTGCTAGGACTGACGCGCGACTCGTTTTCAGCGAATTTTCGCCAAGCGAAATTTCGCTGGTGATTCGCGAATTTATTCGCCAGCGGCGAATCGCGGGAATTCGCCGCGAATTCGACCTAGGCGAATAAATTCGCCCATCACTAGTGCTAGGAGGTTCTTGTAGTGCAAACAAAGAAATGATTTATTAGTCAGAGACAATGACCCCAGGTTTACTCACATCCATTGTTCAGAGGAAAAGTGCGCAGTCACATCATATGCAGTTTTACACATTGCTGACACTCCCTTAGGACAGACTTAGCAGGTACATAGTCACACCCCCTCTCACAAAGAGCCTCCAAGGTGGATGCAGACTATACAGGCACACCTCTGTGAAATATTCTGGTACTGGTTTCTGGATCAACCATAGGGCAATCATCTATCCCGATTCCATATCTGCTGGGATCCCTATACTACAGGCAATATGGTCTGGGAGAGATAACTCTCACTCCTATGTTGGAGCTCAGAACTGCTCTTTGTAGCTCAACCCTGACTGACTTACACTCCAGGTGGAAGGCAAAGAGGAAGTTACCACTCCTTTCCCAGCACTATACCAAAGTGAGGCAGGATGTGGTCACAGCGCCTCCTGGACAATAGCAGGGGATATGCAAATCTTTAAACTAGGGACACATTTAACCATAGGGGTCCCTACAAATGTTATTCAGATATATTTCCCAATCCCCTATAAACACAAAAAACAACACATTCCACCCCAGAACCCATTAAAATACTAAAATAACAAAGAAACAATAGAACTTAAATCTAGATCAGTACTTGTAGATATTTTTTATAAATCACAAACCATGACCTAAAAGTGCAAGCTGAATACACAGTATTAGAAACTAAAACCTATACTAACTGTTGATGAGCAAAATTAGCCCAAAATTATTTTTAAATAAGTAAATTGTAAAAATATTAAGCAAGAAGGGGTGAAACCCTCAGTATTAAAGAAAGGTAAATTGGTGGATTAGAGCAGGGAAAAAGTAGGGATTTTGAAATTTTATTTTTGTACAACTGTGAAATCAGTTAATTAAGTAATAGGCCCAATTGCAAATATTAAAATAACTATTATTACTGTTACTATTGATGGATGGATGGATGGATGGATGGATGGATGGATGGATGGATGGATGGGGGATCCAAGAGAAAATTCAAAAGAGAAAAGAACATGTGAAAGTAAACAAAGGTCCAGGACTAAGAACTTAGCTAAAACTCTTTAGGTAACAGTAACAGCTGCTGTGTGATCAGGGGCAGCCATTCAAGCACAGGATACCCAGTAGATAACAGATAAGTTCTCAAGAATCCCCTTGAATAGTACAGATCTTATCTGTTATCTGATGTGCTTTTTCTACCATGGCTACAGAGCAGCTTATTTATGTATAGAAAAGTTTATGAAGCAGACAAATATAGCAATCCGGTAGGTTTAATCTAGCGAATTAGGCCATTGAATAAAAATTTAAAGGGCAAGTACTTTACTTCAATCATCCAATAGTAGAATGATCAAATAGATTTTTATTCTATCTATTCGAATCATTCCATACAATCGAATTTTGCAAATTCGATGAATGAAGTGGCCAAATTAAAAATTGTAAAAAATCGTAATTTTGCAATTCGATCTAATTACGAATCCATTCTAATCCTTCACACAAATTTAGTAAATCTGCCCCCTTGAGTATGCAGTGCAGTTTTGGGCCTAATCCTTAATGTATATTAATGATTTTATTAATAAGTTGTGGAGCGTACAGAGACGTGCAATTAAACTGGTAGGAGGAAAGGAAAAATTAAACTATGAGGAGAGACTTTTAAAGTTGGGGTTGTTTTCACTGCAGAAAAGGCACTTGTAAGGAGACACAATTGCAATTTACAGTATATTAGGTGACATTATAGACAGAAAATAGGGGATCTTTTTTCCCCATAGTAAACGGAGGTCATCCATTTTCAATTTTCATTCAAAGCAACAAAGGTAGTTCTTCAGAATGAGAACAGTATGGTTCTGGGATGCTCTCTCAAGTGAAGTTGTGATGGCAGATTCTATTAATGCAATTAAGAGTGGATTGGATGATTTCTAAACAAGCATACTATTCTAATGATATTGTGATCTTAAGGTCTAAGGTTGGTATAGGTATTGGTATATGTAGTTTATATATGTTAGTGTACAGATAGGTCTGCGTGTGTGTGTATGAATATATTTGTATGTGTTTGTAGTTTATTTAGAAGCATTGGACTTGATGAACTTTTGTCTTTTTTTTTTTTTTTAAACCCAAACGTATGTGTGTACTGTATCTTGGACTGTATATTGGATTCTGGGAGATAAATTACAGCATCAGCTGAAAAGCAGCAAGTTATGCATTTTTCATGTATACAATGAATGTATCTATCCATTGTTGCACCATATAAGATGTATTTAGTTTTTACCGCCCAGGAGCCCCTGTGATTAGTCCCTAGAGTATTTACCCAAAGAAATGTGCATGGTAATATGTTAACTTTAAAAACTGTTACCTGCATTGTACGGCAAACAAAGTACTAAATCAGAAATGATAACAGATGAAGGAGCTAATATCAGGGCTTTAAAACACCAAAATAAGTAACCAGAGATCCACCAGAATGAATTTAAAAAACATTATTGATATAACACCTTTTTAGCATTTCGAAAGAACTGCATTTATGTTTTTACATTTATCCAGTTGTCCATGTTTGTAATTCAAAACTAGATTTGATGGGAGAGACCAAGCCATCCTAAAAGTATTTAATGCTACACTAGGAAGAAGATGAATAGCATCAATATTTATGTCAAATGGGATGCTGTCAAGGACTTTTTCTTCTGTGTCTCTCCCAAAGCTTACTATTTTATTCCAAGCCCAAATATCAGCGTCTGCTTCAGGTACAGCACATTAAAGCTAAAATGTTCCACCTGACAGTTTCATTTACTTTGGCAAGAATTTCTAACACCTAACTTATCAGCCCTTTCTGCTAGGCATTATCTTGTTAAATGACTCTTAATTATACATAAGCAGATGGAGATTTGAATTAAAATTACCTTACACTCGAGTGGCTTTAGTTCATTATAACATATCTTTCCCTTAATCATTTAGGCAGTCTCATCATCGTTCATATAGGAAGTTATTAAAGTATTGTAATTTCCATATTTCATCTGATAGATCCGCCATTAAATGGCATAAATGCACATATGGTCTGACTAATACCACAAGTGAGTAAATTATTCATATCAGTTGCAGATTTTGTGCTTTGTCATCTACTTTTTTTTAAGGACTTCATATTTGCTTGTGCTTGATAATTCACCTCATTAAGTTTCTATTGAATTTTTTATATGCAGCAGTTTCACTCGCACTAAGTATTGCTGATCACCAAAGATTTACTAAAGCAATGTTCTTCTGGCTACCCTTATTTTACAAAAAATAAATGCACAATCCAAATAAAAGTGAACAGTTTTTTACTTGGTGCACATTGAATATAGGTTTTGCAAACCCGCAAAGTATTTATTTTGCATAACAGTGAATAACCAAGTTTCCACATTACTTTGCACAGTGTATGTAATAAAACTGAATAACGAAAAAGCTGTTATTTATGTACACAAATTAAGCCACTTTTAAATGGGTATTAGAAAATGCTCTCAGTGTAATCATTGCCAAACAAGAATATACATTGCAAAATGCACATTTTTGTTCTCATTCAAATGTATTTTACTTTATGATTTTGTAATTACATTTTAAGCTTTTTCAGGCTTCCACAGTAGGATGGGGTTGGTATTATGATACAGGTATGGGACCTGTTATCCAGAATGCTAGGGACCTGGGGTTTTCCAGATAACTGATGCTTCCGTAATTTGGATTTTCATACCTTAAGTCTACTAGAAATTCATGTAAACGTTTGATAAACCCAATAGGCTGGTTATGCTTCCAATAAGGATTAATTATATCTTAGGGTACTGTTATGTATAACAGAGATAAAGGAAATCATTATTTAAAATTTTTATTATTTGAATATAATGGAGTAATGGGAAATGGCCTTTCCAGAATTCTGAGCTTTCTGGATAACAGGTTTCTGTATAACGGATCCAATACATGTAATATATTCAATAGCATCTGATAATTGCTCTGAGGCTCTAAATCTGAATTTGTGGACGAACAATTACTCAGACTTTCCTTTGCATGCTGCAAGGTATATAAAACATGGTCATGACAACAACTTTCCTTTAATTCTAGAAATATCATCTTTTTATGTTTTCATTCTAATTAGTCTTTAGGCAGTTCCTAAGGGGAAAATCTTCATGAAACTGCTTCAGAAATTTGCCATGCAGCTTGTTTCATGCAACAGAACTAAATTAAAAAAGACACATGACAAATGCATACATCAATTTATCACCTTCTCCTTCCATATCAACCAAAGGCTTCTGAGCTGTCCCACTGTCTATATAAGGACATACATATGTGGTTTGTTCCTTTTAATGTGTTGTACAAAGCACCTAGATATTATCTGTTGGTGATAAAATGTTTTATTAGATGTGCTTTGTTTGTAAGCTAGTAGTGATGTATAAACTATAGATGGAATTTTTTGCTTAATCAGCAACAGAGTTACAATGTGTAGTAGTAATACCATTACCGGTTATCCAGACATAGGGGGTTATTTGAATGCAAAAAACTCGAAATCCAAATTTTAGTGGGAAAAAACCCTCAAATTTTTTCAGATTTATTACACCCAAGGATAGAAAAAGTCAGAATCTCAAAATCCAGCATCTCAGACCTACGGAGGTTGTCTATAAGTAGATGGTAGAGGTATCTATCCTATTTGCACATTTCTGTGGTCTGCACTGGAATAAGTCTGAAAATCGCACTATTTCAGACTTTTCAGGGACAAATTTGGTTATTTGGGGAAAAAATCGTAGGATTCCAATTTTTGCTTGATTTTTTTCATGTTTGTCCCCAATCTGATTAAATCATGATTTTTAATAATAAATAAGGTCCAATCATGGATTCTAGTTTGATTGTACTATGTTTTACTAAATAGTCAGATTTTGATACATAAGGCCCCTCATGTCAGAAAACATAGACATGTTTTTAAGAAATCCTCCGTATGCCCGTTCACAGACGCCCGCCGGAATCATGGAAGAAGCTCACTTGTTAGAAATTATTGCGGCTTTATTGTGCAAAGAATGACAGACAGTGGGATGGTGAGAGTTTCTAAACGTTTCGTGCCCTTAGCTCTCCTGAAAATTTTAAATGTTTTAAATATTGAAAAAGTAGTTGTAGTTGTAGGCACAGGACATTTTGTATAAGGACCCTTCCTGGATTAATGTTACCGGTAAGTGACTAGATCAGGGTCTAAGCTTAATAATGCTTTCTGTGCTCCTATGGTTTTTAATCAAAGAAAATCTCATTGTTGCATGAATTGCAGAGAGAGGATATTGCTAATAATGCAACTAACTTAGTTGACTATTATTAAGGATGCTTACTGCTCTCATGTTTTGTCAGTTGGCCAATTGAATCCATGAGTATATGTCAGTAGCAGCAAGATGTAATAATAGGGGATTTTGTTGGCCTTTTCCAACACCAAGGTTCCTATGTTCCTATCCTACAATAGCTAGAAAATTGCAATGGCACAAAACCTTCCCAAAATGTAGAAAAATTGTATACTTTTTTAATTTACATGATAACAATTACAGCTATTCAAACACTTTTCCTGAACACATTTCACATTGTAAGATACACAACAATACCGCAGTGTATAGTCTTTGAGTACAATTGAGGAAACAGACTCATTTTAAAAAAAATTATGAATCTTACACTGCACCTGCAATCTGTGTAAGGGGGTAATGGGGGGCTCATCTACCACTGTATGCCAGGGAACCTTCTCAAATTTACTCCCTGTCTATATATGCATCTTATACTAAACACTTAGGGGCAAATTCACTAAAGCGCAAAGCATCTAACGCTAGCGCTAATTCGCCAGCGTTACATCATTTCATAACTTCGCAAATTCACTAACACCGACTCTGGCGAATTTTTGCTAGTGAAGTAGATAGACTAGCGCAACTTTGCACCCTTACGCCAGGCGAAGGATCATAATTGCGCAAATTCACAAGATGACCATTTTCCTGAACGTTACCACTTACGCTAGACTTTACTTCGCCAGGTCAGACCTGGCGAAGTTCAATACAATAGATTGGAGTTTGAAAAACAAAATTGGAAATTTTTTCTAAGTCCCAAAAAAACGCTGGCTTGTTTTTCTTTACATATGGCAACTAACCTATACAAAGGGGCACATGTAGGGCAATAGGACAACTTTATTTTTTTTATTAAAGTTTTTCTGGCCTTGTGTAGTGTAATGTAGTGGCTGTAACATATACTTCTAATATATTTAGAAATTTTCCCGTATGCAAATTAAGCATCGCTAGTGTAATGCTCTTTGCCTGGCGAAGTAACACTAGCGCAACTACGCTACCATTCGCCGACCTTAGTGTAATTTCGCACTTTAGTGGATTTGCGTAGCGCTGGCGAAAATTCATCTGGTGAAGTGCGGCGAACGCTATCACATTTTCGCCGCTTAGTGAATTTGCCCCTAAACCTCTGTACTTGTCAGGTCATCTTTACAAAACAAATAGAAAGAAATGCCAATACCTGTAGTTGCAGCAAACGGGGTGATCCCAAATTTATACTGAGGAAGGGCCATGCGGTCCCCAAATGTTTGATCATTTCAAAAGTGTTGTACAGTACCATGGAATAAATTTGGGATCACCCCGTTTGCTGCAACTACAGGTATTGGCATTTTTTTCTATTTGGATTCATTACTGGCATATGACTTGGCCAGTGCCATATAACTGTATCCCCTGAATTGACTTTGCATCTTTACAAACCTCACTTCTTCTGCTTCAGTGTGCTACTCTTGAAATGTGTTTTTATACCCTTTTATTATATGAGATGGTTTCTTTAAAGGAAAACTAAACTCTCCAATATTAAAAGCCCTACCTACTACCCTAAGTAGTCCCCCCTCCCTTCATTCCACTCGCATAGTTAGTTACCCCTGCAATAGCCCCTAACAGTTTGCTCATGTATTGGTGCAGAGTAAGCAAAGCAGAGCTCATGGCCACACCTTATGGATCTCCGGTTTTCTTCTATAAGTGAAAGCCATATTGGCGCATGCGCAGTTGTAGCAGTCTTCCGGTTCGTAGCAACTGTGCACCAAAAGTGCAGGAAATTGCCAAAGGGAGGGAAGAGGACCCAAAGAGACCAGAGATGTGGAAGATTGTGCCCATGAGCTCTGCTTTGCTTGCTCTGCACCAATACATGAGCAAACTCTTAGGGGCAATTTTATGGGTAACTAACTATGTGGGGGGAAGCAGAGAGGGGGGACGACCTAGGGTAGTAGGTAGGGGCTTTTCTTATTTGGGGGGTTATTTCTCCTTTAACAGCTGCTGCTGCTGCTAACCACAGTTTTCACCTCCAAACTACTCTCCTAACCATGCTGCTGCCAAGCACAATGTCTAGCACATTAAAATGCCCAATAGGTGTATGAGAAGTATTTACAGCATATAATGTAAGGACAATAGCAATTCATATGATCATTTAGTAAAGGAAGTATATGTACTCTGTGATGTATAATCAATATGTTGTCCAGGAAATCCTCCAATTCAGTATTGTGGTACTCATCAACAGGCAGCAATCCCCCGTGTCAGGCTGCCGTAACAAATTTTCAATCACCCGGAGAGTATTACCAGTGTTTTTTAAATTATTTTTTCATTTTATTTTGCAGGTAAAAACATACACAACAATATTCGGCTATACTTTGTACTCTGTGATGCCCATCTGTGAATCTGGCATGATAAAGGTTTCTCCCAGGAAATAAAACTGTTGAATAACAGCCAATAAATGTATTGATGATTTATTAGCTCGACCAAATTCGAAATTCGATAAGCATTCGACCATCGAATGCTTATCGAATTGTTTTAGGCTATCATTTTGCTCACTATGCGATTTCTCAATGAATTTGTAAGATCGGATACCGATCGTTCGATTTCACAAAAAAATCATAAAATTTCCTTCGAGTGTCTGAAACATTTGTAAGATTCGAAAGATCGAACGCTCCGATCGTACGAATGGTATTCGAGCAGGACTTATCCTCAGAAGCCTATGGGGAGCTTCCCATAGGCTTCTATTACAATTCGGTAGGTTCAATCTGGCGAAGTAGGCAGTCGAATAACTTTTTATTACTTCGATCATCGAATGATCGAATTATCGAATATTTGATCTTTTCGATCTATCCAATCTATTCGATCTATTCGATGATCGAAGAGGCCAAATTTGCATATCTGATTTCACGAAAAATTCGTACGATCGTACTTCGATCAAATTCGATCGAACTTTGATCATTTCACGTGAATTCCATAAATCTGCCCCTTAGTGTACTCACAATTATATTACTCTAAAATTTAGTTTTTCATTGTAATCACTTTCTACGCTTTAAAGTTCTTCAAATTTATTATGAATTAAGTTACCAAAAAGTCTCATGCGATTGTATTTAATAACCATATCATTAAAAATCACTGCACAATTGCCCTTTTAAAGTCCACTCTTCATTGCTTATCTGAAAAGGTGCAGACAGTCACTGGGTTATGTTTATTAGACTCAGTCTGGCTCATTAACAAATGATTGGCAATAAATCAGCACAGCTATAAAACCCCTGTGGTGTACTGCTAAAAGTCCAGTTTCTTGCACTGGTCTTATTTACCTTGCACACAATTATTTTGTTATTGAAAACATTCAAATCTTTATTTACAGGACCTCTTTATTATGCCCTAAACATCCGCATTTAAATCAGTTAATTGAGTTTTCCACTCTTTGTCATTGAGAACTTCAGTCAGAAATAATTAAACCCGAGCAGATGACAGGAGTGGCATTTGGAAGAATCATCCAGTGGTTCAAATAGCAGTTATGACAGAAATGTCAACCTGATAGCACCATTGCTTTCCCATTGCATCCTAGGAAAGAGAAGAAGGACTTTTATTATAAATGAATTGCAGATAACCTTTAGGAGTTCTGGAATACCAAATACTACAGATGAAATTTCATTATCTTAGAAGAGCTCACAGCTGCTTACCTTGCATCCTGTTGGAGAAAAAAAGATTTTACATCTTTATTTTTTTGCAAAGCAATGATGAAAACTAAAATATCATTAGGAGCCTCTGAACTCAGCTGCAAATAATGGAATAGTCTGATATATAGGTGTTTTTCATGCAAAGAAAGTCTAATGTGGTATTGCAGAATATTTGCTGTTGGGAATACTGTAAATTTGTGTCCTTTATCTTCCATATATCAATTACATCCTACGGTTCTCAGAAAAGTGTCAATATTCTACCATTACTGAATAAAACTGGGGGGAAATGCTAAAAAGGTGTGTCACAAAATATTATAATTGGAAATCTTTGCATTGTTTAGCAGTTATAACCTTTAAAGTGAATTATGGGTAGGTTAGAACTTAAGAATACAAACATTAAGATCTAGGCTGATCCAGTACCGTGACATTATTTCTGTTGTGTTCTTCAGTTTCACCCAGGCAGTTTTATCTGAACTTTCACCAGCATATGGAAAAAGGAACAGTGGTAAAAAAATATGTGAAGAAATCTGAAACCATGGTATAGAGCCATGCTTTATGGTTTGCTTCATGAAATTGTTACCACAGCAAAATTCACAACTGTTACACATCCTCATGCAGAAAGTAACAAGCTGGAAATAGGCTATTAATATTTATATGCATATTTACCTTATCTTGACCTTTCCATCAAAATCATTAAAATAGTTTCAATAATGTGAAAACACTCAACTGTGCAACAGCTCTTATAGATCCACATACATTATAGGGCTTTTAAACGTTAAATTTATGTCTAATATACAAATGTTACCATATGAAAAGTATTAAATTAAACCAGTTACTGTATATATGATTATAAATAATGTCCTATTAAAACAAATGCAGGTGGAATTTAGGGAATTACTATAATAAAAAACATGCAAGAAGCATATCCAAGAGCACAAAGTAAGAACTGGGTTTTCATGATGAAAGTGAAGGAAACTAACATGTCTTCACAGAGCCCTTACCCAACCCAACACAAACACATGGGGTAAATTGTAATGCGTAGAGGGAATGAGCAGAGGGTAAAGGCTGTTATACAGGTGTTGGACTGTTATGCAGAATGCTCAGGACCTGGGGTATTCCAGATAACAGATTTTACCATAATTTGGATCTTCATACCTTAAAGGAGATAGAAACCCCCTTAGGTACAAAGGCCCCCCTTAACTATCCTCCTTCAGACCCTCTCATCTCTCCTTCCCTGAACAGTCTATTATGTAAAAAAGTGCCCCGTTTGAAAACCTGAGCTAAAAATGCAGAGCAGCGCAGCAGGAGTTCCCAAACACCATCTTCTGTCCATTACAATACTCTAAGGGGGTTCATTTTCTCACTTTTTCTGAAAACCACTCCACAGACTTTTCAGCTTATTTAGTAATACAATTTGACAAATCTTTCTTGTGTGGAAAAGCTACGTTTATTCAGAAACCCAGTGCAACTCAGAAAATCTTCCAGTTGTTAACAGGACATCTGCCATTGACTTTTACATGTTCTTGGCAGGTCTGAGTTGGAGTATGTTTTTCATTGGACATTTAACACCATTGGACAAATCTCCAAAAAGTTGTATTTTCCCTTTTAAAGTCCAACCAGAAAAATATGAGCTTGATAAATAACCCTCTACGTGTCTCAGAATCAACATGCACCCTGCAGGCACAGGCACAATCGGAAATAATCTGCTTGTACTGCGCATGCACCTTCAGGGGCTGTTTCACAAGGGAGACACAAAGAGTATCTGAAAGGACAGAAGATGATGCTGCTCTACTCTGTGTTTTAGCTCCACCCAAAGATCTAATTTTATACAGGGCAAAGAGATTTCATGTTACTTTGCCATTATGGTAACATAAATATGAGGAAAACACTATGGGGAAAATTCAATAAGCGGCAAAAATGCGCTAGCGTTGCCTTTGCTAATGTTCGCCACACACGCTCAGGGTGGCGAAAGGTAGCGTAGTTGCGCTAGTGTCACTTTGCCAGGCAAAGAGCATTTACGCTAGCGATGCCTAATTTGCATACGGCGCGAATTTCAAAGTATAATAGAAGTATATATTACAGCCACTACATTACACTACACAAGCCCAGGAAACCTTTAATAAATAAAATAATGTTTTCCTATTGCCCTAAACATGTTCCCATTGTATAGTTGAGTTGCCATATGTTAGGAAATGTAGGGGGGAAGGAGGGTAACCCCCAAAAGAATTTCGCTATTTTTCAGACTATCACCCTACAAAAGGTAGAAAAAAATGTAAAAAAAATTAAACTCCTATCTATTGTATTGAATATGCTAATTCACTAAAAAGCAACGTTTCGTTCCGGGCGTCGAACACTGGTGACTTTTCACTAGCACTTCTTTGGCTGTGCATTCATTTCCACTGTTGAATCTGTTCCAGTAAACATATGGTATTCTAAGAGTTTACCCCTTTATCAACAAATTATTGGATTAACCTGCTTCTTATTTTAAATAATGTGATGGACACTTGCAGTATTTTGCCCTTTCAGGTACTTGTTGTAATTTTCTACCTTTGCTTTGACCTTCATTTAAAAAGAGTGGCTGAGAGGATGGCACTCCAGCTTAAATGAACATTTTACTCTGAAAGGTCCTTGAGACTCAATTGTAGTTTCTGTGAGAATCTCATGTTAAAATTACAATATTATGTATTGTGTCAATGTAGGCTTTTATGTGGGTGAGGAAAAGGTCATTGCTCATCATTAGCCCTGGATCTCCAAGTCCTACAGCGTATTCTGTTTATTTGTGTTTTAGGAAAGCACAGTAAAAAACAGTAGAATAACAGGTAGCTGCTTGAAATTTTTAAATATTTGAATAATTTTAAGGGTTCCTGGAATACTGCAAAAATGGCCACTTGGTCTTCTACTTTTGTTGTTTCTATTATGTCCATGAGACATGGACAAGTGTGACAGCAAGGACTGAAGGGGATCTCATGATTTTATGTGGCTTTCACATAATGATTTAATTTTATTAAGATATGCATGGGTTCAATGTAATTATTATGACATTTTTTATATCTTGCCTTCCCAATATCAGACATCTGCTGTTTGGTCTTTCAACTTGCATTTCTCTCCTTCCTATACTTCCTTTAAGGAGTTGACCTTTTCTGTGTGCCAACAGCAGTTTAATCATATCTTGTTAATCTTTTGCCCCAAGTGTCCCAATTGTGAAATTGAAATGTTTGCTGTAAAACAAAAAAAAAGTATCTTGTGGTGGAAGACATAAAATTGATGTAGAAATAGATATAGGATAATTGACTTAAACAATTATAAAAAAAAACATCTGTACTTAATATTTCAAAACAAAGCTCACACAATGATTCTAACTTAGAATATGACAAAAATAACAATACTTTTTCTTATAAGAACAAGAAAAGTCTGTTTATTATGCCAACTTATAAGTAGGGCATTTATTAAAAATCAACTGCAGCATGGTTAACTTGCTCAGTTCTACTACTCTTGCTGAGATAGTCCTTCTGGAGTAAATATGTCTAATCAAGCCATGACATAATGGTATTAATGATGAATGCAGCAACTATAAAAACACTCATATAATTTGTTACATTTGTGGCATAATGAGCATTTGATGATAGTGCCAAGCCACTATATTTTATAATAATGCTATACACTTTCCAAAGTACATATTACTTATAAATAAAATAAATTCTTAGAGCATTGACATTAATCCCAGATGATTTAAAACTAAACTGCAGTAGTTTTAATTATGAGCAAAGCTATAATTCAATTATATTGAATTCAATTATAACTTCCATTAACACAGGAAACTTGGGATATTATGAGTATCCAATAAAATGGCACAGAGATTTTACAAAGGTACAATATGACCACACAGAATCTCAAGCATTTGCCCTAATAGGTTTTTACGGGCAAATATCAGATCTTTTATGGCAAGATTGGGGCAGATTTACCAAAGGTCAAATTTTGAGTTTATGGGAGTGAATTCAGTGAACTCAGGTGAATAGGATGTTCCTGAACATTTTAATCAAATTTGATAGAATTTGATTCAAGGTATTTAAAAAAAAACTTAGATTTTTCAAAGTCCACCAAATGATTCCAAATTGCTTCCAGGAGGAATAGCCTAAAACAGCAATTCCACAGGTTTTAGAAGGAGAATAGTCGAATTCCCATTTTTAAAGAGACACTAGATGATAAATTTTGAAATTTGAATTTTTGAAATCAAATTTGGACTATTCCATTGTCAAATTACACTAAAATAAACTCAAAATTACATCTTTCAATTTGACCCATGATAAATCTGCCCCTTTATGTTCAGGCAATAAAACTACAGTCCAGTAGGGTCAAAGTCAAAATACTGAATTAACTACTGAGAGCTTGCTGATAAACAACACATTATACATGTAACATTATTTATATAATACAATGTATTTCTTTAGCTCATAAATTCCCTTTTTCTGGAAACCGGTTATCCGGAAAGTAATGAATTATGGCTATATATAACTCTATATATAACTATGTAACTATGTAAGGGAAGGCAATTTTCTAATCATTTCCTTTCTCTCTTTAATAATAAAACAGTAATGTGTACTTGATCCCAACTATTCCTTATTGGCAGTAATAGCCAAGTCTTTATTCCAACTTCTGTGCAACACTGTGAGTTATTGACTTCCCCATAGAAGTAACTTTTCTAAGTTGGATTGAAAGATAATTAACAGAGAGGTACTCAGACTTCAACTAATTGGCAAAAATGCCCTTTGTATTTTATAATGTCTCCAACACAAACTTGAAAATGAGTGCTTTGGCAATACTTTACAGACAAGCCGTTCTTAATGGGAAAACATTTGAAATCTATGTGGACCTGAATGCTGATGATCCTATTAACTGGGTATAGCTTATTATTTTCAAAATCTGCAATTAAATGTACAGTTTTTGTGTTTCATGAGCAGTTTTAAACTTCTAAACTATTAATGTATGAATGGAGGAAAACGAGATATTCTACATTAGTAACAGATGAAAGGACATCATTCTATTTTCTATTAAATGATATGATTGCATCCAAAGACATACTATTGTTGTTCACCTTGCAAGTGTGCTTTGTTAAATTAGTCTGACAATTCACTTAGCACCATATTTGTGCCAGTTTATTTAAAATAGTGAGAAATGTTTGAAAGATGATAAAAAACAAGGAGGTAGAATACATTCCTAAATATGACTTTGTTTCATGTGAGCTCATCCAAACAAATCAATGTTGTATTTCAAAAATGATATTTTTTACATTTGTTTTTTTGCATATTTTTTTTATTGCTGAAATGTTTTATTTATTTTCAATATAAATCAAACATCTTTGCTTGTGGTTAAGCATATGTTCGTAACAAAGCAAGTAAATCAACATTGATTACAGATAGAATGAAATCAGTTGGTCATATTGATCATAAGATTAAAGAATAAGAGAAGAAGAAAGAAAAAGAGGAAGTAAAAAAGAAAGATAGGATAGTATAAGGCGGCTGGGTATCACTTTTTACCAATCTTGTGGCCTTAAGGGTCACTGTATTCTAGATTTAAATCCTGTTATGTTGCGGGAGGCTTTAGTCATAGATTCATGCATGCAATGCGGAGAAAAGGAGGGGGTCATTCTCATATGCCAGCCAGGGTAACCAGATCTTATTGTATGCTGCCAGGTCATTTTGCTGCATATATGACATTTTCTCATTGGTTGCTATATCTCTATATTTTGTTTTGAGTATATATCGGGGTAAAGTTGCTTTTTTCCAGTTGTGTGCAACAATCAGTCTAGCAGCTGTCAGGAAATGTTGGGAGAGCCTATGGGCAGAGTTGGTATATTTGGCAGGTTTTTTTCCTAGAAGCATGACTGTTTGGTTTTAAGGGAAAATATGGTCAAATGTACAATGGAGTCACTGGGACTATTACTATCTGATGCAGGAGGTCAAACCATCAGTCCCTTGCCTACATTGGACTGCAAATCAATCTGACCAATCAGATTTTGCCATTCTATAGGGTTTAGTCTAATAATAAAAAAACTGAGGGATCACCCTCTTATCTGTAATAAGGTCAACCATCACTTCAAAGTAACTACTCAGCAGTGCATTGTGATGATGGGCATGGTTTTCATATGACCCTATAAAGGAACACCCTGGTGACTTATACTTATATATAATATTGGGTACATTATTCATTATATAAACAATTCATTCTGATGTCGGGGTGCACAGCTTAGGGGGAACATTGGCCAAGAGGCGCAAACATCAATGCACAACATTTTATACAGTAATATACCCCTATTAAATGAAGGCGATATGTGATCATAAAACAGAAGGCTAAGTGCTTTTATAAAGGTCACAAAACTCTGAGCCGACTTATTTTACAGTAAGGAGTATATTATTCTCTATGTAAATGGCTTAACCTAAGCAGAATTTCTGACTGTAACTCAGCGAGCTGTATTTAGGGATCTACATAAGAATAGCCATGACTTCTCTGATAAGGAAACTTAATCCAGCGTCTTTCAGAAAAGAATGCCTCATGGTAGCCAAACTCTCCTAAAATGCTAAATCTAAAGCTAAATTGCTAAGGCTTTATACTGAGGGGAGTTATTATAAATCATCCCTCATATGTGGGTGAATTGATGTAAGAAAAGTGACATGAATTATTTTATTTTTTGAAGAAACACACTTATGGAAAAAACTGAAAGCCTGCCTGTTGGGCTTTTGGTTTTTGTTTTTTTAAATGGACTTGTGGAAAAGGATTCACACTAATTTTTTTTTAAAAATGGATGCAAAAAACACAAACACAAGTTTTCTTCCAGATTTCCAGCAGTTCAATGTTTCCCAGACTTATTGCATGTGGGGTTCAAGGAAACTTATTTTTCAAACTGGGGTATACCCATAATTGTAAAGTACGCTATGCCAGTTATTTAAGAACGAACTTATTATTATTATTAGCTGACAAAGAACGGCAGAATTGCAGTCTAGGTGCGATGAACCTAGACTTGGCAGGTCCCTTTTCTTTTTCAGCTGATTATTAAATTATCTGCAGTACACAAATCTTAGATTGAAAGGTTACCTAGTTAATTACTGTTAGCATGAAAATAAGAACTTTATTTCTAGAATTTCAATACAATTAAGTGAATGACTGAAAAGGACGTTCTATGGGACTAATCTATGAGGTACTCCACTTAAATTATAATTGATTTATTTTTTTTAAAAACACTATTCAATTTATAGCAAACCACTTCTCTTATTACTAGTATCCTAATAGTATGACTAATCTGGAATGAGGAGCTGTAGCCAATCCAAGGACATAATAATCAGGGAAACAGACACTACGGGGCAAATTCACTAAAGCGCGAAAATGCGCTAGCGACAGCTTCGCCGGCATTCGTCGCACATCAGCAGGTGAATTTTCGCCAGGCAAATTTTCACCAGCGCTATGCAAATTCACTAAGATGCTAATTTGCACTTAGGGCGGCAAACGATAGCAAAGTAGCACTACCGTTACTTCACCAGGCAAATCGCATTTATGCTAGCGATACCTAATTTGCATAGGACGCGAACTTAAGCATATAATAGAGGTGTATGTTACAGCCACTACATTACACTACACAA
>CM044436.1:75054203-75075874 GCA_024363595.1 Xenopus borealis
CTGTGTATGCACAGTGACACCAGCAGGCCATTTGTATAAACACATTTTATCACTATATGGGAATCATACGCTCCAAGGATCCAAGGTTGTACCAAGGTTTCTTTTACAGGTAGGCTCTCATTTGAGCAGTTCCTGTTTGGTACTATGACATACAATAACATATATAATGTTTTACACTTTTATTCGGTGATGGTGTTTCATGGAAATTATTTACTTTGAACAATTCTATTTGGACTTTGCACGCTTCTCATCACAACAAACTGTATTTAAAGAACCTGAGGAATTTTCTTCAAGTTGTGAATATGGACGAATGGGTTAATGAGCTCAATTAGATATCTGTGGGTTAAGTTTCTTGTGTGGTATGATAAAGCTGTTTGTTACACATGGGTTTGACACACTTGGTACCCGAAACATGTTGTGTGTAGGGGCACAATAAAAGTTTTTTGCAGGTATACTGCTTAGATCTTATGATTCCCATATAGTGATAAAATGTGATTATGAAAAGGAGGCGAGAGACGGAGCTTCCAGGGAATCACGTCACTTGGTTATCTACAAAAAGTACGGCTAATGGTGTAATATCAGGAAGAGATTTGTATAAACACCACACCGCTTCCAGTGCGAGTTCTGATTCCTATTCCCTTAATCCCCCAGTAGCCCAGCCTACCCCTAATCCAGATTGGCCCAGTCCGCTCAGACCCGATTGGCCCAGACCGCAGCTGAACCTGATTGGCCCAGCCAACCCCCAAACCCAATTCAACCAGCCCTCCCCAAACTCAATAAGCCTCGACTGAATACGATAGAAGTAAAACTGAGTAACAAGTGAAATGTATTAATGTTGTATATATATATATAATCCATAGTGTTGCACACACACAGTTTACAGTGGGAACCAAAATTTGCAATTTTTTGTGTACATAGATTAAACAAAATGAGCAAACATTTTCTCTTCCCAGTTTCCCAGCCTGCCCCCATCCCCAACTGGCAGCTGCCCATCCAGCTCTGTGACCCTGCGACAGACAGCAAAGTTCCTTCTAGGGGTTCCAATTGGGCCCCGCACTTGGTACGACCGGCCCTGTGTGAAAGGATGCTTTTCGTGGATTAAATGTGTGCCAGACACTGATCTGTGTCTTTCTGGTGAAGATACTGATGCCAATTTACATCTTACTTAATACATGCTTTTGTCAGATCCAGCTGTGAACATTTGCTCATCCACAGTACGTAGACAGCAGTATTCTCTCCTAAACCCACATATGAAATTCATGTTCATCTGTATATTGGTCCAAATCTTATTCACATCATATTTGGCTAGGATTCCTGCTCTTATACCTCTCCATATCAAGTATTTCATGTTTGAATTTACAGAATACTCTATGCATTGCAATCAAGTCATATCTAGAGCTTAGTTTTCCTTTCCTTCACTGACTGAACTGCCCCAAAAATATTAATTTGTACTTTTCCAAATGTCACAACATGCCAGGAGAACTTTAAGGTACAGTATTTTAGCATAAACGTAGCAATTGGGAGGTAAAGACAGATAAAATGTGAATCTTAGTACTAATAAAGGAGCCTTGTTAATTAAGTTCTATGTGCATATGCTTGAGTTCATCAGTTCATTGCAGTAGTGAATTGGTGTTTGACGGGAGGGTATTCAGACAGAATCTGGTGGCACTACAAAGGACCTTGATTTTTTGATTTTGCCTCTCAAAACACCCAATACTGTCTTGAATTTCTTCCCCGACTCATAATTAAGGCAATAATATGTAAATGCAACCAAAGGCAAATCACACACAATTCTTCCTTGACAACATGCACTTGAGCATGTTGTGAAAATCCCCCACAATAGTGGATTGAAGGAATAGAAAAATTGACAGTACAGCATGAGAAGGGAAAAAGTATATAATTTTTTGAAAATTTAATTATTTTATTATAATGAAGTCTATGAGAGATATCCTTCCCTTAATTTGGGGTTTTCTGCATAACAGGTTTTCAGATCCTATACTTGTACATTATAGCCACATGCCTGGAGTGACCTAATTCTAACACAAATCTTGTGGAAATAATGTCCATTGCAACTTGCAAGTTGCCAAAATACCCCATTTATTCCCATTCCTTGTAAAGCCCTGTGTACACTTGTGGTATGCTCTGAATAAATACATGCTATACAAAAAGTTTTTCCTGAAGATATTCCCAGAAAAAAAGGGTGAATATTTACTAAGAAAGTAATATTTAGTTCCACAAAGCTCTGGAAAGATATTTCAATTAAAATGTTTTCTTAGCTTATGTTTAAGAGAAGAAATGTTGGACTATTATCCAATTCACAATGCTCAGTCTGCTTCCATCTGAGTCTGATGAAAATAAGAATATTTCAGCACAGACAGACGGTTATATCTACAATTAGTATCAACTGTGAGGCAGTTACACCGCTTGAGGCAGAACTAAGGGTGATTAAGGAATGCATAGGATTCAGTACAATGTTAAAATGAGTGTATAAGTTTACATATTTAGCAGAAACTCTTGTTGTGTTGTTTATCTGATCATGCCTTAAGAGATTCATTATGGCTTCAAATATTTTATAATTCTTCAGAGTTGGTATTAAATATTAACTCACTTTGCTGCAAATATTACACTTTAGATGTATTGGTAAACAAATTGCACACAACATGTTGTGCATATTAGTAATACTTTCCCACTGAGCTATTTAAGAGTTGTAGAAAATGTTCTTGAATGTTTTGATCAAAACATTCTCATTAAAATTCTCCATCCTGAATCACACTGGGAATGCCCCTCTCTGGGCTTTGATCTGCTGATGGAATATCTTGATGTTTAGAGTGGCCACAACCTTAATTTTCAAAACTGAACTAGTTCCTTTCATCAGTTTGCATATATATACATAAGATGTTCACGTTTACTAGCTGAGCAAGGCAAAATGTGACAAGGTTCATCTTATAGGCTAAAGTTGTCTTCAGCAGGAGTGGATGGGGAAATTATAAATTAAAAAAAATAACTCCTTTGGCTGAGCTAGTAGCTGGCATTGCATTGCATATCTGCTGTAAAAATAAATGATTTTGCAAGTATTTCATAGCGTGCTACTTAATTCTATAAAGACAGATTTAATTTGAAAATTCAACAGATCAAGTTAACATATTTGATTTTCAAAAATGACATTATGGAGGCTGTAGGTGAAGGCCAAACAGAAGCCAATAGACTAGTTCTGTGAGGCCCTGATGTAGCTAGTTGCAGATATTTCTATTTAACTACCAGATTTGGTTGATTTGGTTTTCTTTTAAACAGGTGACCAGTAGTGATTAGCAAATTATTTAACCAGATATGGATTTTCTTGTGAAATTCCACATTTCACCATCTGCAAATTTGTTCGCAAAACTGAGGTAAAATGTTGCTGTAAAAACATTAACTGTGACAAAAAAAATGACCATTTCCTTTTTTTTTTTGCATTTGGACAGAAAGTTGTGAAACAAAAAAGTCACAGAGACAAAAATGTTGCCATTGTAAAAACCACCTATTGATTTCATTGCATTTGTTGACATCATTAATTATTTTAGTTAAGCGGGACAGATTCACTCATCACTAGTAGCCAATTGGTTGCTATGGGTGACTAGACCTGTACCTAACTTTTAGCTTTTTATTAGATTTCACCAATATATTAGTTGTTTTGTTATCTTCAAAGTAATATTATTTCTGGAAATATAAACAGTATGGTGTGCAGATATTCATTATTTTCCTTTAATTTCCTGTTAAATCCTGTAGCAACAAACTAATCAGTTAGTGCCACCAGGACACTAGTATTGGCTTTCATTACATATTAGGGTTAAGATTTAGGGCAATATTAGTAGTAATCTTTCCATTACTTAACCCTTGATTACTTAAACGAGTTTTGATGATTTTTATTAAAAGGCCTAAGCCAATTTAGATAAAATTGGTGCACAATATTTGGTTACAACACAACATTCATTTCAACTTTAAATTAAAGATGTAAGAATCCCTAACCCTGTGGATGATTTTTCATTCAAAAAACAATAGAGATAAACACACATCAGTGCTTATGCATTGAAATAACTGAAAACCATTATTCTCTGGGTTGCTTTAGTTACCTAGAATAGCATATTAAAACAAATTACTATTCTGTTTGATATATCAGAGTATTCAGGATGTTCATGAACTAGCCTTGGGCAAAAAGAAAACCTTTCATTTGGCAAAGCTGCTTTTTAACATGGTGCACCTTTTATGTTTAATTTTTATTATTTTTTATTTCATTTTATTTTTTGCTGTCTGGGCAACCTTGCACCCTACCGCAGTCCCTCAGAATCTACTGTATGGTAGTTAGGACACTATTAGCATACATTCCCAACTAGTGATATTTCATTCCACATTACAGAATATACAATTTAGCTGATAATGAAGCCACATGTATTTGTAACCAGTGGTTCTTATAATTTTTTGTAGATCTTGTGTACAAAAATCTCTTTGCACACAACATTGACTGTACCTAATTCAATACTGAATTGTCCATACAATTTGTGTGTGCTTTTTTTTGGGATGACAACTTTTTTATGGTGAGAACTTTTGTGAAGAGACTTGTTCATAACTTATAAGAACCACTATTTCAAGCTTCCACAAAACAGTATTACTGAGTGAAATGTACCAGCTGGGCAACTAATACGGCAGGTATGGACACCTTAGCTAGCGTTACTTTCAACAGATCATATTGCATTCCTTTAAAAATGTATTGGTGTTTATAATAAACCACAATAAATAAAATGTAAAAATATAGCTTTGCGTGATGTTGCATAGATCAGTTCATTTTAGTAATGTAAGGTTTTTGCAATACATTATAAACAACCAAATCATTACAAATAAATTAGGAACTATGAAGATTTTCATTCATCAAGGTCATGGTATATCTAATTTAAGTAATTCTAAAATATCTGGATTTGCTGAGTAATCATTGAAGACGTCACTACTCCTAGAAACAGGTTTTACTTGTGAGAGTTGCATAAATAGATGTGTGAATTGTTCTGAAACCGCTAGGGTACAGATGTGAGAACAGCATTGTACGTAGCAGAATGGTGGTGTTGAAGGCCCCCTGCCTATGTTCAGGAATGGTTTCCGCACCGTGACATGAATTGCCTCTTTCATACTTTGTTCAAACCAGTGGTCTTCTCTATCCAGGATTTGGACCTTGCCATCTTCAAAGGAGTTTCCATTGTCTTTTAGGTGTAGAAAGACAGCTGAGTCTTGCCCTGTAGAGTTTGCCCTCCTATATGAGCCATTCACTTGTTGAGCAGTTGTTTGGTCTCCCCAATGTATAAATATGTGCATTCCTTGCTACACTTGACTCTGTATACCACAATGCTTTGTTTTTCTTTTGGTGTTTGATCCTTTGGGTGTACCAGTTTTTGTCTCAGTTTGTTGCTAGGTTTAAAAAACCCGAGATGTGGTGTTTGTTGAAAATCCTCCTGAGTTTCTCTGACACTCAAGCTACATACAGTATGGAATGACACTTTTTCGCCTACTATGTGTCTCTGGATGGTTATTTCTATTGTTGTTCCTGTTGGGCTTGGTTGCTGCTGTTTTGACAAAGGCCCAGTCTGGGTAGCCACATGCTTTCAAAGCTCCTCTGAGATTTTTTTGCTCTTTGTCTCTGGACTCTGTATCAGATGCCACACATTCTTCCCTTGGTGCAGAATTCTAATGACATCCAGTTTGTGTTCCAGCAGATGGTGGGAATCGAACAGCAGATATTGATGTGTATGAGTGGGTTTCCTGTATACTTCCATTTTCAAGTTACCCCCTCTTGGATGCATATCAAACAAACCAAAAAGGAAAGTTTGTTCTTGTGGACATCTTCCCTTGTGAACTTGATGTTATTGTCCACTGAGATATTGTGTTCTGTAAAGGCCACCACTTCATTGGATCTGATTTAACCCAAGTGTCATCCACTTCATTAACCAGTTCCCTGGAATTCTCTGGAATCTATGTAATGCCCTCCTTTCCACTTCCTCCATGTACAAATTAGCAACAATAGGAGAGACATGAGAACCCATTGCACAGCCATGTTTCTGTCTATAAAAAGGTCCTTGTATTTGAACTATGTGGTGTTAAGGCACAAATCTAGCAGCAAACATACTTGGTTCGTTCTGCTGCTGAAGGAGTTATTTAGCTCCAGCTCGATTTCTTACAGTCTTCATTGCCTCTGTCGTAGGTATACATGTGAAAAATGAAGTGACATCATATGATACCATTGTTTCTTCTGCCTTTAGTGTAATGCCATGAATCTTGGTTACAAACTCTTTAGCATTCTGGATATGATGCACTGTACTGCCTACGAACGGGGCTAAGATGTTAGCCAAGAATTACGCAATGCTGTATGTCACTGAATTTATGCTGCTGACAATGGGCCTTGGTGGGGCATCCTTCTTTGTGTATCTTGGGGAGTCCGTATAAGCATGGTGTGGCTTTTCTGGGGTACAGGTGGTGGTATATATATTATATTAGATAATAAATTAGGAATGCAAATTTAATAAACTAAAACATGATAACAATAAAATAATAATAAAGCTGTGCCATGATCTAAGAATATGAATGACAGAAGCAGCTGTCTTTGAAATGAAGGGAGACCATGTTGTCATGTAATAATTTTTTAATTTGTTGTTACTAAATCTAAATTTGATGATCTCAAAACATAAATAATTGAAAACATCATATTTTTCTAGGCATTAGTGGACTAATCCAGCATTTAAGAATTTACTTTCTAACTACTGATAAGAGAAGGTGGAGAAATTGACTCTAACTGGATTTCTTATTTTTTCTTTATATTTAAAAAAACTGACTAATATCCATTAGAAGGCTTAATAGACAAATTAAGAAATTCAGTTTCAATGTAATGTCTAACTTTGATCAGATCGCCTTTACAATTTCTGACCACAGGCCAGTTATTGTAGGGCACAGTCACATAAAATGGAATATATGTGGATCAGGGCTCAGCCTCCCTTCTTAGAAGGTGGATGATGTATTGTATGATGTGGAAGTAAGAGGAGCAACAGAGCATCTATTTGTATGACTAAATTATACAATGTCGGGTCTTTTGGATTTTTTGGTCTGCATGTGTACATAACCTTTACTTTTAACTGGTTATGAAATGTATGAATAATAACTGTGAGTGATTTTATATATTTTCACAGAGCTGTCATCCACCTCCCCAGTTTTTTCAGGCATTATCAGAATTTGCAGTCTGTCCCCTGGTCTCCAATCACTCCAACACATTCCCCTAATTTCTAATGACTTCTGATTATTTCCATTTTAAGTAAAAAAAAATCCAGCGTGTGTATGCGTATGTGACATCAGTTCTGCTTACGTCTCCTCCAGTGATGTCACATACCTGGAAATTTTTTGCTGTTCTCCCAACTGCACCCTCTGCCAGCTCTGTTTTCATAACACCACTGGGATAATAATCTGTGAGTATTTTCTGTAGCACGAATAGCTAATCTATTCAAAACTGGCTAATGCTTGATATATGTTTTCGGCATATTCACTACTTGGGTCTATTATTGGATCTTGATTACATGTTCTATTCATTTTGGATTTTCTAATTGCATTTTCAGCTTTCTAAATGGAAACTGCAACTTCCTGCTTGTTGCTTATGCATTGCATTGTGGCTTGTTGTACCGAAAATTAAGTTAAACATTGGGAATACATCAACATTCTAAATGTAATGCACGAAATTCAATCAAAGGCCTAAATTCTAAAGGAAAAAAACTTGAATAAAAATGGATATTTCATTAGTATTCAAATAACAACCACTGCTTTCGGTATAATGTAAAATTGTGAAAAGAACTGAAATTGCCTTATCTTCCAAACATAGGTCTATTTTGCATTGCTTTCATCATCATTTGACAGTAGATAAATTGAGTTTATTTGTAGTCCCAGTGGTGAGACAATAACAGTATCGTTTTCTGCAAGGAAGAGAAATAAATACATCCATGCAAAGCTGCAGACATTTCAGATGGTGGATGCAAATGCCTGTCTGGAGATCATTTTTAGTTTTAGGTAATCATAGCTGGATGATGCTATTCAATCTGTGAATAGGCTAAATAAAAGGAGTGCTGATAAAATAAAATACATTTTGTCATAGTGCTGTGCGCAAATGCACCATGAAATAACAAATATCTGAAACTGCTGTTAAGCAGGGCCAAGATTTATGTCTGAAAGGTGACATAAAAAAGTTTTTTTCCAGCTATTCATGCAAAAGACTATTTTACCTTCAGTTACGTTTTCATTATTTATTAAAGGGGTAGTTAATCTTTAAATTAACTTTTAACATGATGTGGATATTGATACTCTGAAACAATTTGCAGTTTGTAATATTTTTATTATTTTTGAGGGGTTATTTACTAAAATCTGAAAATATCTATTTCTTAAAACCACTTTGACCAAGTCCTGTGTACTTTTTACCATATTTATCTATAAATGTACTCAAAAAAAATTCTGGTAAAGTAAAAGACTAGATAAAATCGTGAAAACAATCAGAATTATATGATTTTTTCAGATTATCACCCAAAAATTATTGTACAAAACCCAACACAGATCAGGATATCTTCCAATTGTAAACAGGTCATCTGCCATTGACTTCCATTGGCAGCTTTGAGATGGAGTACTTTTTTTAGGCTTTTAACAACATAAGCTTTATGGGTCCATTTTCAGAAAATTTTTAATATGCATTTCTAGAATGCTAGAAATATACATTAAAGTACTGATTTTAACTCAATGTTTCATAATTTAAAGGTAACATATGACATAGAGGTAGTATTTTCATGGTAATGTTTGGTTTTTGGCTGGGTTAGAAGAGGCTTTGTGGTTGCTCACCACACGAAAGGATCTGAATTACTACCAAATCGAAAAAGGAATTTGTTTCCTAAAGTTACAAGGGGATATTTGACACCCCAGTAAGGCCCAACTGAGGCAAGGTATCACACCCCTGTTACCAGCATAAGCGTGGAGGCTTATTTATTAAAGGTCACATTTTAGTGGTTTGTGAACTTCGTTGTAATTTCTAAAACCTCTAAAACTGTAAAACTACAAATGTTGTGAGACATTGAATAATCTGAATAAGAAAAGTGTGAACTTAAGTGCTAAATGATGAGCAAAAAAATACAGATACCTTAAAAACCTTGAAAAATTCCAGTTTTTCTGACAATTTTCTAGAAAACAAAAATCCAAAAACCTTTAAAAGTCCAAACTGATTTAACACAGCTCCCATTGACTTCAACATGTTTTACTTGGCGAAGTTTTGACTTAGAGATTTTTGTGTTTTTTTCACTTAATAAATATAGAAATATAGAAAAAACACTTTTTAGAGATTTGTGGAAAAAACAAATTTCAGTTGTTAGTAAATTACCCCCTTAGAGTTGGAGGCAGAGGTGTGTTTTGCTAGGCCCCCAAAAGATCAGGGCACAGGCTTGCAAATCAAAATACCCATACACATTGGAACAGTGTATTCACTATTCATTACTTTTATCCTTTCTTAAATATTTATATTTTTATTCAATTTTTTCCCCTCCTTTTTCCCATCTGGTCTCTTTTTCTCACAATTTAATTTTATGGTTCATTATCCCTATTTCATATTCTCTCCCACCCTTCCTTTTTTGCTCTCCCTTTTTCCAACACTTTTCCTGACAATATCCCCTTCTATTTCATCTTTTATGACCCCTTTATGTGTCAGTGGATGAAGTGCTAAAATGATTAATCAGTTATTAATTATTAATTAATTATGTATCAGTGGCTGTAGTGTTGAAATTATTAAATTCAAAGCATAGCCTGCGCCTCATAATTTTATTATTTTGCTCACTTCTCCTGCACTGGGAGGCACACAGGCTTTACTTTAATTTACTGCACTTTATTTAGAGTACCTACACTGGAAATGTGCATAAGAATAGATTTATTCAACTCCAGAATTAGATACAATATACATCATATCTGAAATTGCTTCAAGTTAGAGAAAAAAACACGAAGATCATTAGATATCATGGAAAAAATTGCAATGAAAGATTTATACTCCTTCCATTATTGGTAATTGTAAAAATATTAAATGTGGCAATAACTATTATACAGAGAATATATTATGGGAATGTACTATTTATACAGAATCAGCATATGTACTGTAATATATGTGTGGAGATTTGTGTATTTAGAAATAATGTATTCAATACAGCCAGTTGAGGATATGGAGGATGTTCATATGCTCATTAAAATAAATTCCAGACCAACTGTCTGCCATAGACTGTTATACCTACATGACATCTATTAAGTACCTAACTGCCAATACCACTTGTTTGACATTTCTGGTTTCACCTTTGATATTAGCCTCACATTGTTTTGTCTGGCTCCCTACAGACAAAACTCAGCTAGACTTAAAATCTAAACTATGAATACAGTTTTATCCAAGCTAAGGTGCCCAGAAGCACAAGGTGAAACGAGAACATTATTTTATTGGTATGCAAATATAGGATATCTGAAAACAGACATCCCCAACTTAGCTCATTACTAGAAATGAGCTAAGTTGAGGATGTCCAGGCAGAACTTCCAACTTTCACTCGCTAAAGAAAAATGGCAAAAACAGCTGTGAGCAAGTAGAGAAATTAAATTGGAAACCATGTGATGAATAGTCAAGTTTGTTGATCTTTTTCCCCTGTAAAATAATTAATTTATAAATGTATTCAATGTTTTTTTCCTCTGCTAATCCACTGACAAACCACTTAAAATTCTAAATAATATATTGACACTGTAAGATCACATGTATATATATATATATATATATATATATATATATATATATATACACACACATATATATGGTGATGCATTTTGACAAAGGCTTTAGACCGTGAGCCGAAACGTTAATGCAATAAAATAGATTAATGAATTTTAACATCGGTGTGCGTGTAAGTACGGCTTTTTCTATATACACATATATCCACATACTTTAGTAATCTTCTAACCCTCTAAGCCTTTGTGCATAATAACTTTCCCCGGACATACTCTATATCAGCACTTTCCGGAATATCCCCGCCCCCAAACCCCATCAGAAGCCACTCCCACCACCACCATGGCATCTTTTTTTCCTTCTAATTTCTTTGCTCCTTTGAAAGCAATATTTTTTTGCTTTTTAACCTTGGAAAAGCATTAGGTGACCGGAAATGGCACCTAGGTACTGTTTTTTTTTTTGATCTATGAGATCTTTTTCCCTGCACATTACCTCATATTTTGGGATCTTCAGCACTGTTTAGCTGGATAAGGTAGGACAAAGCTGTTATAGTTTTCTTAATCCCTTGTGCCTTCCTGGCTGTCATGATGGCATCCAGCGGCAGGTGCTTGTCCCCCGCAACTGTGTGCCCTCCTTGTCTGTCTAAAAAGCATCCAGTGGCAATGGTGTGTGGCCCTGCACCCTTTGTATTTTTGTGGATGTGGGAGGGAGGTGGAAGGTTAGCAGTCCTCAGTAAAGTAGTTAGTTAGTGGTCTGAGTCTGATGGTCTACATTTAGTTTTTTGTTTGGTTCCCCTGTGGGGAGATATTTTTAAAATGGAGTCAGAATTCTGAGCCAACTGACTCCCTCACAAAGTCTTTCCTAAGGCTGTGTATTAAGAGGTATTAAAGGAGAAAACAAAATGGGCCTTGCACCACACCCCATAGTCTTTAAACTTTGGGCTGGTATAGTGCACTACAGAGAAGTAAGTTGCCTGATTGTTTACCTACCTTGGCAGCTTTAGGTGAATGTAATTAGGTATTCAGCTGGAGATCCATTTCTCCCGTCTCTTCTTGGACTTACAGGGTGTGGCACCAGTCCTGTGTTATGGCTACTTGCAAAAACACTGGGTAGAGCATTGAACTTTAAGTTGTTCTGTATTGTGTTTTCTCAGCTAGTACAGAGCATAGAATAACCTCTGAGAACTGGCTAAATGTATGCACACCTGAGTAGCCTCATCTGACTGTAATAATGTGATCAGCTATACTACCTGAGTCTCCAGAGAACTGATCCACTCCTGGGTAATGGAGTTTGGTAATAATCTCTCAGAGCTGGCTAGCTGCATGCATAAATGAGTAGCTTCAACTGACTGTAATCATGTAATCGGCTAAACACTACTTGAGATTTCCAGAGAATTGCTCTAGTCTGGTGTTATGGCTTCTACCTCTACACTGGGTAATGCACTGAATCCCCTCATTGTAATTTGTAGCAACTAGTGCAGCGTTATGTGATAACCTCTAAGAACTGGCTAATTAAAATGCATACCTGTGTAGCCTCAGCTGAATGTAATCATATGATCAGGTTATTGCTCCAGTCCTGTGGAATGCACTGATCTTTCAGTTGGCTCTGCATTGTGTTAGGGCCCTTACACATGAGCGTTTGTACTTTTGCTCCCCTGCATTCCGTTTTGTTCCGTTCAGCCACAGCAGCATGTTGCGTCCCAACCTGCGTTTGGCGCTTACATGTGTCTTTGTGGGTACAACCTTAATTCAAAAGAATTGAGTGCATCTAGGCCTCTGCTCCCCTGTGACTGAATGGAACAAAATGGTGCGCAGGTACAAACTCCCATGTAAGGGCCCTTATAGTAGTTAGTGCACAGTCAGGTAACAATCTCTGGGAACTGGCTAATTGGATGCATACCTGTGCAGTCTCACCTGAAGGCAATCATGTGATCAGCTACACGCTAACTGAGCTTTCAGAAGATTTCCACAGTCCTTGCTGCTACACTGGGAAATGAATCCTTTTCTTGCTATTAAAGGTGTTATAGCAGTTAGGACAGAGTATTAGTAACCTCTGAGAACTGCTTAATATACTGTAATGCATATCTGGAAGTATAATCATATATGCATCATAACATATGCATATACATTCTACTTGAACTTCCAGAGAATGGCACCAGTATTGGCTCATTGCTATTGAAGCCAGAATTATTGCTGCATTTGGCTAGAAGGGTTCAAGTGCCGAATTAGTAGTAACATGAATGTATATGTTTATTATGCAACATAGATTGTCACAGTAAACTCTCTGGCTAATTGGGGCATACAGTACCTGAGCAGCCTACGCTGAATGTAATCATGTGATCACCTAGAGGTGTGGTGAAACCTTAGCTCCCAGGGTATAGCACCAGGGGCTTGGAGGTTTGCTCTGTTGTTACTTGTTTCATTAAAACTAGTCTTCTCCAATTTTCTGGTGCCCAAGGTGGGTTATATCTATGGCTGTTGTTTTAGGAAGTCATCTGCAATATAGACATTTCAGTGTCCTGTGTTCTTACTTTACTTAAAAGGTGTATGATGTAATGAACTTTGCACAATGCTGTTCTTGTCCATTGACCATGCTCTGGGGGATCCAGACCTGCCTTTCTGAAAGTATTACATTGTGTTACCTTGTATTTATCATTCAGGGTATGTGTTCTCAGTAAAATACTCATCAGTGGACTGACTATTCATTGTTATTGTATTATGCAAAAGTTCAGGGCCAACTGGGTTGTCAGCATACCAAAGCTTCAGCTGATTGTAGGTTTGCTGTACTGGTAGGGTTGCTACCTGGACGGTATTTTACTGGCCTGGACAGTATTTTTGATGGTTGATCCCAATGGTATCAATAGGAAAAAAAGATAAATATATAGGAAGGCCGGTATTTTTTTCAGGCAACCCTATGTACTGGGCATGGTGCATGTTAGTAAACTGCAGCCCAGAGTGCTTACTATTATCTTTGGAAATTCTAAAATCTGTGGTATAAGCATACCTAAATCTACAGTTCAGACATTTGTTTCCAGTGTCCTTTTGTTAGTACGCAGTATAAGCTGTTGCCAGTTCTGGGTTTTGTAGGCCCTGGCAATATTCTAAGGCCAGGCAGTAGGGAGGTGTTAAGCTGTAGCCCAGCTTCATGTTTCTTGTGCCCTGTGGTGCGCAAGCTGGATATATAATGCCTTATAACTGCAGCTGAACCAAGTGGATTGTGGTGATATGCTGCAGTTTAACTGAAGTGTCTCTGGGCCTGAAGTATTTATTAGGCGCTGGTATAACCAATGTTTAGGATAGGATGCTAAACTATTTCTCTGTGTTTTGCAGAGATTCTAGCAGTATTGGCGTTATGCTAATATGATTTTCTCTGCACGGCAGAGAGTCACTACCTTAGTGATATGCAAGCTTGGTAAACAGCATATGACTGGTGTGTCCTACAGGGCTTCTGAGTTTGATCTTGGTGGTAGATCAGTCAGAATTTGTTATTTGTTTTGAGATGGTTCAGAGGTTGCTCCATTACAGGTTGAAGAAGTCCTTCAGAGTGTTCTGCTAATCTCTGCATGGCTAGGTTCTACCACAGTACTTTGGTAACGTACAGTAATACGTGTAGATTTTGCCTATTTCTGCAGACCTAAAGGCTGGCAGGTTGCTGCTAGTCTCATTGGCATCCAGTAATGTACCTAGTGGGGGGTGGAGCGGGACGTGCAGCCTGGCCCCCCACCCCCCTCCGCACGTGAGCTGCCGGGGGGCACTCAGGGGGGTGCGGACCCTGGCCCAATTGCACCACCCTGCTCCCCAGGTAGTTACACCACTGTTGGCATCTTCTGTATTACAAGCAGGTTAATAAGAAGGCTTGTAAATCACATCTTAAGTAGGTTGCATCCTCTCTGCCTAGAGAATAGCTGTACAGCTGGTGGCTTGTTTTTAAGCTATTCTGTTCTATTGTTGGCCGGAGAGGTGATTGATAGAAACAAGCAAATGGGCACATATACATTTCCTTGTATTGACCTTGCGAAGCTATTGTCACTTTTGTGGTCTTATGTGATATTAACCCTTGCAATTTGTAGTGGATGCTGGGTTACGATTATTGGTTTTGTGGAGCTGTATTTAGTTTGGCATGTTTTGCCTAAATGTTGTATTAAAGGAATGGCTTTACCTATGGTTTTCAATTATATGTTTTGTAACAGTTGCCATTCTATACATATTTCCCATGGTCAGGGAGGTGTCCCTTAAAAGGGAGTCACATCTACAGTAGTGGACATGACAAATGCTTTAGGTTATGATCTGTTGTCATAGTCTGTGGAGGTATGATTAATATATTCTTTATCCAAGTTATTGATTGGTCAACAGTCAATTACTTTCCCTGAGGTATGTTAAGAGTGCCTCTAGTTTTGGCTTCCATCAGACCAGTCAGGATAAGGGACTAGCACATTGCTTAGGTAGAGCGTGTGTGGCCTTGGTCCTAGATGGGATGAATTCCTTTGTTCCTGCCCAGTGTCTATGTTGGCTGGGAATGTGCCTTCCTGTTCTCAGGTCATTAGTGTAGTGGCAGGTGCACTTAGTCTGTTCTTGGTACTTGTATAAAGAACAAGCGTTATCCTTCAAAACATGGTTGCCTTAATGTGTCACACAGCCCGAATAGGGGACTGTTTGTCTAGATATTGATGTGCTTGTTTTCTGGAGCTTCCTAAAAATAGGTTACCCACAGGCATTTTGGCACAATAGTAACCTTTTAGGGGGCCCTCGCATGATAGTGTACAGTGAGTGCTCAAGAGGCTAGCATAAACACATTGGCCTCTTGAATGTTGTACATGGCTTTCTGCCTACAGTATTTCTTTATGAGGCAATATTCTGTTGCCTTTGGAGGTCTTCTGTCGTACTGTATTGCTACTCACCTGATATGTTATCAGAATTGGTTATGTTCTCAATAAACAGTTTAGTTGTGGTATTCTTAGGCACAGAACAACTAGTTTTCTGGGTTGAATATGAATAGAGACTTTGATATCTGCTTTGGTCTAACAGGTATATTCTAACTGTGATGCATTTCACTCTCCGGAGGGGTTCAATTCAATCTGTTATCTGTATGCCTCTTCATGATTAAGTTCTAGAAGTTAGTCCTATAACTAGTCAGACAGGAGTGGCTTTTAAAGCTTGGGGAGGGTCCTTTTGATGGGGCATGGAGGTGGGGATATCCCGAAGAGTGCTGATTTGGAGTATGTCCAGGAAAGGAAGTATGCTACAATTTTCCCTTGTCTCATGATCCTCTATGCAGTTTGTTATGGTGACTCTTTGTATCTGTATTTCCATTGAAACTTCTTCTTTCATTTGTTTAGTTTGTCTGTATTTTTAAGTTCTGTGTTTTCTTAGTTCCATTTCTAATGTAAGAATATTTGCAGGCTTGGAAAAAGTTATATACAGTTAAATCTGCCACATGTGTTAATCTTTATAAAATCCTAAACACGGAATGCCTGGGATAACAGTTTACTACTGGATACTGTATTTTTTTCATCCAAAACTAAAGGGTACAACTATCTGAGAATAATACATTCAATTAAACTACCATCTTTACAAGGCATACACAAGGCTTAGGGAGCTTCATTTGCACATCACCCTGTACATTGAACCCTTCTGTTGATTGTTTAATAGGTAACAAAGCTTGCCATACTATTACATTCACTAACTTGATTTATAAGTACAGGGCACAGATAAAAGCCTGAGATAAGTATACTCAGTGTAATTATCACAAAGAAATTCTGACATTACAGTTAAATAATCACAAATACATAGGTCAAAAAATAAATTTATTGCCGCCATAGCACTTAGCTTTGCAGTGCGCAAAAATTATGTCCACTATTAGTGTAATGGCAACAGCAACTGTTAGTGCTAATGCGGGAAGCATAATGTTGAAGCAAATTGAGCAATCATTATAAATAACCAGTTGGTTGCTTTTACCTTGACAGACATAACTCATTTTTCTTTTAAGTTCATAATTGTTTCCTGCATCTTTGAAGCTAATGGCCACATGTCCCTCCTATGGTAATAAATAATAATTCTGGATTATTTGCAATATCATTAATAGCAGGTATGTGCAGCTTCTGCAGAGAACAACATAGCCATTGCAATGAAATCATGTATCACAGCATATTTAATTACCCTGATATTTGCAATCAAATTAAGAATGTATACATATCCACTTTTTTAAATTGTATGTTCCAAAATATATTTTTCTACAATGTTAAATTTGAGAGACAAGATTGTATCACAAACTAAAATGCAGGTGAAGTGCAAGATGAAAAAGCCTGGGGAATATAATGTCAGACATCCTGACAAAATATTGAAATGTCTGCTGCACTATTTTAATACTCAGTATCCTGGGAGGCCATATTTTTATTCTAAAATAACAATACAGTCAGAGCTACTGCATTCCAAATACCTATCCTGTTTCACTAAGGAGCACTTAAGGGAGACAGGCTGCTATGCACTTCCACAGAGAAAATCAGAGCTAACCTAATTATATCAAGATCTAGTCTGGCACAGCAAAAATGTCAATGTAGTGCCTGTGGTCTTTTAATTGCACCCAGACTGTTAGGGGCAGAGTTATTAAGGTTCAAATTGTGAATTAGAATTTTCAAGTTGAATTTTTGGTCTAAACTCAAATTCGAGTTTGAAATAATCCAAACTTGAATTAGAATTCAAGATGTATCATACCTTGACCCTGGGAACAACTTGAATTTGATAGTAAGCCACCTAAAACCAATGGCAAAGTCAATGGTAGAGGTCCAGTGACCCTATTGAAGATGTCTAGTCGCTTTAGTCGAATTTGATTCAAATTCATTTTGAGTTTTCGGGTCAGTAATAATATGTTTGAGTTTTGACGTTCAAGTTTTATTTAAATAAGATGCTATTCAAGTTTTGATGCTATTCGAGTTCATTAACTCAACATTTGATATATGTGCCCCTTAAAGTAGACTTTAGACTATTCCAAGATTAATTTCTCTAGTAACAGTAGAGATCCACTCTGATAGCTCTTAGATAGATAGATAGATAGATAGATAGATAGATAGATAGATAGATAGATAGATTTTTAGAATTCTCAAGTTCATGTAAACACTGCAACCCTTCAACATATTCTACTGCACATTGCCTAATAAATGAGTTTGTTTCTTCCCAACAGAATATTTTAACAGGGATGGCACTTTTATCAAGGGTCAAATTTCAAATTCATGTGAGTTATTTTAAACTCCCATAAATTCGAAACTCAACCAATCGAAATGTATTATTAAAATCAAAGTCGGATGAATTTAAACAACTGAAAACTCAAATCAAATTAAAATTTTCAATCTGACCCATGATAAATTGTCCACTTAGTATGGCATAGTATTGCATAGTACATGTTTTAAAACCAGCAATTGAGAAAAAGCTTGACTGTCATTTCCTGATACTGGAAAATTGAGATCATGTGAATATTGCTTTCTAAATAAACTTAAAAAATATCTGAGACCTATCCTGAGAACTCATTTCATACTGATCAAGTCAATGATTATACAAGAAAGCCAAAGGATATTGCAACAGCATGAATGAGAATGTTCATTTTTCACTTTATTGCAGAGCATGCTTAGGACTTTTCTGTGACCCATTGCCTGACTTGTCATGATAGAATATTTATACTGATGCTTGTCATCACAGGAGTTCTCTGACCTTCAGTACAGAGGAAATCTTAGTTGTATAATCCTGCTGAGGAAGAGATGTCTCCTTCCCCTAGGTGAGCGACATGGTCTGGACTGATAGCATAGAGTGTCACAGTAGTTTATTTGGACATGGTTTTGAAAGGTATTAACTAAATCTAATCTAATGTGCATATATGTTTGTGTGTTTCTGCCCTATTTTTAAAGGGCCATTATCTTCCTTAAAAAAGGTAATTTATATCTAAAAAGTGTAATCATTTGCTGATAAGATCTGGAAAAAATGTGTGATATTCATTTTTAAAGGGATATAATTACATTTTGTATTGCATTATGAATTAAATGTTTGCTTTCTTTATGGGATTTTATATGTTTTTATAGCAGAAAATTAGGTATGATCCATAGTGCTTTTCTTAAGTGCTAACTGATAGAGCCTAAGGAGATAAGAAGAGATAAATGGGCACTATTATCAAATAGTAATGGGTAATCTGGCATGAAAAAAGGTAGATTTGCAACAAGATTAACATCACATCCCCCAGCATCACTATTTTAAATGGTAGCAGTGATAGCAACTCATATGTATAAGATAGTAGGGGTTGTTTACAACAAGGAAGGTAGTCTGAAAAGTTAAAAAAAATACCTGCAATGGAAAATTTTTGTAGTCTTCCTCTGATGCTGAATTGCCACAGGTTTCTGTCTTCTTTTTCAGGGCATATAGATCAGCAGTTGCCATGATGAATACACCACTGCATTTGGTAGCTCTGTATTCATGAGGGACAGGCTTCCATCTCTGATGTTTCCTAACTTGTGCATCATTCAGATGTGCAATGTAATTCTACTCTTTTTTAAAGACTAGAAAAAAAACAGCTTAAATTTTTTTTTTAAATATGAAATTTTTATTTCTAACTAGTCATTAAACTTTTTTATGATAGTGAATCTTGAAGAGTCACTTACTCTAATTGTTATGGTTCCCCTTTAAGTGCTTGCAGTTGTGATTCCTAATAAATCTTTCTACATGATCACCTCTCTGACTTGCTCCTGTGAACTCTCTCTTAATTAGAAACGGCTTCAATATACTCCAAGGTATTGATTGTATATATTGCTTTGAGAGTAAGACAATCTGTAATTCATGACACCTTTTAAAGAACTAAAATAATTGCTCTTTAAAGGCACACCCACAATCAGTAGGTCCTGGGTTCAAATGTGGATTGATAGTTTGGGTCTTTTTTTTATACACCAAATTATACATTTTGGATTTGCACTTCTATTTGAAAAACTACAGATAAATAGTTGATTTTCAACGAAAACAGTATGCATCATTTACTGAAAAAACTGAGCTGAATAAGACTCCCAAAGCAAGAGATTTATATGATCGGTCTCTATGTTTTTCACTATAACTGCAAATCATTATTCTAGTGTTGATGCTCAATTTATCAAAAGCAATGGCTACCTTTTTCAGTCCAAACTGTTATATCATACTGAGATTCCTGAAAAAGAGAGAGAAGCCTGGAAAGATGCAGCTGTTCTGCCGAGAAAATGGAGGCATGTAAGATCTGTTCCTCTAGTGAATTGCATTGCAGCTCAGCAATATTAGACCATGAATTCACTGCAAAAGTGGCAGGTTGTAACCTAAGGATTAAAAAATGCAAATTAGGGAAGGGTTGGTAAGGAGAATGCAGTCAGTAAACTACAAACATTTTAGAAGGTGAATGAATGCCTGTTATCCTGCTTTATTATTCTGTGCCCAAAAGCATATTCTTCTTCTAGATAAGATTAGTTATTATTATTTATAAAATCAGCCAAACAAATCCTTATTAACAGTAAGCATACTGCATAAAATAAAACATATCTCCTTTTCAGCATTTTATAAACATCATGTTAATGTTTTCTTCACTAGACATTTTTTAGATGTGTAAAATGTCATAATGCAACATTAAATACAAGGGATGGAATCTGTAACAAGCTATTATTTCTTGTTTCTTTAATAAAGTATTGTACAATTTGCCCAAAAACCATTTGCTAAAGAAAAATAGGGTATAATTTACAGGGTATAGCAATACTGCAAAATAAATATTACACAAATGTGAAAAATTAGAGTACCCATTGACTACACCAACCTGCACTAAGTACAATAAATCATGCACTGAAATATGTGCCAGGTCAGTTATAAATGCTTAAGATGACAGATTCCCACATATGTCTATGATTAGCTGCCAAACACTACAATAAATTGCATATGCACAGTACTTTTAGCCAGACCAATGCCTTCTATTGTATAATTTAGGTACTGGAGCATGGATATTATCTCATGTAATTTGCTAGTGAAATGGGTAAAGATGCATTCATATAGAATCAAAAATATCAGTGGTATTGGGGTATTAATAGTTCTATTTATTAACATAAAAATATAAATACAATGTGTCTGGCCAGTCTATTATTCAAAAACACAATAAAAATATATATTTTAAGTAATGAGTGGATCATATACCAATGATCATTAGTAGTAGAACAAGAAGGCTAGTAGGTGAAAGAGAAAATGTTACTTTGAGAGAAAACTGAGAATGGTAGCATTGGGCAAGCAGAGTATGACACACACAAGCAGCACTAGACAAGCAGACTATGGCACACACAAGCAGCACTAGGCAAGCAGACTATGGCACACACAAGCAGCACTGGGCAAGCAGACTTTGGCACACATAAGCAACACTGGGCAAGCAGAATAGTATACACATAAAAGCGGCACTGGGCAAACAGAATATGGCACACACAAGCAGCACTGGGCAAGCAGAGTATGGCACACAAGCAGCACTGGGAAAGTAAAGAAGGGTGCACATGAGCAAGAAATCACCCTAGCCCGATTGAGGGTATTAAAAGAGTTTGCCATCACATGATCAGGTAGGATATTTCACAACCCCACAGCCCTCATTGTGAAGAACCATCTACATTACTTCAAATGAAGGTTTAGTTCCTGGTTTCTGGCATGTGAAAACATAATTCTAAGCAAGTTTCCAATATACATTTACGAAAAAAGTGATTTTACAGTTATTTGTAAAAACTGAAAGCAGCATTTGCTGAACTCCTGGTTGTTAATTTCTAAACAATGTTGCAAATTTCTTTGTTCCCCAGCAAAGACAGATCTGAAAAACGAGTGGATCTCTCAGTGTATGGCCACCTTAAATGAATTGTTCAGTATAAAAGTAAAAACTGGGT
>CM044436.1:75092781-75110027 GCA_024363595.1 Xenopus borealis
TATATATATAAATATATATATATATATATATATATATTAGGATAGATTAATAATAGATTATAATAAACAAGGAAAAGTTGTGCTCATCAGCAAAGTTTATTAAGCCATTAAGCGGGGTGCAATTAGGCTATAATTGATGCATTTCATGTAGTTGGCTCACTTAAATATACTACAATATGTAATTATGTAGAATTTGCAGGCTTAGAACATGTTTAGATATTATAGATATTAGGAAAGTTAAGAAATAAGGCTTCAAACTGCAAAGTAGGAAAGAAATAGATGACTGCAACACACAGAGATGGGGAAAAGTGACAGATGGGGTGGACTTTAAAGGATGTGAAATCGAATGGGAGGCATAGATTCTGAAAATAAGAGAAATCAGGACACCAACTTTACTATACGGACAGTTTTTGCCTTAAAACGGGATAGTTATAGCAGTGTCTGTGTGAGTAAGCCAGGTATCAGAATGGGCCATGCTTCCATTCACATGCCCCAAAATCAAATGGACAGTGTTGGTGTAGACAGGATGGAGGTGTGACTGTGGATCAGGGTCTTTATGGACTCCCATTTGCCCCAGGTCCCCCTACAGTTATAGGTCTATAAATATCAAAATGTTAACTACAGATAAAATGTGTCTGTCATAGTCAAAATGAGAAAGGGACAGGAGGGTTTATTTTGATACAGACCAATGCCTTTCTATGATATTTTGTTACTTTTATGTTTTTATAGATACTGCATGAGGTTTTTTTAACTATAATCCATACCACTGGAGTATTGGTTTATCTATGTTTCAATGTAACACTTAAGACTATATAGAAATGGTATTAAAAAAACTGTATGTTTTCATAAAAATTTGGAGTTAAATTATCAGAAGCAGTTTCATATTGTTCTCAATAAACTCTGCTGTGCAGTTTTCCTCCTAAGCAAATCAATAGCTATATTTTGGAGGGGGGTATATGATGAAATGTAATGTGTCTGCTTTTTTTAATAAAGGCTTTGATGCTCTTTCTGGAGCCAGTTTTAAGGCTTAAGGCTCTCCAGACACATTTAGTTTATTATAAAGCCACAGTCAGACAGGGCCAATGTCAGACAAACATGTTTCTGAGCCGTATTAAAAAAAATCTAATAAAACATTGAGAAGCTCTGGTGACCAATGTAGGTTCATTATTTTCCCTTAATTTTATTCAATAGTAGCAAAATTATTCATCACATGACTGACATGGCAATTCTTGACTACAATATACATTATAATCTAAATCAAAATGGCATCTAATAGTACAGAAAGGCTCTGTGTATTAATTGCTAGCTTTGTTAATTATTCAGGGTATACATCAGAGGTGGGTAACGTTTGACTATAAAAAGGTTGTTCAGAAGATGACTGAAGTAGTTCAGTAAGAGCTGGAGAGCTAAATTTTGGGAAGTCTGAAGCTTCAGCCCATCAATTCCTGTACTTCATAAGGTTGATGTACCTTAACTCCATTTCCTTTTATAGATTTTTTTTTCCGCAGAGGGTGTATACTGTATTTATCTCTGTAAACCATTAGATTAATGCCTCATGACAGTTCAGCAGTTTATGCAGTATTTCCATTATTGGCATGATATTTTTTGGAAATATTTTTTTATTAAAATAACCTAAACTTCTGATGTTGAATAGTTAGAAATAATTGCTACTATTTATACTCCATCAAAACTGAAAACTGCTGCATTAGATCCATGGTTATTCATTAAGCATTTAACCTTATGTTACATGAATTAAAATATATTATTCAACTACATTAAGTCTGCAGACGTGCTGTGGTATGATTAACGGGATGCATATTTCATTATAACCTATGCAGACAAAATCTGATTTCTATAAATATGGGCAACTGTTTTATATGTGCATTTCTTGACACAAATTTAAAATGCTTTTTTATACAGGCAGTTCATGAATTTATTTTCTACTGTTTTCTGCTGGGTAACCTATAACTTTCCAAACTTTATATAACCAGAGTAAAAACCATTACCTGAAATGGTTATTTTAATTTATTTCCATTTGAGAGCAGATTTAGTCACTTATTATTATCAGGTTTTATTATTATTGGAGAACGTGATTATCCAAATTACTGTATTCTTTTTAGAGTTGGGGATTTATTATATAAAAAAAAACTTGAAAATGAGAATGGAATACACTACCACCTAAAACTTGCCAAAATGCCTTAAGAGTCAATAGGAAGTATATCTTTATATTGGTATTTGAGTATTTTTATGAACTGGGGTATGAAAAATAGCCTGTTCTATAAATATTTTCCTAACAAAGTCAGTAGGGTCAATTTTGTGATGAACAAGAGCACTTAGATAGGTAGGTACTTGGTCTGATAAACAGAGGAACTGACAGTGGCATCCAGTCTGCTATTTACTCCTAATATGAGTGAAGTTGCTGCATTGGGCAGCTACACTGGTACAAATCTTGCACCTGTATAAGTAAGTCAGCTTAACTGATTCTTAGTTTTTCTTAGGTTTATTTTTTTATGACAACAATGCCATATAAAAAAGACAACTATAGAAACAAAATATTGTGCATTAGTGTACATGGTTGAAAAACCCAGCAAAATTTGATTGTAGAAAAAAAAGTGGCCTTTCACCCAAGTTGGCCTTTTTCTGTGCATCATTGCTCTTTTACATTTCTGGAAGCAAAGGGTAACCAATAGTTTGAATCCATTTTCAAATAAGGGAGTAGAAGGTAGCTAAAGGAGCTAAAGGTAAGCCTCCGGACGGCGCGATCCTGACACTATCTATGCAACATGGATATATACCAAACTTCTGAAAAAGACAGAAGAGGGCTAATTTACGTACACAGGCCTTTTTTCTTTTTTATAGTTTTTTTAATTATTTTCCTTTTTCTTCCGACTCATTCAAATCCAGGTTACTGAACCCCAAATAAAAACAAATGCTCTGTAAGGCCACACATGTACAGTTATCACTACTTTTTATTACACATTTTTCTTTTCAAGGCCTCTCCTGTTCATATTCCAGTATCTTATTCAAATCAGTGCACAGTTGCTGGGATAACTTGGCAACCAAATTGCTGAAATTGCAGAGTGGAGAAATGCTGAATAAAATGTTAAATAACCCCAAATAATAAAAAATTAAACCCAACTGCAAATTGCCTCAGAATACAACTCTTTACATCAAACTAAAAGTTAATTTGAAGGTGAAAAACCCCTTTAATAATAATAGAGGAATCATGCCTTATCTACCACTACGAATTCTTTACACCCTGGAATGGTCAATTTGGGTATGGGGGTTGGGTCATGTAGCCAAGTGTCACACAATTTTTTGAAGGGGCTTAAAATTTTTGCTGTGACCCTCTTGAAAGCTCTGCACATGTTGGAAATTATCAACGTATTGGAGTTTCCAATAGATCAACTTGTTTCATATGGTGAAATGCTGCCCAGTTACAACCAGTTTACCCAGCTACAACCAGATTCTATACCAGTTCTGTCATTTTTAAACATGTACATATAGATTTGATACGGAAAAATTAAAGGGCCTTTTTTCCCTTCCTTACCAATATCCAGCAGCATGGTTAGGCTGTGAAATGAAATAGAATGTAATAATAGACCCACAGTGAATGTGCTGAATATGAAAATTAACTCAGATGTCACTTCACCTCTCATAATTCAGAATTCAAATACCCAATATTATTAGGCTTCAGTAACAAATGGTAAATAATATCCTGTAGGAAATGAGTAGTCACTGGTGATGCGGCAGCAAATCCTTGATTCTTAATATGTCATTTTCCAGCAAATACCCTTTCTATATCTGTATATTGAGATTCATCAACAGATATTCTGCTGATAGAAAAATAATGTGACATGATAAGGTAATAAAAAGTGATAATGTAGCAGAAAGACAAATGGATAAGGCTGATTACTTTTTATAACACCAGAAATTACTTAATAAAGACAGACAATCTTAAACAGACAAGCAAACAACATTGCTGCTTATCTAGGACATCATGTTAGGATTTACAAATCTGCAAGAAAAATAAAAAAAAATTTTAACATGGCAAACTGAATAACCTGAATGAAAATATTGTTCTGTTTTGAAAATATGGGTAACTCTGATCAGTGGTTTTATTTCCCAACACAGAACCATCACAAAAGGAATTTTAGATAATTATTTTATAAACACAAAATAGCTCCTCGTGGCCCCTACTTTAAGACTGAAGGGTTATTTGCAATGGCCAGTACAAAAAGGTACTTAAATCCATACTTTGCAACCTGGGATAAGCAATAATGTTATGTATGCACAAGCGCATTGAATGATACAAAGGAACCATGGAATCACCATCAGACGGGACATGGCAGTAATTCAGTTTTCTCTTCGTAGGTTGCATCAATAGTCACCGCTGACTTAAGCCAAGAAAATCATTAAAGCTGTTACACATGCCATAAATGTGAATATGAATGGAGGCTGGAAAGCATGTGCTTTTACCAAAACAGATGCTAATGTGCATCCAACCCACATTGTGGTGGACACAACTTAGTAGGAAACACTGCATTGTGAAAAAGAAATGTAAACATTTAACTGTATTCATAAATGAGCATCTTAGTCCAGGGTGTATATTAGGTTATTAAGTTAGATGTGAAAACTAACATGAGTCAATTTGTTCTCACAACCTGCAGAAACATGGAAACCAAAAATGGTAAATTCTGCTCTATTGTGTTTTATAATCAACTATACCCTACTTTATTCTTCTAAATAATCCCACCAATGGCTGTAAGAGCACCAACATTCTTCAAATAACAAACAGAATCCAAAAATTAAAACTGTAGGAAGCGCAGACATAACATAATAGGACAATCTTACCGCTTGGGGGGTCCCGGTGCTCATGCCCCAGACCTTCAGCAAAGCAATACGTGCAAAATTTGGAATAGAATGGGCAGGCACCTTTCCGGAACACCAAATTCAGTTAATCAGTAGAATCCAGGAGCCAATGTTCAAATAGTACAAAAAAGTCTTTATTTTACATTATGTATAAAAAATAAAAGCCTGAAGCGTTTTGTCCCTCAAGGACACCTAATCATAGGCTAACTTGTTTTTGACACACAAACAGTTTTTAAAAGGAGAAAGGATCAATAGAAAAAATTATGGGCGGAGTCAAAGTTAATGACATTGGCCAGTTAATTAACTTTGACTCCACCCATACATTTTTCTATTGGCCCTTTCTCTTTTTAAATACTGTCTATGTGTCAAAAACAAGTTAGCCTATGATTAAGTGTCCTTGAGTGACGAGAAACGCTTCAGGCTTTTATTTTTTATTCATAATGTAAAATAAAGACTTTTTTTGTACTATTTGAACATTGGCTCCTGGATTCTACTGATTAACTGAACAAACAGAATGGTTGCAATCAATTGGCATAAACAGACTGACAATTTGGCCCCATTCTGAGTTTCATTTCATCAAAGATTTGAATCTGCCTTAATTGTTAAATTCAGAGTGTACCCATGTCTTCTGTAATTAGCTAATATTCATTAAAAAAATGTAGCTAGTCTATAAACTTGAACTTGCTTTCAAGGAATTTAATAACTAATAACATTCATTCCCACCATTTCCCAACTTCGTTAAAAAACACTACCATATGCATTTGTGTGCAAAATCTTTTAATTACTGTTTAATGTTTGTACTAAGCTGCAGTGTACATTTACACAAAATTTGCAATACTAGGGTACATTGCAAACTGATGAGGGTTGTGAATGATGTAAACACACTCCTTACTGACTCACACATAGATATGCACAAACAGTTTTAAAAACTTCCTTCAAAAGACACTTTTTGAGAACACGCTTTTAATTAAGGGAGCATTGAGCTCCCAAGAATAACCAAATTATACAAGTGTAGAGCTACATAAATGTTAACGCTAATGTAGTGTTGTTAACCAGTGATTAAACAGAACCTATGGCATAACCTATGCTCCTAACAGTGACTTTCATACAATTAAAATGCAGTGTTTCTTTATGGAATACAGGTGCACATGTTAGTGTTAAGTATTCCACCATTATATATGAAGGAAACATTTCATCCAGAGAACAAGCTAAAATTTAAAACTTCTAAAATAAGCATTTTCTTGCTATTAACAAACATTTGAAAACTTCTCCAAGTAATAACTGCACATTTTTTAAATTAACTATTCTTGTATGTTAGTCTGTCTGTCTTTGTGCAATTAAGTCATAGGGGGAAATTCACTAAAGCGTGAAGAGTATAACGCTAGCGCTAATTTGCCAGTGTGACGTCAAATCGTAACTTCGTAAATTCACCGACTCTGGCGAATTTTCGCTAGCGAAGTAGATAGACTTGCGCAACTTCGCACCATTACGCCAGGCGAAGTTGCGTACTGATGAAGGATCCTAATTACGCAAATGACAATTTTACTGAACGTGACCACTTATACTAGACTTTACTTCGCCAGGTCAGACCTGGTGAAGTTCAATACAATAGTTAGGAGTTTGAAAAAAAAATGTGAATTTTGAATACTTCTATTATATGTTTAAGTTTGCGCCCTATGCAAATTAGGCATCGATAGCGTCAATGCGCTTTGCCTGGCGAAGTAACACTAGCGCAACTACGCTACCGTTCACCGTCCTTAGCGTAACTTCGCACTTTAGTGAATTTGCGTAGCGCTGGCAAAAATTCGCCTGGCGAAGTGCGGCGAACATTAGCGAAGGCAACACTAGTGAATTTGCCCCATAGTTTCTCATTTCGAAGCCCATGGAATACCAATATTTTCAGAATACCATATTCTGCAATATAGCAATAAAGTTTAACCACCAATAACATGTAATTTTGCTTTTTCTTTACCTGCCACCTCATTAGAAATTTAAATTAAATATATAATTATACATAATTAAAAACAAAAGCAAACAGTATAATCCTATCTTATTAAAAAATGCCACAGCAGTTGCAAAGATTACATATATACTTCACAATTAAGACTTAATAAAGTAGCTGTCAGCAATAATAAATGGATCAGGCAGGGTAAAAAAAAGCAATTATTGTCAAATTTAATTTATTGAACCCAAATAAAGTTTTTTGCTTTATACAAATAGACTAAGCAATTCATACATTCTTGTATAGGGACCTGTTTTCTTTGACAGATTTGCATAAATATGTATTTTGGTTCTACACATACTGAATTTTTTTCTCATGATTTAATTTATATGTGCTCAATCATCTTTTTTCATTTCCCACGTTTTTATTTTACCATTTTTTCACTTAATTTGTTTAGCTGCCAATCGATACAATATACCACAAAAATAAGCTTATCAGTTACAAACTGTAAAAAATATACATAGAAATGTTGAGATAATAGTAACCCTTTACGGTAAAAATGCTCCCTACACAATATGTTTAAAAAAGGTGTATTAAACAAGCACTTTTTTGTGTTGATTTTGAATCAATTTTTTTGTGGAAATATGCAAATCTTTTTATTTTCTCTTGTTAGTTAAGGCTGTAATATCTATATATATATATAAAAATACAATTCTCAAACAGGACAATAGCAATATTTCTGGGAAACAGGGGGATCATAACAGGTAAAAGGAACAGAATCCTTCCTCTGAGAATAAAATGAAGTAAACAAGATATAAATAGTAGTTGATTTATTATATATTGAGGCCTATTTATCAAAATTCATATTCGTGTAAGTTTTTGAAACCATGAAAAACAATTTTTTTCTAAAAGCACACATCATTACATTTATAAAAAGCATGAATGAAAAATATATTGAACGATCCAAATAAGAATGTAAAAACCTTGGCATTTTCATCGGTATTCAACTTTTGAAATGAACACACCCCTGAAAACCAATAAAACCACAGAGCAAAGAAAATCAGCTCTCACCGACTTCTACTTGCTTTTAGATTGCATACTTTTATATTTGCATTTTTTGGTTCTCACACTTAATAAATTACCCATACTAAAGCAGTTTTTTAAACCTTTTTAAGTGCTGGCGTTTTTTTAAGTGTGGGAGAACTACATAGGGGGTGCGGACCCTGGTAGAATTGCACCCCCTGCTCCCCCTGTAGTTCCACCACTGACAACAGATCATCTTGCATCCCATAGCATTCCTTCCTTGTATATCATGCAGTACTATGTGCACAACTTTTTCATTTAATTTAGGAATCACAATATTGGTCTATTAGCAGTTGATGGAACTGCCAGGAGTCCAGGTGCATACTCACAGGTCAATTCTTATGTTATTGATCTATCATATCTGGTTACCTTCCCATTGTTCTTTTGTTAGGCTGCTGGGTGGGGGAAAGGGAGGGGGAAATATCACTCCAACTTGCAGTACAGCAGTAAAGAGTGATTGAAGTTTATCAGAGCACAAGTCACATGACTTGGGGCAGCTGGGAAATCGACAATATGTCTAGCCCCATGTTAGATTTCAAAATGAAATATAAAAAATCTGTTTTCTCTTTTGAGAAATGTATTTCAGTGCAGAATTCGTCTGGAACAGCACTATTAACTGATGCATTTCGGAAAAAAAAAAATTTTCCCATGACAGGATCCCTTTAATCATAGGCTAAATGATATACAGTTTAAACACATTTAAATACATCCACGAAAACTTTTTAAATCTGAGGTTCTTCTAGAAGGTTCTTCTTTTTTTGTTTTGAGCCTTGCAATTCTTGAGTTTCACTTTTTCTGCTATGCCTATTGACTTTTGTCTGCCCAGATTTCACATCAAATTGACAGCTTCCTATGCTAGTACAATTTTTGGTCTCACCAGTCTCTCACCACCACACTTGTTTCCTGTTCTAACCTCAGGTGTGACGAGTGTTGTCTGATCCATAAAATTGGGAAAAGGGTTGTTCCATTCTTGGAAACAGGGTTATTTCTCTCAGGGAACTGATAGGATGAGCAATGTTTATTGTAAAAAAACTATCAATCCCCCTATTATAATAGAGACATGCAGTTACCTTGTTCATCCTATAATACAATCTAGAGAACAAGTGGCTTATCTTTCTATGCAGAAGAAACCCTATTCCTACTATTTTAAGCAAAGAAAGATCTTCATAAAAAACAGCATTCAGTATGCATGAAACCCAGCAATAATGGGGTTATATTTCTGCTGGTTTTGTGAAGGATGATAAAACAGTGAAACAATAGCTATTAATTATTGCTTGCAAGATGTAGCTTCCAGCATAATTGAGGTTGGACAAAGGCATCAACCAACATGAACATGCAAAGTCAAAAAGAGTCCAGCAGTCTGGCATTGATAAACAGAATTTCTAAACATCTAATAAACATTTATCGCTTGCTTTTCCTTTGAAAAGATTTACAGACTTTTTTTCCCCTTGCCATCCTCCAACAATGGCACACAATAAAAGTTACATTCAGACGTAAATGAACACACATTAAAAGTTAAAATGTTTGCAGAAATCAAGATTAATGTTAAAGAATAAATAGGATTTTAGAAAAAATAAAAATGATTAATTTACATAATTTTTCACAATGGCTCACATTTTACAAACAGTTTAAAATACGATTTTAGCATTAGCATTTGCTTCAGCTTGAGGGATTTTCTTTGAGGCAAGTTATTTCATCGAGACTTGTGTTTACAGGCCTTTGTTTTAGAACAGATTTCTCATTGTAATAAATAGACCAATATGAGGGCATTCATTATGGCAGTAAACAAGATCAGATTTATTAAGAGATCTGGAGGCTCTAGCATTTATAATAGAAAGGGGTAACAATAAAGATTCCTTGTGGTTGTGAATGTTTTAACCTTATATTGCTTAAAATGAGAGACATGGTTCTGTCCTCCCTACATGTTACCCTGGGTAATGTGTAGCCTGACATACAACTCAACACCTTCCTTCCTCATTAGTGAGCTTCAGTTTTATTAACAAAGGGGAAGATGTGAAACTGGGCAGACAGAAAAATAACAGTGCTTACTAGAACGCATAAAATAGCATAGCAAAGTACAATGAAACATTGTGGACAGTATACTTAAATAACATGTATAATGTATAAACAATGAAAGAGGCGTCTTTGTAAGAGCAAGGCCTAGATGCCTGTGTAATGACTAACATAGCAGTGCCATGAGGTGACTGCACATACATTATTTAGTTATAAATTGTATAGAAAACAGGAGAAACCAGGGAAATAATAATCTGCATTTATAAACCATGGTTGGAGATTATTTATAACTATCAACGATGTTACAATGAGGCTAGATGGGGTAAATGTACTGCAGATTATGTTCTCTAGCTGTGAACAGTATACTGATTGCAGCTACTGTAGACTAATCATTTCCTGAGTTAGACATGGTCACATGGTAAAGTATGGTAACCTAAGAAAGACATTTTTATAACAATATAGATAAACCATTGGCGGAACCACTAGATGATGCAAACAATAAAGCAATACAGATAGAAGTCTCTAATCTAATTGCAGATGAAGCCCAATGCTACCTTGCTGTCTGTGTAGAATTCAGTCTCACTTAGTTTAAGATCTATTTCTGAAGTGATGAGGTCAGCCATTTCCACTGCTAATGCAGTTGCACAAAGCTCTAGCCTGGGCAAAATGTGTTCCGGCCATAAAGCTAGTTTTCTTTTGCCCATAACATATCTTATATGCCAAAAAGTAACAAAGGTTATTGCCTTGCTTTAAGCATCAAAGAATATTCAGAGCTACCTCTCTTTTATTCCTGCAGGAGGAGTACAAGTGTAGTACCTTGAAATATGTATGCTAGACAATGTTTCTTAAGAATCTCTCCACTCTATCCACACTTGTTCTTTCTCTGATGGAAGTGATGAATTCCAGTCACAAGCTTCTGTTGTTAGTTTTTGGAGTAGAGCTTTGAATTGAATAGTCACAGGAGCTGCAAACCCTAGAGGATTATACAAACTATTTACTGTGGATAGGACGCCTCTGTGAGTGAAAGGTTTTTTATCCTTGTTCATTTGAAATGTAAATGTGTCAGTTTTAGCCAATACTGCATTTCACAGGTAAGGTGTCTGTTCCCAAATCTAAGTCTCTTAAATCCCCAGCATGACCTTTATGTTGTTAGAGGCTATTTTGTGTAGTATGAGTTTGGAGCAGGCTAGCATGTTTTGTATTCTATTAAGACTGATTACTGACTCCTCAGAATATGATGACTTCAGGCCATCATATACACAGAAGTCCCTCTTTACAAATTGTCTGACATCCCTGCTGTAGTCAGCTTCTCTTTCCTGTAAGGACCATTTGAGCCCATATATATAGTCATTGCAGTGGAAGGACTGTTTCCAAACACAAGTGTTGTCATGTGGTACTCTAAGATACCTTTGGCTGGATCATTGTCTTTGAACCAGGTAAATATGAGGAAGTTCAAATGATCTTCTCTCACAAGAAAGCTATGAAACATTTGCTGAACATCTGCTGTGTAGAAAATAGGTTCTTTGTGGAAATGTACAAGTACTCCCAGGAGTTTGTTGTACATAATAAATACATAATAATAATAGGGAAGTCCATTATATTTGTAACTTGGGTCAAACACAACTCTGATCTGAAGTTTTTAATGAGTAAGGAATGCTTGGGCCCTTGATATGTAATACTTCAAAGAAGGCTGGACAGGCTAGAGAACTGTTGCTCTGATTACCCATGATTGCATAAAGCTTAATGGCATTATCCCTTTTGCCTCTGGGATATACTCTGGCTAAGCAAATTTTGGAACAGAATCTGCCTCCTATACAGATTTCTGTGCATTGTGTAGTGATCTCTTGTGAATTTGCAGCAGTGTCACCTTCCTCCCTGACATGCTTGCTAGCACCTTTGGTATTGGTCAAAGTTCATGGGGCTGGGCCAGGGTGTAAAGTTGCTTTGTGATGTGTGTTGTCAAATTCTGTGCATTTCACACTAACATTACGACCTTGGTGAGGTGAGATGTCGAGGAGCTGTATAAGATGACTTTATGGTCCTCTATGGGTTTTCTCTGAAGGTTCTGCATTTCATAAGAGGATAAAGCTTACGTTGTAGGGGACATTGCTTATCAGGGTCTTTCTTCTTTATCTCTTCATGAGAGATGTTACCTATGAGAAGAATCTCGCTCCAGTTCACTTTACCTGTTGGATCTCCTGGTGTTTCTCAGACTATTCTCTGCATTCAGCCTGCCTCTGACCTTGGCCTGTTTACTGGACTTTCCTTGTCTGCCACCAGCCCTGACCATTTGGCCCATTCTGGACTCTGTTTTGTTTACCATTTACCTAGCCATAGGCCTTTATTTAGACCCAGTCTGCACTTTTATGTGTTTTTCTTATTTTTGCTTATTAAACCTATTTTCATTCCTCTTGCTGTGATTTCTACTAATTACCCAGTCATTCAATTGAGTTTTTGGGGTTACTCTGTATATATGTTCCTACTAGCTGATTGCTCAACAGTGGCCAGACCTGACAGTTAGGTACTGAAGAGGAGTCATTCACCATCTTGGCTTGCTGACATATGAAGTCCACAAACACAGTGAAGGGAGGAAATGTGACATTGTACACCTCTTTGAACTTTGACCCATGTGTCATCCACCACTCTTGTAAGTTGTTAACACCTCTGGATATGTCAAGGAATGCAAGCCTCTGTAAATCCCCTTCAGCTCTAGCTACCTGTAGTTTAATTAACAGGTCACTTAGTTCCCTGAGTTATTGGTAACCTTTTATTATTATTTTATTACTTATTTTATTTTAGGGAAATCGTCAATTCTTTTGAAAAGTAAATTTTTTATTTCCTTTGCAGACCCATATCACTCATTGAGTCTGTGCCAGATCATTCACTGGGTGGTTTATGTTGATCACCTTGATCCTTTTCTTATGCTCCGTTGACTCCTAAGTATTTGATTAGGAGGTCGATCTTCTCACTGTATAAAAGGTCTAAGTCTCTGATAGTATATTGGAAGGAAGGACACCAGGCTCTGTAGTCCACAGGGCAACCATTAAACTTTAGAAGTACTTAGGTCACTAGCTTGCACCATGCAAACTTGGCAAAGTCCATTGTGGACTGGTTGGTACCAGTATAGGTATGTGAGTGATTGTAATAGTTAGAAGAGGGTTATAGTCATACCTTTCTAGAGGCTCTCCTTTAGGCTGCTTTGTGACATACCTCTTTCACAGGGCAAAGGACACTATTGTGGGGTTACCCCTGGGATTGGGTACTTGGCTGACATGGGTGCTTTATGCTGGTTCCCTTTGCTCAGTGTTCTCTCTGGTGCACTTGTATCTTTTTGCTGACATTTTGTATAGAATTCTTGGTCTGGCTCCAGGGTAGCACATTGTTGACCTGTTGTGCTGGAGGAGAGACTGTACCTCACTTGGCATGCTGGTGGACATACTCTGGGTTGCACTGCAGTGGTTCTTGAGTCTCTATTTCTAAATCAGCCTCTCTATGGCTAGATTTTCTAGAGATGCTTCTAAGCATGTTTCTCTGCCTCAAGGCATGCTTTCTCCATTTTGCCTCCATTTCCCATCTCTGCAAAGGAGGCTCGAGCCTTGACTGCTTTCTGCACGACCAATTACAGCAGTACTGATAACAGAAGAGATCTGGGGAGAACCCAAAACTTGGGACCTGGTAACTAGTGAAGGTGTTTGTGTATGTGACATTATGAGACAGTGGATTAACCTTTAGCCTGTTGCAGCTGTTGTGGCTTCTTTGGGCTGCCGTGACTGCATATTTCTAATAGAACATAGCAAAAATCATTTACAGTTGAATAAAGCCTGTCCAACAAAAGTATTTAACATAAATACGATGGAATGGTACTATGTACAGTTAAAAAAAGAAAGATCAATAGGGTATTTTTAACCAAAGGGAAAGTTAAGCTCACCACTAAATTTTAAACCATTAGGCAGGAGCAATGATGAAGCTGTGACCACAAAATTTATATAGACAAAAACAAGAGGTCTTCTGCACTCAACCCATAATCAATATTTTAAGGACAATGAGACATCTTGTGCATCAACCTATTAAAATGCCTTCTCCTTTGAACAAAGCAGGAATTGTTTGTCCATATATTGCAATATTTTCAAGTTGGCCATCTATGAAAATGTAATTCCTGGACCATCCAATTATGGTGATTTCAGCAAAAAAAAGATACTGGACTTTACTAATGGCCCCACCCTTTGCTCATTCAGAATCACTAAGGCAGTGCTGTATTTACAGGGAAGCACAGATCCTCCATTTGTCCTCCATATAAGAGCACAAGACAGGAGGGAGAGGAGAATGACAGAGGGTAGTGAACATGGTCTAGGGGTAGGCAGAAGACACTTTAACAAGTACCTGTCCAACACCCACTAGGCACGTGCCTTTGTCTGCCTACCCCTAGTTTAGGCCCTGAACCTGCCAGCTCTACTAAGTAAGCAGTTTGTGAATTTAGTATTCATGGGACCATTTAGGAATAGTCCATGCACAGTTCTGCTTCCAAGGGGCACATTCTTAGTTTTATGCTTTATCGTACTGGGTATGTGAGAAGAACAGTTTCTGTCCAAGCCACAATATCTGTGACACATCATGGACATTCTGGAGATTACGATGAACCATCACAAGTTAAACAAATATATAATGCCAGACACATAATTTAATTACTGAGGCTAAAAATTACACCTTGCTGTCAAATTCACATGTTCATTTTAATAATTTCAGTGTCTGAAAACCTCTCTAGTGTGCTTCAATGGGATAAAGAAGTGGTGAAGAATATATTTCTGATTCCAAACTGCCAGTCTCACCCATCCCTATCTGTACACACGGCAATATAAATTAACATATTTATTGAGGCTGAAATGAAAGTACACTGCAATTGTGTTCAAATGCTGTTTGTTATGACCTTATTCTAAAATATGTCTGTAATGAGAGTAATGTATTTATATACATATATATGTCTTTTACAGTGGGCTTCAATTCAATACCACCAGAACTTCCTGAAGTAATAAATCTGAATTCTAACTATGGTGGTGGTCAATTTCTGACTCATTTAGTTTTGTAATGCATTTTAAAGTGTTCTTTAGCTAGTGAATCAATCATTCAGTCTTAATGTATTAAATCAATATCCCTTTTCTTTGACAAATGTAACTTTAAAAAAGATGGCATTCAAAAACTTTTCTGTCTTGTTTTCAAGCATGAATCGTTTTGGGCCACAAATGACGCTAAGGAAGTACACACCATACATCATAAATAAATGCTGCAGGGATTCAAAAATATCAGGTAAATGATATGAATAAAAGTCAGTATCCAATTTGTTATTCCTTTGAAAAAGCTGCTTTAGAATACACCACACACCATCCACATGTAGTGTAAAATCCTGGGCAACTCTTTGGTCACTTCTCTTTTTCACTCACTTTTTTTCTCAGTCCTGTTGACTAGATTACACTCATTTTGAGCTAGTGTCAACTAATGGAATCCTTTCTGAAGTAAATCAACTTACAATATGGGATGCAAAATGATTACACAGATTTGACTTCGTGGGCCAAAAAAGAGGAGCACTCCAAGGCCAAATAAAAATAGAAATACAATGGAACAGGATAGTTACAAACATACAAAAAGTAAAAAAATTGATCAAAGCACATTCCCTGGTCCCCTGTTTCACAAATGAACTTAGTATCTATGCTAATGCATGTATTTTGTAAAACAGGGGTTTACAAAATTGTGATCATAAAATTGATAAGCCCAGATGGTGGTCCCTAACACCTCTGGTCAAGTTTTTTCTGGGTTGGTATCTCCCTGCATATAACTGCATGTCTCAGGGTCAGTGTCTACAGACCAAGGAATTGGTTTGAATGGGCTTGATCCCCCCCCCCACCACCCATGCCAGTAGCATTTTGTAAGGGGAGAGGTTTGCCAGTTCCAAAGCACTGATTATTTACTCAGGCTTGTTTCTTTTTCCCCACATAAGGTTTGTAAAAGAGAGTTATTGCCCAGATCAGCACCAATGTACTGATCTAACTAGGCTTTAATCTCTCCTATGCTATAGCATATATAGGGGATTGGTTGTCCCGATCTGTGCAATGGTTTAATAGGCTTATTCTTTGTCCCCCGCCAGAGAGGGATTGCCCAAAAAAGCCCTACACTTTCATTAGCTGAGTGCTAGTAAAATCACAAACAATGGAGTTCCTCAACAAACAAAAGAGTTCCTCCACAAAAATGTGTGCCTTGTACCCAGACAAGAGACATCTGTGCCTCTATCCTTTTTTTGTTCTGTGATGGACATGAGCATGGAGGGGTATTTGGGTGTGATGCAGACCAATCCTTCATTATAAATGTTACAGTGTTTTACATGTGTATGGCATATGATCATCCCACTGTGAACTTGCACTCAACCCCCCTCTCCTTTACCATTCACCCATCATACCACCACAATACAAATAAGTCACCAAATCAACTTTTCAGTTGGTTGCATGTAGAACAGGCTACAGCTTTATTAAACTGGCCAAGACAGTCTCCCATCAAAATCTCAGCATCTAACATCACCACTGGAAGCCCATATGCAGCTTATGCCACAGTCATCCTGACCCCTATGGATGCGCAGGGGCTCCAGCTACCAAAATCTACCAGGTTTTCCCAGGAGACATCTACCTGAAGCTCAGGCAGGTGGATCACTTTCAGTCTCTAAGATAAAATTGTGCCTTTGGTTTTCCTATTACAACTTTTTATAGTACCCGCTCTCCCAAACAGCCAATTAGCAGAAGTGCAACAGGACATCCAATGACACAACCTCACCAGGTGAAAATTCACTGAGACAATGCAAATTTTCATACGGCAAGAAATTTATAGTTGAATGGACGTCTTTATGTTATATGTTATACATTACATTTCCATAGTGAATTACACATGTCCAGGGAACCTTAATAAAGACAATAGAGTTGTTATAAAGCCCTATGCATAAGCCAATATATAGTAAATGTTCCATATGTTTGGGAAAAACAAAAAAATTTTTATCACTTTTGCAGCCTATTATCCTGAAAAAAGAAAAAGACATCAGCATTTTTTTAAGTTTTTCCACTCAAAAAATATGATGTAAGTAACAGGAGAGCTATGCACTCCATTGCACTTCGCCTGGTCTGATCTGGTGAAGGCAAGTCTAGCGAAAGAGGTAACGTTCAGTTTAATCCACATCTTAGTGAATTTGCGAAGTAACATCCATTTGCCAGAGCAAAAATTCGCCTGGCAACAGAGTGCGAATGACTGCTAGCGTCTATCTCTTTTGCTAGGGAAGTGACGTCTGTGCCCCTTAGTATATTGG
>CM044436.1:75113896-75132827 GCA_024363595.1 Xenopus borealis
ATATATATATATATATATATATATATATATAATCTGAATAATGTAATAATATATATAATCTGAAAATGGTTGAGCAACAATAAATTGAATGAATATGTATTTTTGTCAGTTTTTTATTCTAAATTAGCCTTAAATCTAATCCATAACCTATTTTGTATTTTTTGCACACTGTGTTACAATTGCTGTTATTATTTCCTAAATACCTTTTCTATATGGAACCAGGAGTTTAATGAGATAATTCTCCCACTTCCTACCGTATCCTTGCTATGTGCGTGTATCTAGTTAGGATGATGATGAAGAAGAAGAATGCAACTGTTGTTGTCTAAAATCACTTTAATACCTAATTCATAGGGAGCGTGTGCCAGTGAATGAGCAGAAAAGACGAATATTGAAAATAGAAGTATATTGCATTGTTTGATTCCATTTAAACAATATTGCATTGTGGACATCAAAAATCAGAATCAGACTAGACACATCCATGGATTTGAATATCTCATTCAACTCAATCAGGAACTGACACACTGAAGTTTCATTCAATTTATCTGTTGTCCAGAAGGAGTTTTAGAAATGAACATGAACAGAATACTGTTTCTCTAGATGTTCCTCATCAAATTAAAATCTGTTTGTCTTTAGCTAAGAACAATGACAAATAATGATAACAATAATCATAATAGTGATGCCCAATCTTTATTTGCTAATGAAAGGAATTGTAATGCTAAGAAACGTTATACCTTTGCTATCATTATCAAAGTATGCTAATGTAATTGCAATTAAAGCAGCATGTGTTTATTCTTTTCTGTTTACTGGTTTTGACTCTTGAAAGCAACAGATCAGAAGCTTGCTCTTCTCCGGGTCTGTTATTCAGCTGGTGGTTTGCTACAGTGTATCAAAATCAGGACTAGCAGTGCAGAGAATAAGAAGGGAAGGATAAATAGTGCTTCAGTTGCAAATAGCTTTAAAACAAATAAAAATGTTAATATTGAATAGTTGCTCAGCATTTCATTATCAGCACACATCCCCTTTAAATAGCCACACTGTTCTGTTGGAAGTTAGTGACCCAATAAACTTACATCAAATAAGTATTGTAAACATATGCTTGTCTGAATGTGAACACCCTGGAAGAGCCACTTCACTAGCTTTACCAATCTGAGTAAGTAAACCATGCAGGAGGATTGCCAATAGTTGTCTGCACTCCAGAGTATCTTCTAGCTGATGAGTGACCCAAGTCAGAAGAAACAGGTCTCCATGATGCCAAGATGAATATAGCTATGATCAGGTTTTCACTTTTTGTGATGCCTGGAAGTTCAGTACAATAACCAAAGGACTTTTCATCTGTCACCATACTATAAAATTACAAGTGACAACTTGATTGGGCATCATGCTTGGAATCTGTATCTTGTTCTGGCAGACAGTATTCTTTTTTGTTCATCAATGCACACTATGGGGCGTATTTATTATGCTGTATAAAAATAAATGGCAGGCTAATAAACCACACATTGCCAGGCTCCACCGTCTAAAATAAAACAAGTAAAACTTTTAAGATGTTTTTCATGCTGTTTTTTTAGTGACATTCACTGGAATCAATGTAGAATAACAGCAGCACGTTTCCCAGTTTACACAGCTTTTTACACCTTTTTTTCAGCAAATTTAATTTTACACAGCATAATAAATATGCCCCATTGAGTGTCCGGACAAAACATAGATGTCAATCATAATATACTGTATATCTGCCATGTACAAGCTCAGTCTGATGAAGGAATCCCAATATCTCCCAGGAATCCCAATAAATCCCAATGCCTGTACACAGAAGGCATAAGGACAAGGTTGCTGGAAGTTGCAACTCCACAAAAGCTGTAGAAATACATGATGAAAATCAACAGTGCTTTTCCTTCAAAGCATGTTCTCACTTACCTCAGCATGTTTAGCAGTAGTGCTTATGCATCTTATACATCCTGCACAAATTCACATTAGGTGCATTTACTGTACATTAATTACCATGGAACTGAGATTGCTGATTGTGCTCCGTTGCTTTATTACCTTCCAAGTATGCAATAATATTGCCATGTAGCAAGCGTTGCCTATAGTCTGCCTGCTTTATGTATAATAAATGTAAAGCAAATGTTTCGTAGTTTTGTAATACAAAACTGCATTTTAGACCAATATATCAATAGCAACACAATAAAAACCTTGCATGTCCGTCTGAAACATATTATATGTATTGATAATATAGTTATTTTAAGAAACTCTTAATTATGGCTTTTTATTCTACAATATTATTAAATTTAGTTTAGGTTAAACACATCTAATCTTATATTTTACTTGACAGCAGCCATTTACATTTAGCTTCTACGGTAACATTTTCATAAGGGAACAATACACTGAAATCATATAATTATAAAACAGTAGTTGAACCAATGAACAAAAGTAAAGCATCAACTAAGGAACCAGAGGGCTCATTTATTTTGGAGATATTTGAGTTTATTATTTAAGGAACATTTAAAAGCAAGTCTGTGTTTCAAATACAAACATATTGTTTCAAATATACACATGATTAACCAAGCAATTGACATTGTAATGCTGTATTCCCCCATGGTTAATTTGCAATGTAGTGTCTATCTATGTATTCCTGCTTAACTATATTAACTATTTTGACCTAGTCAGACCTAGACTACCTTCTCAAATGATGTGCACCCTTACTAGTGTATATATGCTACTTGTTAAAAGTGTGCTGTCTATAGACTTTCAACCTTCAACCTTGTCAAGTGTTCAGACCTAGGTATTGATAACATCTGGGATAATTCAACTTTTAAACAAAAAAGTATGTGATAGATGGTAGATAATAGATGGTTCCTGATATAAATCTTAGTCTTCCTAGACCATGTCCTTTATCCTAATGAGGGTCATCTGCCCAATTCTTATGTATAAATTGAAGGTCATGAATAACATATGAATGCTCTTGGTCACAAATAACATATGAATGCTGTTCATACATTAATTGGAATTAAGCTAGAAACACTCCTTAAATTAGAAGGATTTGGGTTATTTTGGTTGTACAAGAAATGAATTTTAGTTGAGGAAATATCCTCCTCATTCATATGAAAAGAAGAAGGAGCAATGAAATTATTAACCTAAATAAAAATGCCTGAGAGCATCTAGCTCTATAGGCAGTTATGCATAGTTTTCAACTTTAAAGCTCCAATGCCATCTAAATACACTGTGATTGGGTAATTACACTAGGTACAGAACCACAATGGACTGGACAATGGTTGGGTATGGGGTTTCTGAGATAAACATATTTCCTCAAATAATCAATCACAGTGCAGTTTTAATATTAGTAAAGAGGAATAAGCACCAATGACATATGGAAGCTAAGCAAGAAGAAGACAGTGGACAAACTATTGTGTTTAAATATGATTTTCCCCTAAGGGCATTAACTGTGCATGGGTGGGGTTTGCCTGTGGCTGGTTTTATGCAGGGTAAACTGGGCATGGGATATTAGAACTCTATAAGTGTTATGGGGGGTCAGTCCAAAACTGCAACAAAGGAAGAGCAAAAGGGCACCTTTTCCCATCTCACTTATGTTTTTTAAATTTAAAAATATATTTCACAAACCATTCCCTAAAAAACACATAAATAAAAAAAACATGTGCTAAAATCTGCCTAGCTGACGAAAGCCAGACCTGTGTTAATGTGAATGCCTTACTTAGGTTCTGTAAAAAATTCATACTACTTTAATTCTGTTTGCTGTGCTTTGATATTTTTCCAGATGGCCAGGATTCTCAATATGTACAGAACATTCTGACAATTAATGTTCAGCTGCTCATACAAAAGCTCAGCTGCATGTAAATAGTGTTCATCTGCAGCCAAATTTCAAGACTTAACTTCTTGAATTATGGGCAAATTGACAATACTATAGTACAGATATTCTCTCACCATTTTTCAAATCAACGTGGCGGTTGTAATACAAACAATGTGATCTTTGGATAGATTTTAGTTCAGAAATAAGGAAATCTAAAAACGAAATTGGAATAATTTCCAATCTGAAGGTCAGTAGGGCATCATAGCACATTTATTTGCTTTGGCAAATGTAACAACTTTTTTCAGGTTTTGTTGTTCATATTACATAATAAAATACATTCTTGACAATTGCAACAGATAAAAAGATCACTACAGCCATGAGTATGTTGATCAAATCCTAACTATATACCAATTTCACCCATATTAAAATATGTATGAAGCAAATGATTTTGCCTGTTTTGTCCCCTTCATGGGTCCTTTTGCTCTTTGTTATTGTTCCTATGTTCTAAACCTTTCTCTATCTTGTATCCCCTCACCAGGATCCCACTTATCCCTTATCCTATCTCCTGTCTCTAGCAGTGAAGGATTCCATGACAGATACCGGGGATCCTTGTCATGCAGAACAACTGAAGGTGATAAGCAGAATAAGAAACGCATGACATTGTCAAGTGAACATAAAAATCAGAAGCCTTCCTCCCTTTTTAAATAACAAAGCCACAATGCATCAAAACCTGTGTTGAAATCCAGCCAAGGGCAGTTATAATAAACTTACTTTTCCTCATACGCTTACTAATCCTCCTCTGTGGCAGCTAGATTTGACCTTCAATACGTATCTCAGTCCATTCAAGGGATCTTATTGTTAAGGCAAAAAAAAAGGCCTGGTCTGACCAGGCGAAGTAAAGTCTAACGTAAGTGGTAATGTTCAGGAAAATGATGATCTTAGTGAATTTGCGTAATTATGATCCTTCGTCAGTGCGCAACTTCGCCTGGCGTAAGGGTGCAAAGTTGCGCAAGTCTATCTACTTCGCTAGCGAAAATTCGCCAGAACCGGTGTTAGTGAATTTCTGGTGTTACGAAATGATGTCATGACGTCATGCTTGCGAATTAGCGCTAGCGTTAAACGATTCGTGCTTTAGTGAATTTGGGCGCTTGACTCTTTGACAATTCCACACAGAGTAAGGCAAAAGTGAGGCATTTACTAAATACCAAGCAAGATGATTAAATGTATTATGTTCTATACATAGCACTGAAATATAAAGAAGGAACCTTCTATTGGATTCTATTAAAGTAAAATAAAATAATCAAAAAAATCAAGCTTATTGTTTAATGATTGGGCCTCTACCAGAAAAATATTACATGATATCCCATGAAACAAGCACAGTGTAGGGAAAGCCCAGGTAATTCAGGTAGAATTCCTGGCACTCAGCTAGAGAATTGTTAGCACTGAAAAGCCAAGATGAACTGTAAAAACCAACTGTTTATCCTTAGGACTGAGGACACATTATGGCATAGTCACTAAATAGTGAACCCCTGCTGCAGAATTTAAATGCTAACTTAACCTAGATTCCTAATACAGCTGTTGCATGGCATGTTGCTCTGAAGTTATGTAGGAACTCTGCTGTAAATACTGTAGCGCTATAGTAAATTGAGTGCACCTTTCTCTGACTATAAGCTTCACTCCCAATATATTGCTCCAGATGAGACCTTAAATCTTAGGAAGCCCTCGCAGTGAGGTGGTGGCAGGGTGTAGTGCAACTGTGAGTATTGCCTATCCTGTGAGTATTGCCTATCGACTGTTGATCCTGCATGTGCTGATGTGATTGCTGTACACTCCAATATGGATTGTCTGGTCAATAAATATGTTCTTTGGTTAAGTTATAAGAACCACTGGCGCCCAATTATTTACACCCTGAATACAGTATTCAGGGTGTAAATAATTGGGAGCCAGTGGTTCTTATAACTTAACCAAAGAACATATTTATTGACCAGACAATCCACATTGGAGTGTACAGCAATCACATCAGCACATGCAGGATCAACAGTGGATAGGCAATACTCACAGCACCTTTGGTCAGAAACTGTCCCTTTCACACATGAGAGACAATGTATATGCAGCATTGAGGAGGTACACCCATCTTTAAGCCTTTTCCCTAAGTGGAACCTGAGGAGACACTTCTAATCCTAGGTCTGTACACTTAGTCCCTACTCTGGGCAATTAGTACCCGGGATTTTAATCCCACTCACAATCCTTGTAGGAGCCTCAAACTGCTAAATAATCCTATCTATCTGTCACTCCTAAAGCGACCTATAACTGTGAGTAGCCTATACTAGACCTGACCTGTCTAGGTTCCACTCGAGCTCTGCCTGCCTGCTCAGGCCAGAGCCAGCACAAGATGGACACTGAAAGCATGGCTTACAATGCTTTTATACTTTAGCACAGTGCCATCTACTGGTCACTGTGAGTAACAGCAAGGGGCATGGACTATAGCAGGACTAGGAAACAGTTCTCCCTCCTAACTGTATTTTAGGACCCACTTAGGTGTCCATAACACTTGGAGACTGCCTGCTAAAATATACTGGGAGGTTAATTTACCAGTCCCCTACAATACTTTCCAAGATTACCCAGTAAAATTTGCTGTCTGCAGTGCTTCCTTCAGACTTTGCTTGAATCGCTCGATTTCTCTTGCTTGTGGTTAATACACTGAAGATTTCCTATGCACAATATTCCTCTCTCTCAGAAAGAATTCAAATGAGACAAACTGTGGTCTGTTGTCTGATATTAAATCCTTTGGATTACCTTCTCTGCTGAAGACTGTAGACAGAAATGTTATTACTGTAGCTGATGTTATTTGAAAAACAAATGCAATTGCTGGCCATTTACTGTTATAGTCTATCAGAGTTATAGCAAATCTGCAGTCTATAGGAGCATCTGCAAAAGGACGCACAATATCAATAGCACATTTTTCCCATGCTGAATCAGGGAATGGTACTGGCTGAAGTGGTGGTGTATGTGTGATAGCTGTTTATCATGATTCTGGCAAGTAACACAAGAATGAATGGCAGTTACCAAATTGGCATCCATTGCTGGCCACCAGTATAGTTCTCGTAGTCTTTATTTTGTACGTACAATTCCTATGTTTATGCTATGATCCGTGCATAAGGTAAATTCTCTATGACATAGGTAAGTTCTCCATTTTTATGTTGCCCAAACACATGCTAGAGCTTCTTTTTCAACAGTTGAATACTTACGCTCTCTCTGTAAGTGTTTTGGATGTAAATGCAACAGTGTTCTCTGAATGATCAGAATGGATCTGTATGAGAACTGCACCAACGCCATAGTCTGAAGCATCTGGAGTAACCATAGTGGCTAGTGCAGGATCAACTAAAGCTAGTGCTGGACTGTTCACAATTAACTTTTTCACTATTTCAAAGCTATGTTGAGCAGTCTAAGACCAAACCAGACTTGAAGTTCCACATAGTAGTGCTCTTAGTGCCTCCACAAATGAAGCATAGTTGGGAATAAACTTAGAATACCAAGACCTAAGAAAGCTCGTAAGGTCTGAAAATCAGACGGAGTAGGTGCTTGTATTACAGCGTTCACATGGTTAGGGTCAGGAAGTAATCCCTCTTGTGAAATTAAATGACCCATGATGGGCAAATCGTCTGTTTTTGGACGGTGGCATTCATTGCCGGGGTCTGAAAAAACAGACACCATCAAATTTTCGGCAGGCAAAATTTTTCCGGCATTTACCGAATTTATTCGCCTGCGGCTAATCACAGGAATTCACCGCAGGCAAATAAATTTGCCCATCACTACTAAGTTTGTCTGAAGTGCCATTTGCAAAGGTTCAGTTTGAATCCTTCAGTATCAAAGCATTTCAGAACCTTTTCTAGGTACTTGTCATGAAGATCCATAGTTGGAGCGTAGAAAATTATATCATCCAAGTAGCATTGTACACCAGGTACTGTATGAGTATAGAAGACATCAGTCTTTGAAAACAATTAGTTGCTGAAGCCAGTCCATAAGGTACATGCTTGAACCAAAACAAACCATCATGGGTGATAAATATAGTAAGGTCTCTGCTTTCCTCATGCAGTTATACTTGATGATAAGCACTCTGAAGATCAAGGGTGGAAAAGCATTTTGCTCTTTGGAGTTCAGAAAATATTCCTCTATGTGTGGCAAGGGATGATTATCCATAACAACTGCTTTATTAGGTTCACAATCGAATACCTTCAGTTTTCTTCCTTGTTACAACAATTGGTGAAACCCATTGGAGGATTCTGATTTCAATCACATCTTGCTCTACCAATTTCTTTAGTTCCTGTGAGACAGTCTGCCTTATAGAGTAGGGAAATCGCCTCAATTTCTGGTGTACTAGTTTTACATCCGGCCTCAACTTAACATTGTGCACAAAGTTCTTTGCACAGCCCAGCGAGTGTTGCTTTGCGGTGAAATGACCTACCTTTTTGCATTTGTGGCACTGTAAAGCTTTTGCAGGACATGCGAAAGCAGTATTTTTTATTTGTATTTGCTTCATGGTTTTGCAGTGAATCCCTTTCCTTAGCACTGTATTTTGCCTGTGACTGTGCATTATAAGGCCCCCAGTCCGTACTTTCCCAGCAGTTCCCTGACTGAGAGTTTTATCCTCTGCTTCTGCTGTTTCAATTTGGCTAGCAACTGTAATAGGCTTTGCAAGGGGTAAAATCCTGCTCTAGGAGCAGTCTTTCTCTAATGCGAGGTGAGTTTGTTTTTTCCACTATTTGGTCTCTTAGCATTTCATCTGTTAGATTCCCAAAGTCACAGGTAACAACCAGCTCTCTCAAAGCTGCTACAAATTGTTCTGTGGATTCACCATTTCACTGTCCACTTTGGCAGAAGTTATATCTTCCAGAAACCACATTTACTCTTGGCATAAAAGTTCCTTACAGCAGTAAGTGCAGTTTCATAAGTCTCCTCAGAAAATGGTAATGTATAGAATATACACTGTCCCTCTGCTCCCAGGCATTGAATAAGTAAAGCACGGTTTCTTGGTCAGCAGCAATAATGTAATTGTCAAACATACGGATCCAAGCAGTAAAAGGTATGGTAGGCTCACCAGGGTTTGGGAGAAAAGGTGCAGGCTGCTTCAGAGGTAGAAGAGACATCTCATTGTCAATTTGTTGTGTTTTGATAGCCAAGAATGAGTAGAGTATAACAGTGCTTTATTAGCAGGCTCATGCAGCCATTACACAACAGTAACATAAACTCTAGCATCTTAAGCAGTATAGACAGCACTGTGCATGCACAGTGACACGTACAGACCATTTACATAAAGACCACACTTCATATAATCTTGCCTTCTTTCTCTCTCTGTTCTCAAACAGAAATGAGGAATGTCCAAGATATTGACAAACAAGGCAATTGATGGGTGAGCAGTAGTGATGGGCGAATCTCCCGCGATTCGCTTCGCCTAAAGATTCGCAAATTTCTAGAGAAATTTGCGAAACGAGTCGCGGGACGCTTTTGACGCGTCATTTTCCGCGCGTTGCGTCGTTTCCGACGCGCGTGATTCGCGAATTTATTCGCCAGCCGCGAATCGCGGGAATTCACCGCGAATTCGGCCCTGGCGAATAAATTCGCCCATCACTAGTGAGCAGGATGGCTCACTGACACCTGGGCACACCAAGAGTTTTCCTGGTATCTTAGTGGGCCAGTCTGACACTGCTGCAGTGGAATACAATGGTTCATATTTTGGTTGATATTGGCTGCCATTTATTATGTGTTCATGATTTCTTTCAGTGTGATTTTTATATTGCATTTATATTTTACCACTTCCTGCACGCCCTTTCCTTAATTAAGTGAGAGGTGCAGCGATCTAACAAAAATATTTTTAAACTTTGTAAGTGTGCATTTAAATAAAAATTGCAACTAGGACATATCTAATGGCTTTTTTATGACTAAGGTAGTGTAGTCATGAACTGCTGTTTCTTCGACACAATTACAGTTTTACTGCTATTACTGATGATAGTAAAAGGAGGATATAAAAAAGAACAATAACCAGAGAGGCATGGGAGATCAAGGAGCAGAGGTCACAGAATACAAACATTGATTAATGATATCTATAAACCAGATAAGCAAGATATACCCCTTCATAAAAAGAACATAACAATTGATTGTTTGTAACCTTAGGACAGAAAAATCACAAGAAAATAATGTGATGAAACTGAAAACTATTCTTATGGCAAAGTAGTATGTTTTACAGTATATTCTTGTGGTCCAATCTAATACTAGGTATCAGATTAGACCACAAGAATAAGTTATATGTTATAATTCTGATGGATCTATACACATGATTATGAATAATTGAAACTTTTCATATGATCAAATTACCTTGTTCTTGTGTTATTAACAGGCTAATCTATAATTTCGGAAGGGTCCCTTTTAGGACACTCACATTGTCCTACTAGGTATCAACACAAACTTCTGTTTGGTTTCATGGAATAATATCTAAATTATCATTTTCAGGGATTATCCAGTAATTTAGAGGCAGACGAAAGGCTATGTTTTGGTGGCCTTTCACATATCCTTCTGTTAATGTTAACAATAGCCAGTTCCAAACAAAAAAAGCTATAAAATATTTTTAAAAGACATAAATGGGCCAAAGATGGAATAGTGTGATCATACACACATCTGTTGGTATTGGTATCTGGTAATGGTCCATACTCATTCTTAGTAATTAGACCAATCTACCAATGGACCTAACAATCAGATGAGTAATTGCGTCCAGAAGGCAAGCTAGCTGACAGCACCCTATGTGGTTTCCACCTCTGTGATTTTTGCTAGAAAACTGTTAAAATGTTTGGCCTGAAAAAATCATGAAAATAGTCCATGGCCACATAAAATTCAATGGATGATTTTTTAAACTCGCACACCTCGAACTTGCCATATAATTTGTCAGTTCGAAGTATGGAAAAGGCTTTCTTCATATAAATTCTGTGTTCGTCAAGGGAGGAGGAAAACATGAGGATATCATGTAAGATAAATAATTACTGGTGATGAGCGAATCTGTCCGGTTTCACTTTGGCTAAAAGTTCATAAAACGGTGAAAAAACAGCAAAATACATTGAAGTCAGTGGGCATCAACATTTTTTTTATTTTTTTTTATGTGAGCAACAATTTTTTATCACTCCAAATGCAAAATCCAAAATTGTTTTTTCAAACAATTTTTCAACAAGTTTTTTTTCTATTTAAATTTGAAATCTGACATTGGGCTAGACATATTGTCAGTTTCCCTGGTGCTTCCAGGGACTTGTGCTCTGATAAACTTCAGTCACTCTTTACTGCTACACTGCAAGTTGGAGTGATATATCCCCCTCCCTTCTCCCCCAGCAGTCCATCAGCATAACAATGGGAAGGTAACCAGATAACAGCTCCCTGGTAGATATAAGAACAGCAGGCAATAGTAAAAATCCATGTCCCACGGCGACACCTTCAGTTACATTGAGTAGGAGAAACAATTGCCTGCCTGAAAGCAGTACCATCCTGAAGTGCTGGCTCTTTATGAAAGCACATGGTCAGGCAAAATTACCTGAGATGGCTGCCTGGACACCAATATAACAACTAAAAACTTGTTGGGTTAGGAATGCAATTTTACATGGTAGAGTGAATTATTTGCAGTGTAATTTTGAAATAAAGATTACAACATAAAAATGATGACATAATCCCTTTAAACCAATCGTAGCCAAGGATCATGGGATATAAGGGAAAAGAGACAATATCAAAAGACATACAGTAAGTATGCTGCTTAATTTTTATAAGGGGGAGGGGTTTTAAATAATACAGGGCCATAGGACATAGACGATCCATCTGCAAACCTTATAAGTAGAGGGTTGAACTTGGATCTAAGTGAAGCACCATTCTTGGAAGCCAAGTCCTGGTCCCTAACACACCCGCATGCACTGGAGTCAATTAGGAATGGGGTCCTGAGTATTGTTCCTGACCACTGTAAAACAAGATAAAGGGACATAAAAGTCAAAGCTTTTACAGTCCCAGAACTAAGGTATATCAACTGAGCTCTTACTTGGAGGCTTAATAGGGCAGGAATGAAGGAGGTGTCCAGAGGCTCCACAAAAAAAAAAGGCAGAGGTTCAGTCGCCATCCACAAAGTCTTTCCTCTTGGAATAATACAGAACAAATCAATCCAATCTGCATCAGCTTAGAATCCCCTTGTGGAGGAGAGGGGGAAGCAGAAGTAGAAATGGCAGGATTGGGAGGAAATTGAGATTTAGGTCCCAACCAGCTGGTTTGAGACACTCCTGATCTCTCCTGGCATTTTTCTTTCAGGTGTCTGGTAAGTTCAATTACCGTATCAATCATTGCTTTGATAGTGCCAGTTTTACTGACTTGGGTCAATAGAGAATTGATGTTTAAGGGCAGCTTCATTCCATTTTGTATCTGAAGCAAATCTTTGAAAATCTGTGACACGGTCCTCCATTGTTCACTTGCTGCAGATTTCTTCAAGCAGCTTCAGTGGCCTAAGAATCTTTTTTACTACAGATTTGCCATTGCAGTCTGAAATGCCTGGATATAATTAATGAGTGGACTATGCAGAAGCTGGTAAACCCAAGTCTGTGGTTCTCCCAGCAAAAGGGAGATGGCTTCTTTCGTAGCATAGGTTCATGGGTTAATCAGAAACACCAACTGGCAGCTGTTGATAAAGGCCCTGAATTTGCTACTTTCTCCAACAAAAAGCTCAGGGAGCAGAACCTTGGGATCAGACGCAGCATGAGAGGCATACCGGGCCGTGGCAGCAGAGACATTTCCAGGGGCAGTCAGGTTCTGAAGCTGTGCTTTATTCTGGTGATAGCCACCTTGAAGTTCAAGAACAGCATGTGTTAATGCAGTGAGCTCCTGGGTCAGTACATCTATAGGAGAAGCACCACCAGATTCCTCCATGTCCTTTCTGGTGAAGTGATACTATCATGTACCTTGGAGTAGGGTAGTTAATCTTGGAGGAGATTGGTGGTGATACAGTATCTCCTTCACCTCCCAGAGGGTAGACAATCACTGAGAGTGGACTGCAAACAGTGAAGGTGGAGGGTGTCTGACATCAGGTTCCCAAGAACCAAAACATGAACCCTTTTATAGTCAGTCAAATTCAATAAAATGACCACTATGCTACAAGCCCATATAATGTGAAGGCATTATGAACATTGCACTCTACTGGAAATCAGAGCAAAACTGCTGTCTCAGAGCTGCTTAACATAAGAAGTATTTACCAGCTCACTCTCAGATTACAAAGAGGCTGGCTAATTTAGTTGTCCTTTACATATAGCCTTCCTCTGACAGCTCTGAAACCAAAGATATTAATGGATAGCTTTATGGTATGGAACAGTTCTTTTATAGATAGGCTTTTAAATAGTTTTAATCTAAATTGTACAGCTAACATATTCAGAAAACAAGACAAGACGTGTACTATATAACTGTCTGGAAAAAATAAAGAATTTTGCTGGTAATTAGAATATGTTTTTCTGCATTTTTATATCTGTAACAAACAGCGTTGGTATCGTAGATAAAGAGAAGCATATATTACTTAAAACTTAAATGAGACCATTACTGTAATCATGTTTCACTGGTTCAGAAGCATCACAAATGCCTATAAATGTTAATGCAATCAAGTGCTGTTGAATTATTTTATCAAGGCTTCCACCAATTACCATTACCATGGTATGATCTTTATTAAGCATTCATAATGTTGCAAATGTCTTTAAGAAGAAATGGATTTGTAAGAAAAAGAGGAATCATTCTAATGAATCGTTTAAGGAAAAATGTTAAGAAATGCATAATAAAGTGACATATAAAATGCAGTGTGACACTTTTATTGCCTGTGAGGGAATGTTCTTTTTAGGAGATGTTTCATCTATGGAAGGTCACCCTGTGGTTCTCTATTTCGCTTAAATCTGCATTACAGTGCCACTGATATCTGAGCAACACCAGTCTGACATCTGCTTCTTGTGCTTGAGGCTCTTCTGTTCCTTATCTAAAGTTTAAGCATCTTTTGAGCAAGAGGGTGTTGCTACCAGTGGGGCTGGGAGAACCTTTTAAAAGCAATTCCTATTCACTGTGTAGTACACATTATTAAAAATGCCTGCAGTTGATTATAAATATGAGATACTCATACCCATATGGCCATACATTATTTGTGAACCGCATCCTGTTCCTGTCCCGATTTTTCCCAGCTGTAAAATTGTATCAAGCAGGGTCTCTAGCCTGTTCTATTCAGAGTCCCCCTATATGTTATACAACCATTCTGTAAAGTATATTTTGTACTATAGCAATTTATTGTTTAGCAAGAAGTAGGGCTAGTAGGCATGGGGAAACATTAACCATCTATAATTTTTTCTTAAAGGACCAGTAACATCAAAAAATGAAATTGTTTTAAAGTAATAAAAATATATTACAGTGTTGTCCTGCACTGGTAAAACTGCAGTGTTTGCTTCAGAAACACTACTATTGTTTATATAAATAAGCTGTTGTGTAACCATGGGGGCAGTCATTTAAAGGAGAAAGGCTCAAGTTACACAGTAGATAGCAGATAAGCTATGTAGAACATAATGTTATCTGTTATCCATTACTTATCCTGTGCCATATAGCCATATTTTAATTTCTGCCATTGCTACTTAGCAGCTTGTTTATATGAACTATAGTAGGGTTTCTGAAGCAAACACATCAGTTTTAACAGCGCAGGGCAACACTACATGATATTTTCTTTACTTTAAAACACTTTAATTTTTTGGTGTTACTGTTCCTTTCAGCCAGACAATGGAAGCTAGCAAGACTGTGAACTGAGTGAGTAATGCCTTCATATAAGCTTAGGGGATAAAGAAAAAAGGAATAGAAACTAAAAGGTTACACTTGTGCAGGGTTCCAACCTTTCACCAGGTCCTCCAATAATGACAGAAACCTGCCAGCACACTGTGAGTCTCCGAATGGGCATCTAGTAAAGAATTACCAACTGTGGTCCAATAGGATATCAAGATGGTCTGTTGAAACTTCTCTCTTTATGTTACATGCATGTCCAGGCAGTAAAAAAAGGAAAGGGAATCATATGTATATTGCTTTTCTCCCATGGGACTCAAAGCAATTTACATGCTGGGACACCTGAAGATTAAATTACTTGTTCAGAGTCACAAATTGCTACAGGTAATCCGAGCAGGGTCTAGAGCAGTGATCCCCAACCAGTAGCTCATGAGCAACATGTTGCTCTCCAACCCCTTGGATGTTGCTCCCAGTGGCCTCAAAGCAGGTGCTTATTTTTGAATTACTGCATACCTGCAAGCTGGGTTACAAAACCCTATTTACAGAATTCAAGAAAGAATCTAAGAAGCTTAAACTGTATCATACATTCTCATCTCTTAATCTTTAATTTTGACAAAATGAAACATCATGTGTTGATAATGTATACCAGCATGCTTTACTGAATATTTACAGGAAAATAAAGTGAATGTAAACCTAACTTTGAAATACTGTACTCTTTATGCAGCCTACATAAATACATGTTATTAATAATAATAATAATAATAATAATAATAAATATTGCATCCATTATCTCCCTCATCACTATTGCATCATCATTATGCTGGTTTAGTTACAGGCCAAAGTTCTTTTTTTTTTTTAAAAAAAGAGAGACAATAGTAGAACCTCAAACATGGAGCTACAACAAACCAAGGTTTATAAATGTGCAAAAAATCTTTATTAGTACCTTCTGCACACAAAAAAAGGACAAGAAATAGTGATCAGCAAATCTGACCTGTTTCGCATCGCTGAAAATTCAGAAAAAAAGCAAAAAAATTGCCAAATGTATTGAAACTTGGTGAAAATTTTCACATTTTTAATTATAAACCTTAAGATAAAAATTGAGCACACAAGTATAGTCATGAAATCTGTCACATATGATGCATCAAACAAGGCTAAAGGTCCCAACCAAACTGATCACTATTGGGTGCAAACCAAAATACCCAGAAACCAGTTGAAAATCATCTAAAATTGTGTTTGTACTGCCAATGGCATGTCCCTATAATGAGAACCATACACATGTATCAGAAGTAACCAGTGTCATCAACTTGAATAAAAACACCCATCATGGAAGACAACTTTTTGAAGACAACTTTCAATCACTACAATCATTGTATATTCATCAGGCTGGACATAAACACCCCAATAGAATCTCACTCACTGAATGAGTCCATCAGTCTAAGCAGTGCTTAGAGCCCACAAATAGCAAAAATATCAAATAGTAAGATAATGGCTCTGAATTATGTTTAATAGTTCATATATCAAGTAAAGTCAGGGTGGAGATCTCACTATCCACCCATGTTTGAGAATGGATGCCAGGAGCTGAAAAAGAGTCTGCTAAAGTGAAATTCCTCGACTCTCCTTTAATTTCTATGGGGTTTTAAAAAGCATATATATTCATCAGAGGATGAACTTTCACTTTCACCCATTGATAGATAGATACTCTTTTAGAAATCCCATAAAATTGAATGGAGAGTGGCACAATTTCACTTTAGCAGACTGTGGAGATCTCTAATGTATGAAAGTGTATGAAAGTGAATGCAATTGTGCATGCACAGATGCAAGTTCAATATACTTTTATATATCCAATATATTTTTGACTTCAGATGGGTTTCCACCCAAAAAGTAGTTTTCCTGTTATCCACAATGCTCAGTACAGATAAGAGCTATTTCCATATTTTGCATATTCATACCTTAAGTCTACTAAAAAATAATTTAAACACAAAATAATCCCAATAGCTCAATTTTCATTCCAGTTAGGAATAATTATAACTTAGTTTGGATCAAGTACAAGGCATTGTTTAATTATTACAAAGAAAAGGGAAAACATTTTTTTTAAAAATGAGATTATTGTCCCTGTGACAAACTCCCTTGTTTTGACCCAGGGACCTGTTATGTAGAAGACCACTCAGGAGAAGATGTGTCTGTGAACTCTGCTGGACAGGATTATTCAGCACATACAGCTTTTATAGTCCGTGTTCTTTAAACTTTTTGTATGGTGTAGAGAGTGATATTATGGAGTTTTTAATTCAGCAGCTCTCTAGTTAATAAGAGACTGGAATATGAATAAGGGAGGGCCTGAATGGAAAGACGAGTAATAAAAAGTAGTAAAAATAATAAATTTGTAGCCTTAATGAGTATTTGTTTGCTATGTGAGGTCAGTGACCCCCATTTGAATGGTAGATAGAATCAGAAGAAAAAGGCTGATAATGAAAAAACTATAAAAAAAAATACTGAAGACCAATTAAAAAGTTGCTTAGCATTGGCCAATCTATAACATACTAAAAGTTAACCACCACTTAAAACTGCACCAGTAGAAGGATGTTTGTGGTCAGAAACATGTAGTGCCATGCATCTCTAAATAAAGTACATGAGATCTGCACATATATCTGCTCTCAAGTATCGTTTTTTCAAAGATATTAATGTGATTTGCAAATGTAATAGTTGCTGAATACAGTATCTGGATGACTGTATACATTCTCTGTGCTCCTGAAACAATATAGCAGCAGGCTGCTAACTGAGAAACCAAGAAACAAATACTACTGTTAATTTAATTAACAAATTACAACTGATAACGTGTAATTAATATATATTGCAAAGTTGCTTGGGATAATCTTGTTTTTTTTTATTCTTTCATTACACCAAAATTGTTTCAGCTGGAGGACCCCTTTAAAAAAGAGCAACATTCTTAACATCTGTATATAAAATATTAATTCACTGTAATATCCCTTTATTTATACTGTTGAGTGAGCTCATATTACTCTTGACAGAAAGAAAGTAATAAGTTAGTATTAACATTAAACATGTCATTTAATGCTAAATTATTTTTAAAATTAGAACTAATTTTTAGTAATCAGACTTTGATTAATTACATCAAGAATGCAGATTTGACGTGTCCCCGAAACGAAGAAAGAACATAAGCGACAAAACAAATCACTCCCAGGCCAACTGTACCAATCACCTGAGCTGGAGCAAAGCAGATTTATATCCCCTTGCAATGTGGTTTAGATGCACTTCTAGATTACAATACATTTTCCCTCATGTCATTAATTATTTCTCTGGATTATTTATAAAGAAATACATTGACTAAAGAAAGGGAGCAGTGTAATCCTCTACTGACAAATCACGCATCCTATATAAATCACATGACTTGACAGTAAAAATGATTTATTGTTTTGCTGATCTGCAGCGATTCTGACACCAGAACAAAGAATCAATTTTCTACTGTGAACTATATGATTAAATGGGCACAGCTTAGTTTATTTGTGGTGCCTGCGGTCTGTTTTATGAGGAGACTGAGAAGGGGGATTAAAGGACACCAATAAAAAGTGCAGGTTGCAGCTGTAAAAGAAAAAAACTCCTATAGCTATCCACAGTATGTATATCTGCCTAAAGTGATTGTTAATGGAGCTCTGTGAAAATGCATGCCTCTTAAACAGTGCCACAGATATTAGTAATATAATGTGCACATACAAAAATAACAGAATGTATACCAGCAGCATCAATGGCAGCAGAAGAGGGAAAACCTTCAGACAGGAATTCCAATGTTTTAGCAAGAGGATTTTGGATGCAGCTAAAATACCTATGACTATATATATACTATAATATTGTTTTGTTATAACCCTGGCTACTGCTCAGTAACAGTCCTGCTGCTAAACTCTAACAACTCTCCACATCATTAGTCCCAAAGAAAGACTGGAAGCAGAGAATACTATGTTACTGAGATTATTCTAACCCCCAATCGGAATGGCATTTTAATGCTCAAAATCAAACACATTCTACCAAAATAATAACAATTTTAATATGTTAAAGCTAGAACTGCAGGGAATTCTTTACGATTCATATATCCCAATGTGCTGTAAGCAATCTCCCTAGACAGATAGCAAGCATTTGCAACAAATGTATTGACACACGTGAAGATTTGTCAACCGCATTTTTTAAAAAGCGACTCTCTGCGACAAGACAATCCTCATTTTGCAAGCGAAGATTCCAGGCGATTTTGGCTTCCGAGTGATTTATATCCCATAGTGTTTTCACAGCGTTTCGTCCTCATGGTTCTTGGCAATTTGGAAATAG
>CM044436.1:75136587-75149069 GCA_024363595.1 Xenopus borealis
TGTTACAGGGCTTATTATTAACTAGTTCTGATGCACTGGTCTCTATGTGGTTTCTGATGTGTAATGTAAATCAAAATAAATTACTAATCATATTGTACCAGCCTTGTATTTTTTCTGTATATACAGTATATTGTGAAATGTTCCCCAAGTTCAGGTAAGTCACAGTAGCACAGAGCATGTGCAGTGAATCAATGGAAACATATATGGGGAGTCACTGGGGGAATCTTCTGAGACATGGATCTTCACTGCTGAAGCCCTGTGGTTGCCAAAAAATAATTGTACAACATTTCTACCCTACTTCTTTGTTTAAGCTTTAAGGGGCTGCTCAGCTTTGAGTTAACTTTTAGTATGATGTAGCGAGTACAATTCTTATTAGTTTTCATTGTTAGTTTTCATTGTTTATCATTTGTGGGTTTTTTAAATTATTTAGCTTTTTATTCAGCAGCTCTCCAGTTAGCCATTTCAGCAATTTGGTTATTAGGGTCCAAATTACCCTAACAACCATGCATTGACTTGATTATGAGAGTGGAATATGAATTTTTATGTGTTTATTTTCTATATTTTTTATTTGTTGGATTGCTCATTAACACTGAAAGTTCTTTTATTTTCCAGCATTCTCATTTTTTCAAAGCAATTGAGAGATTAGAAAAAGGCAATTAATCACATTAACAGTCACAGATAAAATTCTTGTATAATGAACCATTATCCCCATGCTATCTGTAATTTTAAAAAAAGGGGGGGAGGAAACTGTTAATGAGTGAGCAATAATTACAGAATTTTAATATGTAGAATATTGAACAATATAAAATACAAAAATGCAAATGTACATTTCTAGCCAAGAAATAAAGATAAATGCAATGTTTGTTACATATTTATCCAAATAAAGGGAACCCCATAGATTAAACAGAAATGGGATCATGGGAGTCCTTCTCCTCTTAGCTGCTACTTCAGCACCAGGGAAAGCAGTTGTGGTATTTTGGATCCTGAATAAGGGTCATGTCTTTTCTACATAATCAAAATCTATGGTGTTTTCCTTCTTGTTTTCTAACCTTCAAAAAAAATCAATATGTAAAACAAATAAATAGGTTAATATACTGTGTTCTCTCTAGAGATAATTACTCCACAAAGACTTTGCAACATTGCTTAGGCTGCAAAAAAAAAAAAAAGCGTTTGCCTCAAACCTATTCTGCAAAGATAATTTCATTGCCAAGCTACAATAAATACATTTAAATCACATTTGACTCCACTATGCTGCATCACAGGTCAATTTTGAAACGACTGCAAGATGTCAGTGTGCATATAAGCCAATTATGCTGAAATGATAAATATGTTTTGGGGGAAACAGTTAATGGCTGAAATTTTAGGAGTGTTGCTTTTACATTGCGGCAATCAGCCTCTTGAGGATGCATGAAAATGAATAGCTTTGTTGAAAGGCCTTTGCACGTACTTTTTGCCAGCTAATTTATATTAATGGTGTTTGCAGGGTTTTAGGTTTCACTGAAAATGGAATTTTATGCAACACTGGTTCTCTCTTATTTGATTTCTGTGTTGCAACATTTTGCTATGGTTGCTCTTAATGTAGATATATATATATGTAATAAAAAATAATTCAATATAGGAAGGGGCATGCTGTATTGGTGTATGACACCGGTGTGTATCCAATAGCCACAGGCAACTATTCTTCCTTGTAAGATCTACACCTGTCAAATAGTTTTTTGCTGAACTTCAAATGAGGTGTATTTAAAAGGGACACTCGTTTTCAATTTTTTTTAACAATGTCTACAATCTTGCTCTGCAAAGAAAAATATGTTCCATGGTTCTGCCAGCACAAAGGTAAAATACAAAGTGTCACAAAGGTTGAGAGGTTGTGGAAATGTAAATAGCTTTGTTGGGCTGGAGGGAAGCTGCCAGTGTTCCCTATTTGCACAACAAATTATCGAGTGCAAATTGTGTGGGATAATACAAAATGTCATATCAATTCTGGCCTGAACACACAGTTTTTAAAATATGTGGACACAAGTTTGAAGTGTGCCCACAAAATTTGTTTCTGTGCACATAAACGTAAAGGAATAAGAGTAAACATTGGAAGCTGCTTCTTCTCAACTGCACTTGGCAAAATATGGGACAAGGCTGAGGGCATGTGGGGACACATTATGAACAGAAATGTTTAGGGGAAGTTTCCTGCATAGAACAATAACCCATAGGCAACAGACAATAATGACTGTTAACAAAACAATATTTACAATAGTATTGGGTTTGTTTAAAATGTAAATGTTTTTTAGTAGACTTAAAGGGGTTGTAAACCCAACTGTAATGCCGCTCCACAGTGCCCCCTACTTTTCTCAAAAAGTTACTTGAAACCCATAATTATAGATGCAAGAAACTTCACCAATGAGAATTCTACTGATCATAAACTTCATTATAATTGCAAAAAAACTGACCAATAAGGACTCTGATTCCAGCACCATGTCAGGCTTCTTTCTGTTTTCTTACAAATAGAGATAATTATGCCATTTTATTTCTTCATTATATTACACTGGAATCAGACATGGGGATAAAGGACAGACTTGTTCAGTGCTGGGAAACTGGGCTTAAAGCTTCCCGCTCCAATTACAGTAACAAAGAGCAGGGAGCAAGATTGCTACAGATCAGCTGGATTCTCATTGGATGATTTTTTGCATTTTAATGCAGCCGCTGGCCATGGAGATTTGGGGGAAAGTTTTGGAAAAGTTTTATTGTGCAATATTGCTTTAAGAATACAACCCTGATGTTGGTGGACTACAGCTCCCAGCATGCCTCGACCTTCAGTATATGTTACATTATTCTGGGATTTGTAGTCCAGCAACACCTGAGTAAAGTTTGGTTGATCGGAGCAGTGAAGCAGAGTTTACTAACCCTTTAAAGGGGTGGTTCACCTTTAAGTGAACTTTTAGTATGTTATAGAATGGCCAATTCTAAGTAACCTTTCAATTGGTCTTCATTATTTATTTTCTATAGTTTTTACATTATTTGCCCTCTTCTTTTGACTCTTTCCAGCTTTCAAATGGGGGTTATTGACCCCATTTAGAAACAAATGCTATGTAAGGTTACAAATATATTGTTATTGCTACTTTTATTACTCATCATTCTGTTCGGGTCCTCTTGTATTCATATTCCAGTCTCTGATTCAAATCAGTGCATAGTTGCTAGGATAATTTGGACCCTAGCAATCAGATTAAATTGGAGAGCTGCTGAATAAAAAGATAAATGTCTAAAAACCACAAATAATAAAAAATGAAAACCACCTGCAAATTGTCTCAGAATATTACCCTCCACACCATACTAAAAATTTAACTCAGAGATGAACAACCCCTTTCAGTTATGAAGTTTCAAATTACAGAAAGATCTGTTATCCAGAAAACCTCAGTTACCAAGCATTCTGGATGTTAGGTCCCATACCTCTGTAGGATTCATAAATACAAGGCTTCCATCTTGCTTATGTGTGAGTAACATCAGCAAATACTTTTCTAGGGGAAATGACAGTGATGGATCCTATTTTGTCACAGCACATCACTGAATGCTTTATGGTTGAAGACATCTTGATGAAACATTAAGCAAATGTTTAAATCAATTTTTTTATTTGGTCCATATTCTTTACATCCTGCCAAGATCTCTATACATTGATTAATTCTCCATAGCAGCAGCAGTCACCTGATGTCTCTGGCCCTTTGAAAAATAATGTTTGTATCGTTTCTAAATCCCAGCATGCTACTACAGAATAATTACTCCTTTCCTACTGTTTATTTTCTACAAGCAACTAACAGTGCTGAACAGTGTGATTCTATTTCAGTATTTCTGTCAAACCGAGCATGTAAAAGCAAATGTGTATCTTTTGTTCCAAACAGTTCTGGTATTTTTTGAATTTATCGAGGTTTAATTAATCAAATAGTCCAGTCAAAAAAGCAAGATAAAATAGAGATTTTAGCAGAAAACTCCTTTTATATCTATTATGTAGAGTATTTACATAGGGTACTTTGACTTATTTAATAATTGGCTTGTCTTTGTAAATTACCCGCTTATTTATTATTATTTTTACTGGGTTAGTGTTGTTGTCACACGGGGACCTTCTTGCATGTTTATTAGCATGTTTCTTACGTGAGATTACCTACATGCCTGTCTAACAAAGTTTCTCTCTTCCATTTGCTATTTACGTTATGCAGTTGGTCAAATATAATAATATATGCTGTTGGTCAAATATAAGAATTACAGGTGTTTTGATTAAGTATGGAGCTTCAAATTGTCTACCTCCAGCAAAATATCATTTCAGTATGTGTTTCTTTGTTTAATTGACATGGGCAGTGACTCGTGTATCAAATGAAATGAAGGTGAGTGTACACTGCATCTAAAATACACTGAAATAACAAGCACTGATATTAATTTAAAGGAGGAAGGAAACCCTAAAAATTCCATGTTTTATATACTGACTTATTGCACCTGCCTAAAGTTCCAGCTTGTCAATAGCAGCAATGATCCAGGACTTCAAACTTGTCGCAGTGGGTCTCCATCTTGGAAAGTGTCTGCGACACTCACATGCTCCGGTGGCTCTGAGCAGCTGTTGAGAAGCTAAGCTTAGGGGTCGTCACAAATTATCCAGCAGAAAATGAGATTTGTCTGCAATGTAAGCTGATGCTACTGGGCTGATCATTAAATTCTGATTCTAGTTACATTGGTTTCTATGCTGTCATGAAGTAATTATCCATATTAATTACTAATCAGCCTTATACTGTAACTGACATCAGCACAGAGCATGTGCAGTGAATCAGCAGAAAAGAAGATGGGGAGCTACTAGGGAATATTTGGAGACCTTTACTGCTAAAGGGCTGTGGTTGCCTGGGGCTGGTACAGAAGCACAAAACATAATGTACAACATTTCTAGCTACTTCTTTAGTTTAACTTTCCTTGTCCTTTAAGGTATTCAATCCTTTTCAAACTGATCTCTCAGTTCATCCTGCTCCAGCAGTCACAGGAAAGGAGATTAAAATGGGCATTTTCCTTAAAAAAAAAGACACATTGATATTCATGAAAATGTGTAAGATGACTATCATAAGTGATGGGATGCTGCAAATAAACTAGATGATTCCTAAATGCAAACATATCAGATATGACATTTAATTCATTATTTGGATATTCAAATGCCAGGTCATTTCAATTTCACATCAGTTCAAATATAGATATCAATGTAGATTTTATGTGTAATGTTGTTACAAAGAAGTAATGAGCTTGTTCTTCAAGCTAATGAATAACAAAACATCTATTCATACTCACTAAGCATAGAATGGTCTAACTATGGTTGTAACTGTGGGTCTGTAAATACCATGCTGATTAGCACTTAGGGGGTTTTGTAATATAAGGCACATGGTTTGGTATTGTTATTACTGCCTACAGCAAACAATCAATAGGCAGCATTTCCTGGTCACCTGTTTAAAGGGATGGCTCACCTTTAAGTTAACTTTTAGTATATTGTAGAAGGGCCAATTCTAAGAAACTTTTCAATTGGTCTTCATTAATTATTTTTCATAGTTTTTTAATGATTTGCAATTTTGTTCTGTTTCTTTGCAGCTTTCAAATGAGGGTCACTGACACCATCTAAAACAAATGTTCTGTAAGGCTACAAATGTATTGTTATTGCCACTTTTTATTACTTATCATTCTATTCAGTCCATCTCCTATTCATATTCCAGTCTCTTATTCAAATCAATGCAGGGTTGCTAGGGTAATTTGTACCCTAGAAACCAAATTACTGACACTGCAAACTGGAGAGCTGCCGAATAAAAAGCTAAATAACTATAAAACCACAAACAATAAAAAATGAAAACCAATTGCAAATTGTCTCAGAATATCACGCTCTACATTATACTAAAAGTTTGGCTATACACAGTATGTTGAACTCACTCACTGCACTGTGTTTCCTTGACAAACGTTCCTATGTGGGACCAAAATGTTGGATGAATAAACCTTTTTTCTTTTTTTGACACCTTTTGTCCTGTGGGTGCCATCTTTGCACTTTGTATCTACATCTAATTAGGTATGATAAACCTTCATACAGAACACACTTATACAAAAGCGACATGTTAAACAACTGTTTACAGAAATAATCAGCTATTCTTGTTCACAGGGAAGATAAAAAAACACAGCTCACGTTTTTTGGTAAAGCTTTTGAGTAGACCCTTGTGGCATCCTGGAATTCATAAAGTACTTTAATGCACTTCTGCAAAACAGGCTGATTAAAATAAATTAAAAGACAACTATGATTTATCATGTAATACTTAAACACTGATGTTCCCCTAAGTTTTCTGATGTTTATTACAATTCCTCCATTCTCTATAGATCTCATTTGTGAAACCTTCTGGCTTGTGTCACACAGGAATATTACACACTGTATTGCAGAAATGACCTTGCCAAGAATGAGTGTTCCAACAAATGATACCTCCTGTTCTGGGCCTTTCACATTGGTTTTAGTTAGTTTTTCCAGCAGTGCAAAGCAATATATGTTGTAATTTGTAGTTTAATTCCCATTCCCTTATTGCCAATTACTAAAATGCCCCAGTATTCGGTTTATGGACTTGTCTCATAGTTATGTTATTACATTTTTCAAGAAAGATTTCCTTAAAGGTCTCCTTTTCCCTCATTTAGTCAGTGCAATCCCTATCATCACATTTCATTCCTCAGATATACTGTACAGTAGTCTTTGTTCTTCTCAAGACACACATCTGATAGGCTAATCATTTTTGCAATAGCAACTGTGGATTAGATAACAGAAGTACAAATATATTATACACATTATATTCCTTACTCTTAATCTGATTACAAGGATTTTACTGTTATCTTTTAGATTAAAGGAAAAAAAATTGTATTTCTCACTATGCTAAAAAAAAACAAAAATTGATTGGAAAGGATGTGATGCCTTTAATGCCTTTGTGGACACTACAGTGATTTATTTGGTATAATATTAATCTACTCCGCTCAAATATCATTGTTCTTTCTTGCCAACTAAGAACTGGTATATCATTCCCAATGGAAAAAATGAAGAAGGTTTTTTTTTCAGTCATTAAAATGCACGTTAAGTAAAAGTAAAATGTTAATGTAATTGATTTATATTAATTTAAAACACAATTTCCGTGACATGTACTATGAGATCTGTTATTTAATATTCTCCATCCATTGGCTGCTTCCTAGCTCAACAACTACAGAGGCAAGCCTTTTTATCAAAACAGGTTAGAGAACTACAGTAGTGTTCTAATTCCATACACCTGTTGTATGGGTAAGTATGGGACCCCTATTGGGAAACCTGTTACCCCAAGCTCTGAATGTTGGGAAGACCATCTCCCAAAGAGATTTGGCAATTTAAGGAAATATTCCTAATGTATACAAATGATTTCCTTTTTCTCTGTAATAATAACAAATTACTGAATCCGGATCAGTGGCAAAACTATCCAACTTCATTTATTTAAGGTTTAAATGATTTTTTAAGCAAACTTAAAGGTTATCAGTTGAAAGCTAGCAGTCAGATGGGACACGAAACTCACGATACGGCATGAAAATCAGTAATAGTTCTCCACAGCCTCACCCAGCCTAGCATTACCTGCTCTTTTGGATAGATTTTCATGCTGCAACTCTTTATTAATACTGACATGCTCCTATGAATTTTTATGAGTGTGTCAGTATCCCTTTAATTGCATGATCTCAGGTTTGCCAATAACAGAGTGATTTCTAAGGACTGATATGTGAATGGTTATAACATAATGGCCTATTTTCTTCAGATGGCCTAATATATAATGCAACATTATGTATTAGGCTACATTTCTACCTCAGACATAAATAAAAATAATTTAATTGCAATATCATTGCAATATCATATATATATATAAATTATGAAGACTAGACCACTGCCTTTATGTTCTGTGTAAAATAATTTTAGATTTTAATTCCTATCGACACAAAAGTTATTGTTCTTAATCAGATACATCTTTGAATCATGCTCACGTTTTACATGACTATTCCTTTTTTATGTGAAAATATAAGGTTGTGTCTTTTTGTAGCGACTTCTTTAGAATCTTTTTTGTAGCAACTTCTTTTGAATCTTTACTGTTTGTCATCAGTGTGGTTTGAAGATTCTGTTACATAGAGTCCCTTGGAGCTTTGAAATTAATCCAGTTTTAACAGAAGTTTAATTAAAATGCCCATCACTTACACATAATCATAATGAGTGCCTGTGTAAATTCATAAAAATCTTTCTTTCCAGTACACAGACCTAATCTACTGCTTTCAATTCTCTAATCCTGACTGTGGTCTCTGTCACCAGTAATCCTTTAACTGCATTAAACTGCTAATCCGACACGGTGAGCAATTAATGAGATAACTTGGCCTGGAGTTTTTCTTTCATTAATACGATATGAAATTCCCTAATGAGAAGTGTCCACACAGCGATGCTATTAAACCAAATTAGACCTGAAAACTTTGGTTTAGAAGTCGCAAACTAAAACCCTGCAAACCATTTATTCAACATGCTTTCATTAACCTTTTCTCTTTACCATATGGGCCCCTCAGCAGCAGGACTGCAGTGCTTTGAAGGTTGTCACAGTTTTACAGTAACATTACAAAAAAGAAAGAAATTATTTGATTCGAGTTACCACTTAATTGTAGCCAGTATAACGTAAACATGCTTTCTTTAAAGGACAAGGATTATGATTTTAAAAGAGTAAACACAGTTGAATGACAATTAATGGCTTCAGCCAACCACTAACCATGAGCGAAAGAAAAGTTTTTTCATATTCTTTGAAAAATGGTTAAGAAATCATAGATTCTATGAATGTATGTATGTAAACTTGTGAGCACAACTGTATATCTTTTCTAATTATCATAGGGCTGCAAGAGCTTTACCCTCTGTCCTTGGTCCTTTGCTTTCCAACTTGCTTAATGACTTGGAGGTAGGCATTGAAAGTACCATTTGTATTTTTGCTTAAAATACTTAATTGTACAGAACTATAGGTTCCATACAAGATGTTGCCATGTTGCAGAGGTTTTTGACTACACTGGAAAACTGGGCAGGAAACTGGCAAATGAGGTTCAGTGTTGATAAGTGCAAGGTTATGCACTTTTGTAGAAATAATATAAATGTGAGTTATACACTAAATGGCAGGGTGTTGAGGGTTTACTTAATTGACAAGGATATGGGGATTTTGTATATAAAAAGTTGTCTAATTCCAGGCAGTGTCATTATGTGGCCACTAAAGCAAATAAAATACCGTCTTGCAAAACAAGGGCATAAACTCAAGGGATTATAACATAATGTTGCCTTTTTATAGGTCCCTGGTAAGGAATCACCTGCAGTATGCAGTGCAATTTAGGGCTCCAGCCCTTAAGAAACATATAAATGAGCTGGAGAGTGTGCAGAGATGTACAACTAAACCGGTGAGTGGGATGGAAGATTTAAATAATGAGCGTAGACTGTCAAGGTTGGGCTTGTTCTCTCTTGAGAGGGGACATGAGGGAATCTTTTATCTTTATAAAAAGGATCAATACATCAGAGGCCAAACGTGTAGACTAGAGGAAAATAAATTTAATTTGAAGCTGCATAGGTGGCTCTTCACAATGAAGGCAGTGAGTTTGTGGAATGCTGGATGATGGGATGGACAATTCTGTTAATGCCTTTAAGAGGGTTTTAAATGATTTTTTGATAAGCATAATATCTAAGGCTATTGGGGTACTAAGATCAACACTTGGTATGAGTGTGTATATGCATGTGCACTTGGGGTTCATTTGGAGAGGTTGAACTTGATGGACTTTTTTCACCCCATTTAGGAGCAATAATTACATACACATGCATGAGTAAAAGAACAAAACCCCACATAATGGAGTCCAAGTATGTGCATCAACCAAGGCTTGTCTCATACTCCCCACTTAGGGAACATCAGCTATAAAGTAATTGTACATTTTCCCCTTGAAGTTTTACAAACTACATACTGCAGAGCAATATCCATCACAAGCTATGAAGTTTTGACTTACTTTCCAATGATGGGGAAGCCATGTGGAAGGACAATGATAAAGTTTACAATTACAATAAACTAAAAAAATATTTATTATGAGAGTGTAAACAGTATGCCCACTGTAAATGTGTATAGCAATTAAGAATTAAGGATAAACTGTAAAACACATCATTATTAACAATGCGTAGTAATGTTACCAGTTTCATATGAATAAAACACTTTTCATATTACACAGGTGACTGGATACATATCCAATATTAAGTTATTTGGCTGCATAACATACATTAAATGCAAAACATTTAGCCAACAATCCAATTAGTTCCTCACTTACAGTAAAATGGCTATGGTATTTGCCTCAGTGTTATCTATCCATTTATGTTTTGTATAACTTGGAAGTACTGACAGCAGTGTCTTACCATAATTTAATATATTAATGACCTCAGATATACTAATGGAGTCTGTACAAATCACTGGTATGAATAATAATGATTGTAGTATAATATCTCTCACCTAATTTCTTTTTAGCATGTCTATTACATTAGCAGCTTTCTAATATCTTACACTTCAAGAGGGAAAAAGACCTGTAATGTAAATACAATGAGTCATTCAACTGTGTCTCCCTTCAGATTAAATGGGAATGCTATCATGTGATGCTATCATTCCTAAAGACTTTATTTTTAGTATTGACATTAAAACAGTGGAGCTTTCCCCAAGGTTTGGGGAAGATGTTACTTTTTACCTATTAAAATCTTAAAATTGTAAATCAGTAAGGATTCTCATCAGACTTTGGGTTCTTCCAGCAGACTTTGTTATACTGCTCAGTCACTTGTAGAATGGTGTAAATGATTAAATTTAAGGGTTTGCGTTACTCTTTATCATTAATTTACGGTGACTGCTGGCCTTTAGTGTAGGATTGATAAAGGGCCCAGGTGATCCAAAACGTTGCCCTGTTTTTGAAATGTTTTTGACACAATAAATCACACTTCTTCAAGTCTGCAAGTCTGCTGAAATTTTTCTGCATTACATAGTTACATAGTTTAATTGGGTTGAAAAAAGACAAAGTCCGTCAAGTTCAACCCATCCAAATAAAAACCCAGCATCCATACACACATCCCTCCATACCTTCACATAAATTATATATGGCCATATTTTATAAACTCCCAAACTTCAACCATTATGTCACAACTGTAATTAAATATTTTTACAATATGAACGGGAGATAGGATTCTTATGTCAGTGAGATGTGGTTATAACAGCACTATAAACTGCAGCTCTAACAGAAGGATTGTAACATATGGTATCCCAAAACCCAAGGTCCCTATTCGGCTCATGCTTCTGCCTTTTGCTTCGGGAGGAGCCCTCTGCTAATTGGACAACGCCAGGTCTTAAAGAGAGAGTACCGGGGGGGGTTCTTCTGGGCAAGCAAGGGGACCAAAGCATATACAGGAAGGATGGGGAGTGGGGAGAGAGTAGTATGAAACAGGCAGGATCAATACCAGCCAAACAGTGCAGTGCATGATCTCGAACCAGGAGTGTAGTCAGAACCAAACAGACTGTGGTACAGAATCAGGATTCAGAAGATTAGTCCATAATCAGGCAAAGTCGGTTCATGCAACGAATCAACAAAGATCAGAAAGGTCAGGAACAGTAAATCAGACCACAAACACACGCAGGGAATATCTGAGAATAGACCTACATTGGGCAATAAGTGGAGTTTTATAGCCAGACTCATGGGCCCAAATTCACTAAAGCGCGAAGCGTCTAACGCTAGCGCTAATTCACCAACGTGGCGTCATTTCGCAACTTCAGATATTCACTAACACCGACTTGCGCAAATTCACTAAGATCAAAAATTTCCTGAACATTACCACTTGCATTAGACTTTACTTCGCCTGGTCAGACCAGGCGAAGTTCAATACAATAGAGAGGAGTTTGAAAAAAAAAATGGAAAATTTTTCTTAGTCTCAAAAAAATGCTGGCGTGTTTTACCATTGTAGGGTGATAGTCTGAAAAAGATTGATTTTTTTTTTTTGGGAGGGTTACCCTCCTTCCCCCCTATATTTCCTAACATATGGCAACACAACTATACAGGGTGCACATGTTTAGGGCAATAGGACAACTTTATTTAATTTATTAAAGGTTTCCTGGGCTTGTGTAGTGTAATGTAGTGGCTGTAACATATACTTCTATTATACGCTTAAGTTCCTGCTGTATGCAAATTAGGCATTGCTAGCGTAACTGCGCTTTGCCTGACGAAGTAACATTAGCACAACTACCGTTCGCCGACCTGATCGTAAATTTGCATTTTAGTGAATTTGCGTAGAGCTGGAGAAAATTCGGCTGGCGAAGTGCGGCCAATGCTAGGGAATTTTCAGATCTTAGTGAATTTGCCCCATGGCTTTCACTGATCATCTGTAGTGATGGGCGAATCTCCCGAGATTCGCTTTGCCGAAAAAT
>CM044436.1:75189119-75202218 GCA_024363595.1 Xenopus borealis
TTTTTTTTTTTTTTTTTTTTAATTACAGAGAAAAGGGAAATCATTTTTAAAAATTCTGATTATTTGGATATAATGGAGTATATGGGAGACAGCTTTCTGGATAACAGATTTCTGGATCCCATAGCTGTACTATGGTAAAGATGGCATTTCAGCACACCAACACAAGGAAACGTAATAAGGAGAAGTAGGGTGCGACTTAATACTAGGTAAAACCTGGGAAATCATTTGTATTATGGTTCCCATACCATCCACATTACAGTGAGCACCTTAATGTTATGTAAATAAAAATATACATCCATAAAATGTGTAACATACACAAAATATAAAACATCAAGGATACATACAATAGATATATAGAAAAAAGTAGGAGATTTAGAGAATAAAATTAAAAGGATCAGAATGAGATTAAAGGGGACCTGTCACCTGAAGAAAAATATTAAAATTCCTATTTTATCACGCAAGTCAAGCAAAATAAACTTTAATTACACTGAATATATTATTTGAATATTGTTTCCTTCATTCCGGGTATTCATAATTCTAGCAAGCAGACAGGAGCCATTTTGTGGACACTGTTATTAAGACAAGCCTTGTATCATCTCAAATCTTGTTTGTGCATCAGAATGGGGGACCCGATGTCTATCCCCTTGTCCTGGTTACTCAAGTAAATGGTATAGACAGAGGGTGAGAGGGAGAGGGGGAGAGCAGTGACATTTAGGAAGTGCTGAATGGAAAGTGAAAGTATTTGATTGACAGCTGAGATTTTTAAACGAGCTTACAACAGCTACGAATGCTTTAATAAAAAAATTAATTTGGATTTCATGTTTAGTTTGAAAAGGACTTTTATTATACAGATTTTTATGTCTGGGTGACAGGTCCACTTTAAAGGGGTTGTTCACCTTCAAGTTAACTTTTAGTATAATGTAGAGGGTGATATTCTGAGACAATTTGCAATTGGTTTTCATTTTTTATTGTTTGTGGTTTTATAGTTATTTAGCTTTTTATTCAGCAGCTCTCTAGTTTGCAATGTCAGCAATTTGGTTTCTAGGGTCCAAATCACCCTAGCAACCCTGCATTGATTTGAATAAGAGACTGGAATATGAATAGGGGATGGACTGAATAGAATAATAAGTAATAAAAAGTGGCAATAACAATACATTTGTAGCCTTACACAGCATTTGTTTTTAGATGGTGTCAGTGACCCCCATTTGAAAGTTGCAAAGAAACAGAAGAAAATTGCAAATCATTAAAAAACTATGAAAAATAAATAATGAAGACCAATTGAAAAGTTTCTTAGAATTGGCCCTTCTACAATATACTAAAAGTTAACTTGAAGGTGAACCACCCCTTTAAGTAGACTGGTTAGTAATGCTAAGATTGTTGGACAAAGGACCAAAGCAGACAAAGATTCAGAGCAGCAAGTCTTTTTGTATATGTATTACTCACTATAGTTCAAGATATGACTACAGACTTTTGAACTATGAAAAAAACAAGGATTCAGCTTTTTTAAGCAGTATTCCAATTTGGCTGAAGCCCTCTCCCACCGATCTTTCAAAATGTAGCCTGGTCGTAAATGTGAACCTTAGCAACCATTTACTCAAAGCTTCATACAATATTTAAAAGAAAATGAAGCCCAATTGCAAATAATCTGAAAATCTGGCTGTGTTCAACATAATAAAAATGTATTTAAAGATGAACATTATAAAAATACCTTGTCTTCTTATGGCTATTCTTTTTGATCATTGTTTCCTTTTCACTCTTTTCCTTTTCAATTTTATCTTTTTTCTCTTTCTTTGTTTGCAGGGGAGGAACAAACTGCTGGGTTACTTGTTGTGCAACCAACTGGGAAACAGGTCGAGGTTTTCTGTAAAGACAAATGAATATTTGCAACTGCAGTTTTAAGGAAAGACAGCCGCATTTGTAACAATGTGAAAAGTATCAAAAGTTACGGTCTGATCACTAAATAACTTTGTCTTTGGGGAAAATTCCTATATAGCATTTCAGTTTGTAGTGTTTGTTCTGCTTTGCCTAAAAAGCACACCTATACAACCCTGCCACTCAATCTTATGGGTTCATGGCATCTCTACACTAGATTTTTGTCTTTTCAGATAGACACATAAGTTTATGTTTTTAAATCTTCCTCTGTAGCTTTTTCTGCAGCCCATTTATCCCATAAATGCAAAATAAGTGCCTTTGGGAAGTGTTTATTCTCTCTACCCCAGTGCACAGATAACCTCCCAGAAAAATTGAATATTGCCAAAAAAAAGTCACAACAAAAGGAAGGGGTTGTATACTGATAATTTAACCGGTATACAATCTAACTCACAAGGACCAAACATGGAGTAGTTTCCCCGTTTAACTCAACAAAAAAGAAAAACGATTTTTGGCAAATAAAGCAAAATGTACTCATTGAACTCATGTTGAACAAGGAGTTACTCTATCCCTTAAAAATGAAGTCCATAGTGGAGTGCATCTACCAGTACCAGTATACAAAAACAATATCTTGACAAAAGACAATTGCCACTACTGATGCAGTTGAACCGGTGAAAGACTGGTGCCCATGAAGAAGTGGCAACATTTTGGGTCTATAAAGGGCCCTTTATCAAGCCTGTCCCTTAAAAATAGGACCTGAAATATATACTCTATCAACAGATAGAAACGTAAAAGTGTGAATTATTTTAAATGCTTGCTATTATTGGTCTTTTAATATTAAGATGCTCCTCTTTTAATGCAGGGTGGAAAAAACTTTTTCAGTAATTACGTTTAGAAAGAACTTAAAGAGAAGAGGGGGGATTCCAAGAGCTGCTCACTAAGGTGCAAAATATCTTAGCAAAGTTGGTCTTTGTGCCATTAACCTATAGTTTAAGAAACAAAATGTTTCCATTTTATTCATTCAGATGTAACATAGCTTTCATGGATGTAGCTAGATATTACTGGGCCCCACAGCAAATTATTTTTCAGGCCACCCAAAATGTCTAGAGATTGACCTGTTTTACCAATATTTATTGAAATTGTATATGAATTAGGGCCTCGTGAGGCCCCTATATCTCCTGCGGCCCCCAGCAGCTACAGGGTCTGCTTCCTCTGTAGTTATACCCCTGATCGCTTTCTACTACTGCTTTTCCAATGGGCCTTAAAAGGTATCTATCGTGAAAATGAAAATTTAATATAAGCTTCATCATACTGAAATCATAAACTTTCTAAATACAGTCAAAGAAAAAATTCTGTATCGTTTCTGAAATAATGAAGTTTATCTTCACTTTTCCTCTCAGCATCTGTTTAATTCTGTCTACTTCCAGGCGTTGGATGTCAGATAATCATTGACAGTTAGATCCAATATATCTTATAGGTGGCTCATTTTTCCTAGAAGATGTATTAGAGCTCACTCTATTATAATCACTAGAAATACTGTATCTTTATATGCAGAATTTTTGCAAAAGGCAAAGGAAAGGAAGCCCCCTATAAGATATATTGGATCTAACGGTCAATAAATATCTGACACCCAACTGCTGCATGAAGAGAGAATGAAGAGAAACAAACACTGAGAGAGGGATAGTGAATATAAACTTTATTATTTCAGAAACCATGCAGAATATTTCATTGATTGTATTCACAAAGTTTCTTATGTAAGTATGATGAAGCTTATATTCAATTTTCACTTTTGCGATAGTTCCCCTTTAAGCTTCTATGTGGAATGCCATTGGCACACAAAAGATGACCTAACAAGATCCAGGATGGGAGTTGCTGTGGACAACTTTGAAAGTATGGTTTGATCATCTAGCTATATCCCCTTATAGTATTTAGTTTTACTTGAAGGACCACAGGTACAGCAATGCTGTGATATTAATTATACTCACCCCCCTTACTTTAATCCTTACTTTATAGGATTTGCACTAACAGGATCTTCTTTCAGATTGCAGGAAAGAACCAAGACTGTCTGTTTCACGTGCACATTTCTTTCCTGTGACCTGAAACTCTGAGTGCCACTGATTCTTTTCAAGTCCATCAGTCTGTGCCATTGTTAATACAATTGTTAATTCATCAGAGAAAAAAAAGGGAGCACTTGGTCAAGCATTCTGATGTACATAAAAATGCACTCTTAATTAATGTAAATCGAAAAGAGATTTTAATAAGAAACATGGATGCCAACCTATATTTCTTTTAGAGAATGATCCTTCAAATGTAATTAAGTTACCTTGTGTGTTTGCTAGAAACAGTACTACAGTTTACAAAGATAAGCTACCATGAAGCCAATGGGCAGCCATTCAGTCTGAAACTGGGCTATAGGGCATGTATTTATGTAATACAAAACAGACAGACAATAGATTTAGTGCTGCAACTATTCAGAATTTCAACTCAAAACTGTCAGATGAAGTTGGGAGATATATTTCACCAATGAGATCGAAATATGAGGACATCACTTTCTGAAAAAAAAATAAAATAAATGCAGCTGCCATGATTCTATTGTCATTTTTAACTAGTAAAGGGCAAGTTAACCTCTAATGAAATTTGCCTAAAAATCGAAAACATAATGTGGTATGTTGGAATGTATGATTCGGTATCTAAGTGGTTGTGGGATGCAGGATAGATATGTGAACCGTATGTTAAAAAAATTCTCTGTATTCTGTTCCTTTTTGGTTAAAGTTTCTAACCAGTCCATATGGAAAATATGGTGTATGTTTTGTTTTATTGAAGTTACAACGGCAGCTTGTTTATATACACTTTAGATGAGTTTCTGAAGCAAACACGTCAGTTTTGCCAGTGCAGGGCAGAAGTACATTATATTGGTATTCCTTTAAAACACTTTTTTTTGGTGTTAATGATCCTTTAAGATTGTGCTATTTCTTGCAGGTTTTTTAGGTAAAATTTTTCTTTTCTATTCTCACTCCTTGCAGAGACTTCAAGACACTATTAGATTGAACAGAGATGCATCATCCTGCCATGAAAAACTGTAGGGCGTCAACCCAAAATAAAAATTTTCCTAATAAAAGAATATATACAGTATATACACGTTATAAAATGTTTCAGAGCGTTTAGTTATTTGAAAAAACAATTGCAATAGAAAACATTTGCTTATCTCACGATTATTAGTTTAAACAATGTTGCACATTTCCCCAGCAAAGACAGGTCTGATACTCAGCTGGTTTATCTAACATTGTTTTAAAAGTCTGAGCCATCAGGTGGAAAAATAGAAAGGGACTGCTGCTTTCAATATCTGTCATTTTAGTCTTTATAAAGGAGAACATCTGTAAAAATCACAGGGGTGACAATTTGCTAAGCACCTCCACAATAATTCCAATTTCTAACCAGCTGCCCCAGGCCAGTGTTTGTCTTCTTTAGGGCAGAGACACATGGTCAGATTCCAGGAGATTAGTTGCCCGGTGACAAATCTCCTCTTCTTCGGGGCGACTAATCTCCCCGAACCTTCTCCTAGGCTAGAATGTAGATCGCCAGCAGGATGGCACTTGGATAGCTTTGTTTTCTGAAGTCACCCCGCAGTTGCCTCAGGAGGTAACTTCGGAGAACACAGAGCACCGAGTGCCATCCCGCCGGCAATTTACATTTTAGCCGCCAAGAAGGTATTTCGTGGGGGAATCGTCCGCTGAAGATGAGGAGATTTGTCCCCGGGTGACTAATCTCCACGAATGTGACAGTGTGTACCTGCCCTAACAAAGCACACTGGCCCAGGCTAATTTACTGTTGCCTCCATTAACTTGCCTGTTCCCTGCCAGGAAAAGCAATGTGGCAAGGGATGTGTGGAAAAAGGTAGGATATGAGGGTGTTGTGAAAGGAGAACTAAACCCTAAAAATAAATGTGGCTAAAAATGCCCTATTTTATATACTGAACTTACTGCACCAGCCTAATGTTTCAGCTTCTCAATAGCAGCAATAATGCAGGACTTCATATTTGTAACAGGGGGTCACCATCTTGGAAAGTGCAACACTCACATGCTGAGTGTACTGTGAGCAGCTGTTGAGAAGCTAAGCTGAGGTTGGCCTGTAACATAAGATGATGCTACAAGGCTGATTATTAAATTCTGATGCTAGTTGCACTGGTTTCTGTGCTGTAATGTAGTAATTATCTGTTTTAATTACTAATCAGCGTTATACTGTGACATTTCTATTCTATGTGTACTGTATATTGAGAGTGGGTCCCTAAGCTCAGTAAGTGACAGCAGCACAGAGCATGTGCAGAGAATCAGCAGAAAAGAAGAAGGGAGCTACTGGGGCATCTTTGTAGACACAGATCTTTACTGCTAAAGGGCTGTGGTTGCCTTGGACTGGTACAGAAGCACAAAACATAATTCACAACATTTCTAGCTACTTCTTTAATTCTCCTTTAAGTACCCCTGGCCAGTGCATTTTTCAAAGAAGAGAAGCAGTGGCCATGTGTGGCAGTTTAACTATTAGGATTAGACCACATGGAAAGATTTCTAGCAGAATAGTCGCCTGGCCTCGCCTAATCTCCCTGAATTGCTTGCCCATGTCTCGTGCCTGCTAAGCTGTAAGTTGCCTGCGCCTATTTCACATGCGCCTACTTCACATGCGGAGCTAAGTCGCTGAAAATTGCCTCATGAGGCAATTTCGAGCGACTTAGAAAAACGCAGAGCTGTGTGTGAAATAGGTGCAGGAGACTTAAAGTTTAGCGGGCGCGAGACACGGGGAAGCAATTCAGGGCGATTAGTCGCCAGGGGACTAATCTCCCTGAATCTTCCCATGTGGTCTAACCCTTAAGCTGGTCATAGACGTAAAGTTTTTTGAAAGATCCAATGGTTATCGTGAGACCACGATTGTCTCAAAACGATCGATAAATGCCTGATGTGTCCATCAACTAAAAAGACCATTTCAGACAATATCGCCAGAAAAACTGAAGGATCGCAACCTGCTTTGCCCTGCAAACATAGGTAGATTGCACGGGGACCGATAAAGATTTTCAAACCTGGCCGATCAATCTTCAGACCAATGTCGGACGACAAATCGTAAGATGAACGATCGTTTGTATCCCACTAACCGCACGATAATTTGACAGATTGGTTGGACTTCCCTAAAATCGGTCGTGCGGCAGGGAAATATCGTTGCGTCTATGGGGAGCTTAAGAATGACAAGGGGTGCCACCCAATTCATTTTTCCTTTAGGTCTGCTTCATTGCATTCTTTGGGGATTGCTTTTGTGAATGGTGCATCTGCTGGGAGATTTGCTTACCATGTGTAAACAATGGAGTTGCTTATTGGTTTTGCATGCATAAGGCATGCTTGATTGTTTCAGATTGCAATTGCTGAGTTGTTATTGTGTGCCAGGAGGAGGAGGAGCAGCAGCAGCAGTATCGTTATTAGAGTGTAGAAGTTAGTGTAGCGTGTGAAAGTGCGGCATTGTGGCTGGCTGGGAATAGCCTGATCTAATGTCAGTAATAATAAGTGATGCTGCGCTGCTACGTGTTGTTATCATTGTGTGGCGCGCTCTCTCACCGGGTAGAGGTTCCCTTGCGCACATCACACATCAGGCACTTGAAGGCCTCGGCGCTGTTCTTAAAAGTGCACACGCTACAGTCCCAGTATCCTTCGTCTGACGATGGCTTCGGCTGCCTCTTCGGCCTGGGGAAGAGGAAATTGTTAGAGACAAGGACATACTCGCTGATAAGGCGGCCTATTTCCCTAGTCCCGGCCTCGGGGCTTGTAACACAGTGAAAAAGAAAGAGTCTTCTAGCCAATCCTCACAGCCTCTCTCCAGCTTGGTCTGTTTCCAAGGTTTTACCCCAGCGCTTACCTGGTCGGGCTCTTCTTGTCTCCCATGCTGCTTCAGAGGAAGCTTAGCGCAGGCCGAGCGGGGAGCGAGCCCGGGCTATGAGGCGGGAGTGGGCGCCTACACCGACCGCGATCAACCGCAGCCAGCTGTCCGCCGTAACACGTGACCTGGCGCGGCCAATAACAGGCCGACAAAGCAATACCACAGCAGCTTGGAAAACTAAAGCGAGTTTGCTTGATGGATATGCCGAGAAGAGACCGTGGGCTGCCTTATGGTCGGCATTACTATGACAGAGAGCTCACAGGGAAAAGGCTAAGCATGAGGGAGGATACAAGGAACTGCACACGATGCACAGCGCAATTGTGATGGAGGAAGTGGATAGTAAAGGCACCAAAGACATGGCCACTGTGCTGTCTCTACCCCAGTAATGGAATTGAAGAAAACGGGCCAAAGACCACGTAAGGCAAACACAACTCTGGGGTATATTTATCAAACGGTGAAGTTAGAGTTCACCACAGTCCTCTAAAATGGAATGCCATCTCTCTCCATTCATTTCTATGGGGTTTTTAAAGGGTTATTTATCAAAGGGCGAAAGCACAAGTTCATCATTTGAAATAAATGCCTCTAAAAATCCCTTAGAAATGAATGGAGAGAAGTGGTATTTCACTCTAGCGGACTGTGGTGATCTTTGATAAACATGCGCCTAAGGGGCAGACTCGACACCAGCACCCGCTTTGCCCCCAGCACAACACTTCGCCAGATAAAAACTTGCAGGGACAATGCTAATTAACTAAAATGCAGAGTTTCATCTTGGACGACGCTGGCGAATTTAAGCTGGTGTTCCTTCGGCAATGCGAGCAAATCAAAACAAAGATATGTTGGCATTCATTTCTGCCTAGCGTTTTTTTGAACTTAGAAGTTTTCCCACTCAAAAAATATGATGTAAGTAACAGGGGATTGAGGAAGGTCTATGCACTCCATTGCACTTCACCTGGTCTGAGCTGGTGAAAGAGGTAAAGTTAAGTAAAATCCAAATCTTCGTGAATTTGCAGAGTAACATCCATTCACCAGAGAGAAAAGTTGCCTGGTAATAGAGTGTTAATGACCGCTAACGTCTATCTCTTTCACTAGCAAAGTGACATCTGTGCCCAGTAAATTGGCGAAGTCTGTGCGGCCGCTAAAGCTGGTAATTGTCATCAGTCACTTTGCCCTTTAGAAAATCTGCCCTCATGTCTCTCCCCTAGACAACAAATGTAAAGAAGCAGAATATCCCCATGTCTTCAACATACTTCCCCCCTGTTGTTTTAGTTCAGCAATATCTATAGCTTTTGCCATATATTGCACTTAAAGGAAAAGGAAAGGCTGTTTGCACTTGGGGGTGCCAAATGTTAGGCACACCCAAATGATTACATCGACTTACCTGAAACCCTGGGCCAGTGCTCCTATCGGCAGAAAACTGCAATGGCCCAGGGTTTTATCAGTGAGCACCGCAGTTGCTCATGCGCAGTAGAACGAAAAGCCGAACTTTAACTAAAAAGTTGTCTAATTCTACTGCGCATGCCGATAGGAACACTGGCCGGGGTTTCGGGTAAGTCAATACAATCACTTGGGGGTGCCTAACATTTGGCACCCCCAATTGCAAACAGCCTTTCCTTCTCCTTTAACAGGGCACTGACTGAACAGAAAGCAGTATCACTACCCAACCTTCTTTGGTTCTTCTGAGTGGCTGGTGAAGGACCTGAAAACCTCACAGAGACTGCAGCTGGGGTATATGTGGGAGGGGGTTTGTTTATAAAGAGATCAATATCTAACTATCCTCATTACAGAGGGGAAGGAGCTACAGGTAAAAGCAAAATTAGAATATAAAAATTAATGCAAATGTGGATTTTCATGAGCTTTCATTTTAAAAGGCTGTTAAACGCCCAAATCATATTTGCTAAAAATAAATTAAATGGGGCTTTATGTGATGTTTGGCCTATTCTACTGCATAGGTTATGTTAGTGTCATTCCATTCCTGGCTCTGAATAAGAGTAAATGAAGAATTTTTGGAAGATGCTGGTTAGCAGACAGGCATAACTTTTAGGGTTGTGACATACAGGCAGATTCAGTCGCCTGTCGATGAATCACCTCTTCTGTGAGGCCACAGTCTCCCCGAACTGCCTGCTCCCTGCCCGCCGACTGCTTAAATGAAGAAGCACCAATGCACTTGTGGCACTTCGATTTCCAGAATCGCCCAAAGTTGCCTCGTGAGGAAACTTCGGGCGATTCCAGAAATGCCGCAAGTGCATTGGCGCTGACGTTTCTTCATTCAAAAAGGCGGCGGGAAGGGAGCAGGCAGTTGGGGGAGATTGTCACCTCGCAGAAGAGGCGATTAATCGGCAAGCAACTAAATCTCCCCGACTGCCCCAACCCTTAAGACCCTTACACACGGGCGTTTGTGATCTGCACTCCCCTGCGGCTGAAAGCAGCAAATGGAGCGCAGGTCACAAAAGGCTCGTGTGTAAGGGCCCTAAAGTCTACAGGACTAGAAAGGACAGAACTGATAATATATTGAAGAACACCAGAATAATAATTTTAGGAATAATCTATAGCATATGAAAGTGAGTATCCAATGAAGCATTAAAGTAACAGAACTTGGCACTTGACAGTATAGCCATTTTGTGCACTTGGCAGTGGTATAGTCAGTGTACAATTTTGTACTTTGTAAAATATCCACACTTTACTTATTCTAATGACACAGCTGCAATATTATACCAGTTTATGTGTGGGTCAGGAAAGACTTTATCTACATCTGACCTTAACCCGCAAAATGTTCCTATTGTAGAACCTAGGCCCAAACTTGACCCGTATTGTCTCACTCTGTATGCTACATCTGTGTGTGCCTCTAGTTCCAAGACAGAGAATCTTCGGGAGCAGAAAAAAAGTTTGACCTGCACCCAATTTGTGGGTTTCGTGTCAACCTGCCATCTCTGCGTAAGACTTTTTATGTATTGCGCCCTTGCTTATTTCATCCTTTCTTCAGATTATCTGAATGATCTCTGCTACTGCTTTATAAGACTTCCTTTAAGCTGGGGAAATAAGGGAACAGAAAGGAATAATTATCAAATACTGTAATTTATAAAAATAAATAACAATTCGTATAAACATGCAGGACTGGTATCACTACAAGTATATTTGCCCGAAGTTGAATTCAAGATTTATCATGCCTGGACCCTGGGAACAATTCAATTTGACTATTCTCCACCTAAAACCTGCCCAGTAGTGATGCGTGGGTTGGGATTTGCCCAACCCTAACCCACCCTTCCAAGTTCCATTTACGAGACGAGATGACAAGAGCCGTGCATCTATAAAAACTCAACCCGGAAGTCGGAAGCCTGCATTTGGAAGGACATGGGCAGGGAGAGCAGTAAGAAGAGCTCAGCCTGCACCTGTCTGTGACCTGGAAAGGAGTGTGCCTGCGGGTATCGGGTTGGCCCACACATCACTACTGCCCAGTTCATGTAGAAGTCAATGGCAGAGTTCCAGTGACTCATTTGAAGATGATTTGAGTTTTCGGGTTGGAAACATTTGTTCGAGTTTTCAAGATATGTTTTTTTGTTTTCTTAAATCAGATGCTATTCGAATTTCGAGGTCATTCGAATTAAAAGAAAACTTATATAACCTCTAATATTTGATACATTTTAGTGTGTAACATTCAAAAGAAGGACTGTTTGTACTGTTACCCAATTTACTGCAATAAAGTCAGTATTCAGCTGTATCGTGTCTGTATTTGTTTTTCCTCTTCCTCAATTCGTTTTCTATAAAAAAAAAAAAAAAAAAAAAAAACATTATGAACACATATTACAAGAACCTTTTTTACATTTTAAGGAAAGGGATCCCCAACCTTTTTTGGTTTGGGGACCGGTGTTGGCGTCCAATTTGGTCGTGCCAGTGTCCAATTCGCCGTTCCTCGTTAATTGCGGGCTAGGCTCAGCGTGTCCGTGACACCTGTTTTAAGGCATCAGAAAAGAAAGAGTGTAAAATCTGGAAAATTTGAAATCCGGGAAATGCATTATGTATTATATAATGCATTATATATATATATAATATGTTATGTGTTAAAGGAGCCTTTACCTGAAAAGCTATGGCCCGGCTAAGGCTATACATTGTATCTTGTCCTTCCCTGGCACAATTCGAAGCTGTGAGTAGAACCAAAAACGCTTCCCCATGATGAACTATTTGGGGCAGAGCGATTCCAGTGGCAGCTGTTGGACTACTATCCGCACCCTCTAATAAAGCGAGTTTTTCGTTCCCTGACACAAGTGAGCAGAGCCAGAGAATAAAATACATGATTAGGTTTCCCTGGAAGTAGGGAAATTAAACCACTGTGAGAGGCCACACTCGCCCAGCGCAGATTTACCGTGAATTACCAACAGCAGCAATTTATAGTTCTGTCACAGTGATTCATTCAACCTCACCGTACCTGTACGTCATTGGTTTGGAGTGACGCGTTACGATGGGACAAAGCGGCGGCGTATCACGTCACTGCGTTTACAGCCGGTAGTAGTCACAATCTCGCGAGATGAAATCTGTGAGGTCTGGATTAGCTGTCCGATAGGAGTCAAGGAGCTAGACATCGTCAACGGGGCTGCCTGCGGGACATTTAAACAGCCCTCCGAGGTTGCTGCCTGTGTTCATCAAAGCGGAACTGTTCTGTTGGGCGGTATGCATCACTAAACCCCTTGGGGGTGTTATTGTCTTGAACACATGGGTCTTCCCTGCTTGCTTCTTTTGACTTTTCCGCAATGCTTTAACCCTCAAGTGCTTTTCTGCTGCTTTTGAATCATATAATTCCGCGACAAATTTCCAGGGTAATGCGGTGGCTTTTATAGTGCAAGAGTTCTAGCGGAGAGCCACAGGTTGGATGTGTGCGCAGGTGCAGCCGCTGTGTGTTTACTTGTTCGTGAATACATACGCCAGTGTGCCCCTGGCTCTGCCTTTCCTCCATGCAGATCTTTTCATGACGTCATTATTAATTCTAGAGTTTGATCATGCCTGCTCTTAAATTCTGCCATGTGCAAAGAAGTAGGGCAGCACTGCCCACCATAAAAGAGATGCTGTTGTGGAAAATCTCTGCTGCTGTCACATAGTCCCATTTACAAGTGCTTTACTAGTTAAAGGATGTTTCCATGGGGTTTAGCTTGACAGCATGGGGACATATTCTTCAGAGACCATTTGCAATTGGTTTTTGTTTTTGGGTTATATAGCAGCTTTCCAGTTTGCAATTTTAGCAGTCTGGTTGCTGAGGTCCATATTACCCTAGCAACCATGCATTGATTTGAATAGAAGACTGGAATTTGAATAAGAGAGAATCTTGATA
>CM044436.1:75206938-75233507 GCA_024363595.1 Xenopus borealis
TTAGAGGCAAAACAGTCCTATTGGGTTTATATATTGTTTTAATCGTTTTTGAGTACATGTAAAGTATGGTGATCCAAATCACGTAAAACTCTCTTATCCAGAAACCCCCGAGCATTCTGGATAATAAGTTCCACATGTAACGTGTGTATATCTACTGTATAATTATAAATATTAATTTAAATTCCTCTCAAAAACATGCAACCCATTCTTTTGAATTTTAGTGGAATTCAGAAAAGAAGACACGTGGACTGATGGCAAATATGAGTATGAACGCCTTCCTAGACATCGCCTTCCACCTCGTGAAATTCCCCCTGATGTATGTTCTCTATTTTTTCATTTGTATAATTCAAAAGTAGAATGCAGTTTAATCCTCCTATATGGACTATAATATTACCCGTGTAGATAGACTTTCATTCAGGTTTTAAACGGAAGGCATTGAGATAAAATATATACTACATGCCATACAGGGATTGTACCTGTATATATTTATTTATAACACATTATTGTTACACAGAGCTATCCTATCTCTTCCTTTCTTTGGACATAAGGTGGAATATCCAACTAACAAATTTGCACTACAGGTACGGGATCTCTTACCTGGAAACCGGCTATTCTGAACGCTCCAAATCACGGACATGCTGTCTCCCATAGACTCAATTATAATTAAATAATCCAAATTTAAAAAAAATGATTTCCCTTTTTCTCTGTAATAATAAAACAGTAGCTTTTACTTGATCCAAACTAAGATATAATTAATCCTTATTGGAAGCAAAACCAGCCTATTGGGTTTATTTAATCCTTGTATGATTTATCCTTTCCTTGTGAAGACATGATGAATGATTGCACGATTTAAATTTTGATAGACGGCATTTCCGTGCCGTGACACAGCCTGCAAACGGGCGAAACAAATGTCAGGCGGATTCCTTTTAATATTGGTTAGTCAGGCCATTGGAAAAAGACTTGTATGGGGCATTAGATTACCACAAGACCAGGTGGGAATGCTCATGGGTGAAGGGTTTTGCTTTGGTGGTTCCAAAGGGAGCAGTTGACCTCAATTGCTACCTAGATACCGGAGAGTGCTCCAGTGTATAGGGAAGCCCTAAATTTATTCGTTCTCGCCGATAAACGGAATTGGTTTGTTAACTCTGGGAGGGGAATGCTCTGTGGGTGAAGGGGTTGGAGACCTATGTTACACAGAGGGGCATTGTTTTTGTAACAATTTATAGCTACCATGCGGAAGGCACTTAGAGGTGCAGGCTTGCACTCTAATTAGGAAGATAAGTTACTCGCTGTTACTAACAGCAGCGACTAATCTCTGGGAGGGGAGCTCATGTGGGTGAATGGATGGGTGACGACCTATTGTGAAAACTAACAAATGCTAACCAGTTGTTCCTATCATATTTCACCTTAGTTGACTGTACTGACTAGGCAATCGTCACTTCTCTATCTTATGCCACACATGTGCCTATAACCCCTTGCCTCTAGTTATTCCGACCCCCTGGTCTTTACTTTTGTTTTAAATCTGCGGGTATAGTTTTTGCTACATATTCAAAGTTCAGTTTTAAAGGACAAGGAAAGTTAAACTAAAGATGTAGCTAGAAATGTTGTAGATTATGTTTTGGGCTTCTGTACCAACCCCAGACAACCACAGTAGCAGTAAAGATCTGTGTCTCCAAAGATGCCCCAGTAGCTTCTTATCATCTTTTCTGCTGATTCACTAATTCACATGCTCTGTGCTGCTGTCTTACTGAGCTTAGGGACCCACTCACAATATACAGTACACAAAGAATATAAATGTCACAGTATAATGCTGATAATTACTACATGACAGCATAGAAACCAGTGCAACTAGCATCAGAATTTAATAATCAACCCTGTAGCATCATCTTATATTACAGACAAACCTCATTTTCTGCTTGATAATTTGTGACGACCCCTAAGCTTAGCTTCTCAACAGCTGCTCAGAGCCCATTGAGCATGTGAGTGTCGCAGACACTTTCCAAGATGGTGACCCCCTGTGACAAGTTTGAAGTCCTGGATCATTGCTGCTATTGACGATCTGAAACTTTGGCTGGTGCAATAGGTTCAGTATATAAAAGGTGGCATTTTTAGTCCTATTCATTTTTAGGATTTCCTTCTCCTTTAATACTACACAAGTCTTAGGAATTGACAGACAGGCAGGTGCAATTTCATGGGTCTACTTTTTTCTTCTCTCCTATTTATGACCTATATTTTGGACCCTGCACACCATCTTTTGTTTCTCAGCCTGATGGAAGGGTGCTCCCTAAGTTACTTTCTTTATGATTTTCTAGTAGTCTTAAGGTATGAAGATCCAAATTCTGAAAAGACCCATTATACGGAAAACCCCATGTTCCGAGCATTCTGGATAATAGGCCCCATACCTGTACTGACACATTTGTACTGCTCCATGGGTGGGCTGAATAATAATAAGTAGTAGCCAAGCTGATGGAGTGACCAGCTTTTAAGTTAGTTGAGAAGAGAAACTTTAATGAAAAAATTGATGTGTAATGATCACTTTTCTCATATTGGGTGCTGCTTTTAAACTTTTGATCACCTTCAATAACTAATGTTTTGCAAACTGTCTTCTTCCGTATCTAAAGGGAGAGTATCACAGGATGGTAAACATAGTCCACAGAAGACCACCAGATGAGGAAGGTTACCAGCGCCATGAAGACTACAGTGATTCTGAATACAGAGATTATGAGGAGTGTTATGCCCTTGAGCGCAGAAGTGGTTTCCCCTACAGAGTATGTCAGAATTTTGTCTTTTTTTTTTTTAATATACTTTTGTGTTTCAGAATGATGTCCCATGCAGTACTGAGATTCTGTATTATGAGTACATCACAGTCCTCTAAAGGCTGTTTGTTTTATATTTATCAAAGCACATTAAATTATTGCTGTGTAAAATCAATTTTTAATCACAATATTCTCACAGCACTATACTTATTGAAGACCAATATGAATAAAGATTTATTATGCTCTGAAGCTGCAAAAAATTTGATATATGTATTTTTTTAATAAATTAATAAAAAGACAAGTTTTAGTAATAAGCCTCCAATAGATTTTTTTTAAATAGTACAGTTATGGGATCTGTTATCCAGAATGTTTGTGTCCTAGGGTTTTCTGGATAATGGATCTTTCCAAAATTTGGATCTTTATACCTTAAGTCTAGTAGAAAATAATTCTGGATAACAGGTTTCTGCATATTGGATCCCATACCTGTACTAGTATCAGAGTGTAATCGCATCAGGGCCGCCATCAGGGGGGGGGGATAAGTGTCCCGGTCCCGGCAGTGCTGCACTTTTCGAAGAAAAGAGGTGCTGCCTTCTGATGTCCTCGAACAGCTGAATGTGGAAGTGCTGAACAGTCGAATGTCCTGAAGTGACGGAAAGACCCAAAGTCACAAAGGAGCCGACATTTTTAAATCCCCTGGCCACCAATTTTTTAAAAACAAAATTTTATCGGGCCCCAATGTTTTTTTAACTTGTAAGAGGGGCCCTGGCACCAATGTTTCTTTTTTTTTTTTTTTTTTTTTTTTTTTTTTTTAACTTATAAGGGAGCCCTGACCATCGATATGTTTGTGTGTGTGTGTGGGGGGGGGGGTTATTTTTTTAGAGCTGATGTCTTTATGGTCTTTTAACTGGCTTGGGTGCCCTGTGATTTCTAATGGCAGCCCTGAATCGCATTGCTGCCATGCAGACCAAGTGATCTCTTTCACATTCTGTTAATTTGCATTTTTCGCTTAAGATTAATGCATGTCTGCAACACCTGCCTACCAGATAGTAGATTCATTCTCTGGCTAAGCTATAATTTTTTATCTATTTTTGTTTATTATTTGTTATACTCTAAAAGTCATCTCCTATTCATCAAGTCAGTAATTTAAAACCTCTGCCTGTTGGGAAAATGTTATCCAGTATACTAACAATGCATTTTTAAAGTGATCATCCCCTTTATTTGTGGGCTTTATTGCAGATTAACTCAATTTGGGGGCTTTATTGCAGATTAACTCAATCCTCTAAAACCGCTATAGCCATTTGATAAAAGATAAATTGATTAATGTAGTCCCAGATCTTTTAAAATATCCCTATTTACCCAACTGTTCATTTTAATTGCAGGATGACCCAGCCTATAGATGGCGAGGTGAGCCTCAAATGAGCCGTCCACTTGAGTACAGGTAAACCTTGTATATGAATTCTTTTACATTAGCAGCACATAATTTATTCATGTGTATATTTTCTTTATCAAGGATTAAATGTAAAAATATCTTGTTGAAGGCAGCTATAGCTCCCATCAGTGTCTGGCTGAGGATGCTTTTTGTGTTTCTATGCAATAGCTGGAGTGCTGCAAGTTTGGTGTCCCTGGAGAATATGAATATTCTTGTGTTTAGTAGTCTATACATAAAATCATTTGTCGTAAAGGCATATTTCCCCTGTAAATCTGCTTATTTGCACTGATCTATATCTTTTTAAATAATTTTGAGTCCAGGAGGTCATCACTACACTATCTATTATAAACTGGGAATTTCTAGTGTCCTTGGGGCACATTTACTAAGGCACGAATTGTCGAGGGCTTTTAGCGTCGAGCGTCGAATAATTGACGAATAAATATATGATCAAACGATTTTACGAAAAAAATCATAAAGCGTTCGATTGTTCGAAAAAATCATACAGATCGAACGGTTTCAAGCGTTTGATCATACGATCGCTATTCGGGAAAAGACTTAGGGAAAAAAAGTCTATGGGTGATTCCCATAGGCTTCTATTGCAATTCGGTAGGTTCAATCTGGTGAAGTAGGCAGTCCAATAGAAATTTAAAGGGCAAGTTCTTCGACTGGCGAATAGTCGAGCGATCGAATATAAATTTATTCAATGCGACCGATTATTCCATATTCGATGGTCGAAAATACTTAATTTGCATATTTGAATATTCGCACAATTGAAAATAGACCATTCGAGCGAATTTTCGAATTCTTCATGCGAATTTGATAAATCTGCCCCCTAGTGTTGAATGCAATCTCAGCAAATCTTGAAATAACTTCTCCGCTTCAACACACAGGCTTATAAATTTCAAACCGAGTCCTTAATCCCTTTGTAATTTTAGAATTACATGGCTTTTTCTGGAATTATTGGTACCATATCATATGTGGGGAAATTTGTGAATATCAGAAATAATGGCGTGGCTAACTGAACTAAACTCTGTAGGTATTGGGGTTGAATTATTTGATGTCCTGGAGCCTTGTATACTATAACCGTTGTGTTGTTTTCAGTCACTAACTGCTTGTTGTATGCCGTCTGTACAACAGTATACTGTATGTCCTGCAGCTCTGATCTCTGTATTGAATGCATAGCGATGACCATTTTTGGGGCCAGCTTTGCATACTGTATACGTGACTTTCCATGTACAGCAGCTTGCAAAAGTAAGCAGTATTCTCATTTTATGACTAGCAAATCCTGCACTGAATTTTATTTATTTTATTTTTTTAAACATGGCACTATTTTGATGATGCTAATGTTTCATATTTTTTTCTAACAGAAGTGTCATGTTTTAAATTAATATTTTGTTTGTGCTTTAAAATAAAAATATTGCGGAGAAAAGAATTTAGTGCAGAATTTATTAAATGATAATACTAGTTATTTTAGCAAGAACCTATACACGTAAAGTCACGGAATTGAAATATCGTACATTGTTGTACCCACCTTGAATTAAATGGGTGGGAAGATTGTTGGCCTTTTCCTGATTTATATTTCTATAATTCATTACAAATTTCTGTTTTTGGTTATAGTTGCATCATAAAAACTGAACAATTTTTGCTGATATTTTTTTTTTAATCTGCAACAGTCCGTAGCTTTTGTAAAGTATTGGTGCCCTCTAGTGGTCATTTAAATCAATACCTTTTCAGAGTAGGCCAACATTTTCTTTAAAATTATCAGTGTTTTGGTAAAACTTGGTCTAGCAAATAAAAAATTAGACATCTATTATGGACATACGGACTGATTTAGCATCACAGAATATTAGCATTTCAGTGACATTGCTGGTAAAACTATTCTCTTTTTAATTGCCACATCAAGTGGTATAAATATACTCAAGTGGTATAAATATAAATATATATATAAATATATATAATTTATATATAAATATATAATATATAAATACTCCACTGGACCCCCTCCCCCAGCAGTTGCATCATGTTGCCCTATATGAAGCCGGTAACCATTGAACACTGTATGCATTAAACTGGAAATGTAGGATCTAGGACCCTGATATGCTTTATTTGCTGTATCATAGATTTTGCAGTCTACTGCAATAAATTGGTTAAGGGCTATTTATCTTCACAGATAAAAGTACTGGGTTTTTTTTTTTGGCTTTTTTTTTTGTTTTGAACCTGGAGTAAGTACAGGCAAGAGCAAGAAAATGGTAAATCACCCCTTAATCAGATATGTTTAACATTTATTTATTATCCCAATATCAAAATGTTGTCACTTTTGTTATATTGCATTGTACAGAAAAGTGCAATATCTGCAGCATGGCAGGCCTGTGCTGCTGATGGCAGTTGCTTCTTAAAGGGGAACTATTGCAAAAATGAATATTTAATCTAAGCTTCATCACACTGAAATGAAAAACATTCTAAATACAGTATATTCAATTAAAAAATTCTGTACCATTTCTAAAAGGGACCAATTCTGAAATAATGAAGTTTATGTTCACTATCCCTCTCTCCGCATCTGTTTCTCCTCATTCTGTCTTCATTCAGCAGTTGGGTGTCAGATAATCATTGACCGTTAGATCCAATATGGGAGCTTAATTTCCTAGCAGATGTATTAGAGCCCATTCAAATAACTGATTCCAGTAAAAACAAAGTAACTGCCTTTTGCACAAATTCTGCATGTAGAGAGACAGAATTTCTGGTGATTTTAATAGTGAGCTCTAATACATCTTCTAGACAAAAGGAAGCCCCCCTAGAAGATATATTGGCTCTAACTGTCAATTATCTGAGACACAACTGCTGAATGAAGACAGAATCAAAAGAAACAGATGCTGAGAGAGGAATAGTTAATGTAAACCTGAATATTTCAGAAACTGCACAGAATTTTTAATTGGTTGTATTTAGAAAGTTTCTTATTTCAGTATAATGCTTATGTTAAATTTTCATTTTCACATTACTTTCCTTTAAATATATGCCTTAAAGGGAATTTACACTAGCTAATTTTGGCTTTCCTTGTTAAAGGGATCCTGTCGTGATTTTTATGATGTAGTTTTTATTTTTAAATTAAATTGCAAATAATTCACTCTACCATATAAAAATTTAATTCCTGAACCAGAAAGTGTATTTTTTTGGATGTAATATTGGTGTGTAGGCAGCCATCTTAGGTCATTTTGCCTGATCATGTGCTTTCAGAAAGAGCTAGAACTTTAGGATGGAACTGCTTTCTAGCAGTCTGTTGTTTTCTCTACTCAATGTAACTGAATGTGTTGCAGCATGGCATAAATTTTGCTATTAAAGGTTGTTTTAGATTTAAAACACAATAAAAAGGTAAAAAGAAAGGTTAGTTTGTCCTTTAGAATCGTAGATTCCTGCTGATCCTTTCACAGTCTCCCAACTGTATACGAGAAGGTTAAATATGGAGAAATGGATCAACGCCTTTGGCTATGGAAAGAAATCAAAAAACAAGCACCCTGTGCATATACACGACTTAATACTGTTTTTCCGTGTTTTAGATCTACCAGACAGCTGTTCTCTTGTGTTAGGGAGCTGCGATCTGGTTACCTTCCCATTGTTCTATGGTTAGGCCCCTGGGGAGGGAGGGGGTGATATCACTCCAACTTGCAGTACAGTAGTAAAGAGTGACTGAAGTTTATCAGAGCACAAGTCACATGACTGGGGGCAGCTGGGAAACTGACAATATGTTTAGCCCCGGGTCAGATTTCAAAATGAAATATAAAAAAAAAAAATCTGTTTGCTCTTTTGAGAAACAACCGAAAAACCTGCAACAAAAAATAGAGCAAGGCAGAGGTAATGAAGGTAGATATTGGACTGGATATTCTGGGGTGTCCTCAAAACAATATATGACACTCAAAACTAACACATGGGACTTATACCACCCAGATCCAGATGTCCAGTAACCACAAATAGTCACATGTACAAATCAAAGTAAAATTGTATAAAAGGCAATATTTCTTCACCACCATGCCATATGAGATCAGCGCATTGGATTGCCACATGTGCGGATCTCCAAACACTTATTCAGCGTCTACCATTATGATCGCAGCTGCACTGCTCTCATTACACTCCTAGCGCTGAATATACCATTTGAACTTTCTGTATGTGTTTTCCCGACTGTTTGTCCTTCAGCACTTACAAGGATATCCTGCAGGATTTTTCCCGCACATATGTAAATCTGCGAGTAGTACCAAGTGTCTGACCCCCCTTCCTTTCCATCCATTTTGGACATTTGATTTTGGATTGCCAATTTTCAATCTTGGACATTGGCCCGGGACATGAATTTGCCTACTGGATTGTAAATGAGCCATTTAATTTAGGGGAGCACACCTGGATGGACACCATCAGGATAGGACTTACATCAGTACCTGGCCCGTTGTGTCCATAATATGCTTTATATTTTATGCTTACCTTTTTTGACTTTTTAGTCATTATTGGGGGTTGGCATGTATTGCTGGGGCAATAGTCCCAGCACTCCTGCAGCACTGTTTGTTTTTAATTGTTTTTAAGTGTCTCGTATGTCATGGTGGTGAATAAATATTGCCTTTTATACAATTTTACTTTGATTTGTACATGTGACTATATGTGGTTACTGGACATCTGAATCTTGGTGGAACAAGTCCCATGTGTTAGTTTTGAGTGTCTTTTGAGAAACAGATTTCAGTGCAGAATTCTGCCATATCATTACATTGAAGATTGGCACAGGTAAAACACATTAATTTGGTAATTGCTTAAAGTTTCATCAAAATCATCTGATGTGATTTACCAGTGCCAATCTTCATTGTACCAGGTACAAAGGTATTTGAGTCAATTGGTCACCTGTGAATAGTTCTGATTTTGTTTTGGTGACGAATAGCATTGTGTGCTATCACCCTGAAGCTAATTGATTGTGGGTCTAAAGCAACATGTTGCTCTCTAACCCCTTGGATGTTGCTCCCAGTGGCCTCAAAGCAGGTGTTGATTTTTGAATTACTGGCTTAGAGGCAAGTTTTGGTTGCATAAAAACCATGTGTACTGCCAAACATTCTCTCCTGTAGGCTGCCAGTTTATATAGGGGTTACCAAAAAGCCAATCAGAGCTCTTATTTGACATCCACATGGGACTTTTTCATGCTTGCGTTGCTCTCCAACTCTTTTTTTAAATTTAAATGTGGCTCACGAGCAAAAAAAGGTTGGGGACCCCTGGTCTAAAGGAAGCTGACCCCATTCAGAATCTTGCTATCATGAGCAGAATGATCACGTCCCCATTCATAAACAAAAACACAGCATCTGGCCCTTGTATTGGTCATCTTGAGCTGCCATCTTTATTACCAGACTGTTATTTTGTTTATATTGTCATTATGTCAAAGGCAATGGATCTTCCAACTTACAGATCATTGCTCCATGGTAAGATCATGGCTTCTGGACGTTATTCATATTCCCGTGCAGAATATCCATTTACAACTCCTTAATTGGGGAAATAAAATAATTATATGGAAAGACATTTTGTAAGCACTTGAATCAAGGTCTTGTGCAGTTTTAGAATCTGCTGTACTTGCAATGTAACCTGATCTTTGTCTTGCTAGGAAGATTTATGGAAAGTATTACCGGTAACTTTTTTCTACAAGCATTCTGTGTTCAGCTGGAGTGCACAGCGTTTCCTCTGGGATGTGACACAAGAACCTCTTTAAAAATCATTTTTTATACTGTAAACGACTTTTTTTAAGACACAACTTTGTATTTATTGATCAGCGTATCCTGAATAAAAATCCATAAACTTTTTATTCTATGGGAAAGAGCAGACTGTTTTGTTAAACTTTCCTTTAGTTTGTCTGTTTCAGTTGTTATCATTGTTTTCATTGTTGGTTTATGATAACCCATCCCTGAAAAATAAGTACAAAGTTGTGTCTGAAAAAAAAGTGGGTTTCAGTATTAGAAAAAAAGAGCCTAATTAGCACCAGGCATGGGACAGCATGGAGACTTCTGTTCTGCTATTAACTTGCCACTTATCTTGCATTCAGTCCTTAAAGGACAAGGAAGTCTAAAATAGAATAAGACTAGAGATGCTGTATTTTGTATACTAAACATAAACATGAACTTACTGAACCATAAGGCTAATCAAACACATGATTTATGTTTTCAAAGTTGGCCACAGGGGGCTGTCATCTTGTAACTTTGTTATACATCTTTGCAAGACCAAGACTGTGCACATGCTCAGTGTGATCTGTGCTGCTTAGAGATCATCATAAATAATCAAAACAGCACAAGTCAAATAATATCTGCCAGAAGCCGATACAGCAAGACTGATTAATAATCAGAATATACAGACTGCACTGGGTCCTGTGTTGTCATGTAATCTAATGTGGATTTTATAGTTTTTGTATTGTTTAATACAAACTTTCTCCAACTCTGCAAAACCAGTGGCTGCAGCAAAATAATCCTCCAAATAGAATCCCAGTTTATCTCTTTAAATCTGGCTCCATGATCTTGTCCTTGCACCTGGAGTTGGGAACAATAAAGGGGATGTAAAGGCAAAAATAAAATCCAATACAAATCTCTACACGGTGACCGACTGCTCTACAGGGAAACAAACAAAGCTGCTGGAGTTAAGAAAGTATGGGAAGTAAGACGGGGGCTCCCCCTGCTGTTCATAAGTATGATTGTTTCACTGCCCAGCAGTAAGAGACTGGCTGACAATTCTTATCCACAGCAGTAAATGAAGGGAGAATTTCGCTGCATACAGTCAGGTCTCTTTTATAAAAACGATACGCATTTTTTAATTAAAGTATGTTGGAAATAGGTTTCATTTTTATTAATGAAAGCAAAAATGGGATTTAATTTTTTTGCCTTTTCTTGTCCTTTAAAACTGTTTCCTGGATTAGAGTATCCCTTGCAATGAGCTTTCATTTTAAGTACAATAAACAAAATAATAGAAACATTTAAATTTCTTTTCTCATATTTAATTTCTTCCTTACAATATTTTATGTTGATGTGTAGGTAAAGAATGTGGTGATTTTCAAATCATATAAACTCTATTTAATTGTAAATAGTAAAAAAGACAACATATGAAATGTAGAAACGGAGACCCCAATATTTTCAAAGGACATGGAACATGGCATGGGCCAACTGAATTAGTTTTCTCTGGGATAGTACCTATAATATAGTGTGAATCTTTCTAATTTGCCATTTTACTAGTATTTCTTTAGTATCTAGCAAGACATAAGACATATCCTGTTTCATTTAGAATTCATCACAAAATTGTTCAAACATCCACAGTAGATTACACTGGTGGGAATAGTGTCATGCTGCTGACTTTGATGATATCAGCTTGTCATTGCACACATGGGGTGGATTTCTGGCCAAAATTATGCACACGTATTTTCTGCACTGAAGTCCACCATGTGTGTGAAGTTACGTTGATGACATCAGTCAATTGTGTTTGTCTAGTGTATAAAGTGCCTTTCTTTTAAACATAAAAAAATTAAGATACCAGATGGGTATGGGACCTATTATGCAGAATGCTCAGGACTTGGGTTTTTCCGGATAATAGATCTTTTGATTTGGATATTCTAGAAAATCATGTAAACATTATATAATTATATAAACCCAATAGCCTGGTTTTGCCTCCAATAAGGATTAAATATATCCTAGTTTGGATCAAGTACAAGGTACTTTTTTATTAGAGTCAAGGGAAATCATTTTTAAAAATTTTAATTTCATTATAATGAAGTCTATGTAATTCAGAGATTTCTGGATAATAGTTTCCAGATAGTCGATCCCATACCTGCATAACTATGCGTGATGGATGTCTCATCACACACACACTGTAGTTGCAGGTCTTGAGCAGTCGGTGTCATGTCAACAGTTTCTCTAAACAAAACAAAAAGGCATTCCATTTGCCTTAGTGTTATACACATATAAATCTGTACATTTCTTCTCAAAATTCCACCTTATCCGCATAAAATACAGTGAGTACAAAAGAACAGTGTTTGAGTGATGACTTCCAGTATTAAGAGATTGCAGATAAGAATTGTGTTGAATGGCAACTTGTCATAGGATGTATAGGCACACACACACACACACACACACACTTCCGGGGTGTTCCAAATGCACTGCTCAGCAGATCCTCAGTCCGTTAACCACAAAGAAATATATTCTGTCTGGAAATTGGGGGCATACTGGCTGCCAAGGTATTGAATCTAATCATACTGAAACTGTCAAAGCTTTTTTTTTTTTTTTTTTTTTAATCCTTTTGAAATGTGGATGAACTGTGGCAACAGCATAAACACACAAACCTTTTATACCCAAGTCAGCAAAAAACTACAGAAAAAACAGCAAAGGAAGCAATCAACTTTATCTGCGCAACAATCTGATTAGCTCATGGCTTTTCTGCTAGCAGCCACATATCTACTGATTACTTGCATTGTATCTCAGAAGTGTAGTACATTTACAGAGAAAATCCAAGTAATAGTTTAGATTTGTAACTTCCCTTGAAGGTTTTGAGTTATTTTTATTCAGCAGCTCTTCAATTTTAATCTTAAAGTAAAGGTGGCGATGTCTCCAAACGAGCAGATCTCTCCCCGATATGCCCACATTGAAGTGGGCGATATCTGGCTGATCCGATCGTTGGGCTATATGCATCCAAAACGGGTGGTCGGGTCACAGAACCCGCAGAAACACACAAATATACGGCTGCGAACTGACGGGACTTTCGGCCAGATAACGATTGGGGAAGCCCGTCGGATGTCCCCACACACAGGCCAGTAAGTTGCCGACTCGGTCTGTCGGCTGCTTTTATTGACCCGTGTATGGGGGCCTTAACATAAAAAAAAAATTGTTATTATACTACGGAAAAAAAAAACACCAACAGATGGTAAACTTTGAAATCGAAAAGTCTTTATTAAGAAATAACGCGACGGGGTGATCCATCGTGCGGTGCTGGAGTTCTCCTCCCTGAATATCTCCTGTAAGGAAGACGGGGACGAGAAATTGAGCACCACACAACGGATCGCCTTATCGCCTTTTCTGAAGTGGAGAGCAGGCGAAGTTTCGGTAGGTTATTTCTGAGTCTGCTGCAAAGGGTGATTTAAAAATTTAGGGGCATTTGCCGGGCATAGCAAGTAGGCTGGGGGGAGTGGGGCTTTACAAAGAGTCGGAAGTAAAAGGCAAATAACTATAAAACTATAAAAAATAAATAATGAAAACCAATTGAAAAGTTGCTTAGAATTGTCCATTCTAAAAGTTACCTGGAAGGTGAACTGCCCCTTAAGGGTAGGGACAGACAGGGAGATTCGGGGAGATTCTGTCGCCTGGCGTTTTTAGCAGGCGACAATCTCCCTGAATTTCCTTCTCCCTGTCTGCCAATCGTAAAAGGGACAAAGCGCCTGTGCAGACGCGGCGCGGCGATTTCCGGAATCGCCCGAAGATACCTCTTGAGGAAACTTCGGGCGATTCCGGAAATCGCCGCGTCTGCACAGGCGCTGGCGCTTTGTCCCTTTTACGATCATCAGACAGGGAGAAGGAAATTCGGGGAGATTGTCGCCTACTAAAAACGCCAGGTGACAAAATCTCCCCGAATCTCCCTGTCTGTCCCTACCCTTAAGAAACAACTATTATGTAACTGTAACAGAATAAATATCTGAATGAAAAGAATAAAATAGGAGGCTGATTTAGTCAAGCTGTTTGTGTGTCTTGAGATCTACTGATGACCAGCTAAAGGTCTACTGATAGATCCTAATCTACCCTTTGGAAACCCCATTACTAACTTCTCTGTGGTATCCAACCAACCAGTAGCAATCTAATCAAATTTTTCTTTGAAACCAAACCTGACCTGGTGCACATGTCCAGGTGATCTGCACTATGGTTAAAATCAACTATACTGCTTTCATCTGGTATAGTGCCTATGGATTGGAGGAAAGCTGATGTCATCCCAATATCTAATGCTAATGGACTCCTGCTGCACAAATATGGCAGCCCCTTCATACAGGAACATGGGGGATCATACAGGTAATGTAAAAGCATCATGCAAATACTTTATGGCAAAGTTAGAAGTAGCTTTCAAAGCCAATTTTATAATAGATGTAAAAAAGAGTTTATTTCAGGTGTCAGTAGAAGGGGTTGGATGGAATACAGAGTTATGGAAGATAGGTCATAGTACAAGTTGCATAGTTATAGTTACATAGTTAAATTGGGTTGAAAAAAGACAAAGTCCATCAAGTTAAACCCCTCCAAATTAAAACCCAGCATACACACACACACCCCTCCACTCTTTCACACAAACCATATATGTCCATAGCTATACTAACTGTAGAGTTTAGTATCAAAATAGCCTTTGATATTATGTCTGTCCAAGAAATCATCCAAACCCCTTTTGAAAGCATCACCAGAATCAGCCATCACAACATCACCCGGCAGTGCATTCCACAACCTCACTGTCCTCACTTCAAATGAAAGTCCTTTTCTTCTAGTCTGAAGGGGTGGCCTCTGGTGCAGTGATCCTCTTTATGGGTAATAAGGTCACCTGATATTTATCTATAATGTCCTCTAATGTACTTCTAAAGTGTAATCATGTCCCCTCGCAAGCACCTTTTTTCCAGAGAAAACAACCCCAACCTGGACAGTCTACCCTCATAATTTAAGTCTTCCATCCCTCTAACCAGTTTAGTTGCAGTCTCTGCACTCTCTCCAGTTCATTTACATCCCTCCTAAGGACTGGAGTCCAAAACTGCACTGCATACTCCAGATGAGGCCTTACTAGGGATCTATAAAGAGGTATAATTATGTTTTCATCCCTTGAGTTTATGCCCTTTTTTATGCAAGACAGAACTTTATTTGCTTTAGTAGCTACAGAATGACACTGCCTCAGAACTTTTTATCTATAAAAACCCCAAGATCCTTCTCACTTAAGGTAACTCCCAACACACTGCCATTTAGTGTATAACTAATCCGCTGATCCAGGGACTAGTCCGATTGCCATTTTGGAGTCAGGAAGGACTTTTTTCCCCCTCTGAGGCAAATTGGAGAGGCTTTGGATGGGGTTTTTTTTTACCTTCCTCTGGATCAACTAGCCATTAGGCAGTTAATAAAAAAAAAAGATAAAAGGTTGAACTTGATAGACGTGTCTTTTTTCAGCTTAGCTCACTATGGTACTAAATACACACATCTGTGGCCTGCTATAGTAACATAATAGGAAATCGCTTGGGCAGTCATCTCTAGTTTTTCGATTTCCAGCAGCATTAAAAATAAGCAGACCTCATAAACCAGGGGTGTCCAAACTTTTTGTAAGAAAGCCCGGAGGTGAAAATGTGTGGGGGCCGACCATTCAGGGCTGAACTCCACGGATGATTTGCGTGTGATCCAACACGCTGAGCAAAAACACATGCATCCGTTGTTTAGCCCTTAGCCTGACATTCTTTGAACCATTATTATTTCATTGGCATGCTGCTGTTAATCAGCTGTGTGGGGCTATGAAGGCAAATTAATATATCTGAAGCCCTGGAATCTAGGTTGAGACAAATACAGTTTTAATCTGGCATTTTATCTAAAACTAAAGAAAAAATCTGGCAAAATGTTATGCAAAATGTGCCCTTTAAATAGACTTATTATTATTATTACTAACTGGGCAATGGGCAGAGTCCCCCTCCTCCTATATCCTTTGTGACATGACCTTTCCTTGGGAACCAGGCATTTCAAGCTGGGCCGCATTCATACCCATCCTGGGCCGCAGTTTGGACACCCCTGTTAGAAACTGATACAAGAATCTTATGGATAAGACTAGGCTAAAAAATATATATTTTTCTGTAAGGGAACGATAATAGCCACATACAGATAAATGGTTAGACCACACCAACAAATAAAACAGCCAAATAAGAAGACTTAAATAGAAGTAGACATTTTAGCAGCAGTTTCATAGTGTTAGGTGGAGTGGTTATACTTTATTAGGTTTAATTAACCACATTCTGCTGTAGCACTTCTTTCCATAAGTGGGTGCCGCCTGGCAGTCGCTGTCAATCACAACAGAGGGCATATGTAACATTAATATCTACATTCTTTACTGACACAAGGAAAAGATATGTTAGTCTTTTGGAAAAGCCCTTGAGATTTATCGGGGTACTTGACAAATTACACTTTGACCACTAGCTGTCACCAAACCCTTGAAGTTACTCTTCTGCAAATGTTTCCAATGGAAAGTAACAATGTAATGATTAATTCCATTGCCTACCATATGACTACTTCCCTGAAAACAGCTGGTATATATTTAACTGTATCATACAATAAATCACACAGGATTTTTCACCCCTATATGGTACTGTAGCCATTGCTTTGAATTATGTTTGCTTGGAACCAGTTCACATTACCCAGGGCTAGCTCACTTAAAGGGCACACAACAGATTACACTAAATAGGACTGTTCTGTCTACTATTCAGGCAGATTACGTCACTCCCAGTTTAAATACTATAAACCTTCTCCTGTAATGAAACTATGGGAGGGCCAATTGACAGATGAAGGGTGCCCTTTGTTTGCAGTTCACTAAACGGTCGCTAGAGCCAGGTGCGGTTTTTTTTTTCTGCATTTAGAGTATGATAATGAATGCTGTTCATTACACACAGTCAACAGTAAGTTAGTGGAGATCCAGTAAGCCAATTAGCCATTTATTTCCCATCCAGTACTTTGTAGCTGACCTTCCTTGGCAGTGCTATGTGATGCCACCACTGAATGGCTTGTTTGTAGCAATATTGTCACATTACTTGATAAGATCTACCAGAAGTTGGAAGGAATCATTGGCATATTACATATTGTTTTTATCTGTATTGTACTCATTTATTAGCAAGTGTAGCAAGTGTGTTTGTTTATTACAGCCAAGACTTGTTTTAGGCCAGTAACATTGTTTGAATGGTGTTGATCATTCATTGCTCATTCAAGTTATGTGAACTTCCAGAAACCTGAAACAATTACTGCGCAAACATTGCGGCTGTTTCCGCTCCACGGTGCCCTTCCTTATTTGGTTTCAGCAGTTACTAGGAGGAGAAGCTGTAGTTAAAGGGATACTGTCATGGGGAAAAAAAAATGTTTTTTCCAAAATGCATAAGTTAATAGTGCTGCTCCAGCAGAATTCTGCATTGAAATCCAAAAGAGCAAAAATAATTTTTATATTTCATTTTGGAAATCTGACATTGGGCTAGACATATTGTCAATTTCCCAGCTGCCCCAAGTCATGTGACTTGTGCTCTGATAAACTTCAATAACTCCTTACTACTGTACTGCAAGTTGGAGTGATATCACCCCATCTTCTTTTCCCCCAAGCAGCCTAAACAAGTCAACTTAAAGGTGAACCACCCCATTAATATTTAGTACAAGTATGGGACCTGTTATCCAGATAACTGTAATTTGGATCTTCATACCTTAAGTCTATTAGAAAACCAAGTAAACATTAAATAAACCCAATAGGCTGGTTTTGCTTCCAATAAGGATTAATTATATCTTAGTTTGGAACAAGTACAAGCTACTGTTTTATTATTACAGAGAAAAATAAAATCATATTTAAAAATCTGGATTATTTGATAATAATTGAGTCTATGGGAGATGTTCATTCCATAATTTGGAACTTTCTGGATAACGGATTTCCGGGTAGCAAATCCCATACCTGTAGCAGCTACTTGTCAAGACTACAAAACACTAGGAAATACCCTGCCATAGACAATACTGAGAATTGCCTCTGCTAAAACTTAATACAGGTATTGGATCCCTTATCCAGAAACCCGTTATCCAGAATGGAATATGCAATGGCTGTCTCCTAAATTATTTCCTGTAAATAATAAAACAGAAGATTGCACTTGATCCAAACTAAAATATAATTAATCCTTATTGGAAGCAATACCAGCCTATTGGGTTTATTTAAAGTTTACATGATTTTCTAGTAGACTTGAAGATTCAAATCCAAAAACCCCAGGTCCCAAGCATTCTGGATAATAGGTCCCATACCTGTATTACTGTTGTTGTAAACATATAGCGCTGACGTAGAGACCATTATCCGTAATTATCTCCAATCAACGTCCCTTTATTTCAAGTTTCAGGAAACATAATGCGATCATGCACAGGTTGTTTTATTTAGTTATACAGTAGCAACATTCAAGTAAGTGGCAACATTAAAAAAAAAAAGTGAAGTAATCTTCCTTTTTACATTCAAAAGGATTCAGCTATTGTCCTGAAGGTTAGGAATTGTATTGTATAGCCATGCTATACAGAGAGAATACTTGTTTTATAATAGTCTATGGGTGGAAAATACAGTTTTTTGGGGGGGATTTTGTATCTTTTTTTTTTTCCTGCTGTTTTCGCATACATTTTTGAAACTGTTACAGAATTGTTGAAGTATATATTCGTTGATTGCAAAGCTAAAATTGAAAATGATACATTTATAGGTTTTTTCCTGTTTTACACAGATCTTTTGACTTCCTATGGGGGGGGGGTGAATGAAATCCACCATACTACAAGTCATTAGGGTTGCCACCTGGCTGGTATTTTACCGGCTTGGCCAGTAACCATGACGGTTCGTTCCAATGTTATTAATAAAGAATAAAATATAGTATGATCATTTATTTTTATTTATAAAAGTTGGTAACCCTAATAGTCCTAGTCAAGTGCTTGGCTGAGCTGCCGGGAACAGGCAGAGGAGTAAAGCCCTTGTGAAGAATGCACAGTGATCAGCTTCACTTTCTAGATTCCATTGCTGTCCGTTCTGGTGTTTTTCATGTCTAGTGTTGACAGAGACGTCATTTGGTTGATAATGTTTCTAGTCCTCGAGTTTTCAAAACTTTGTTCCACTGCCCTTCAAAATTATAACGTGAAGTACGGTTTATATAAATCAGTGGAGCCTTCTCACCCTAATGCCACGGGATTATCTGATTTATTTGCCTCGTGACTCTTAAGGTTGCCATACACGGGCCGATATCGGCCCATGTATGCGGCCCTCTGACGGGCTTTCCTGATCGATATCTGACTGAAAGTCGACCAGTTGCCGAACAGGCGGGACTAAAATCGGATTGCGGCCGCATCTGTTCGTTGATTCAGTCCTGCCATCCACCCGCCCATATGGCCTCCCTTATGATCTGATCATAGGGCCCACGATCAGATGCCCTCAAGGTGGGCATATCGGGGAGAGATCCGCTCGTTTTGCGACATTGCCAAATGAGCGGATCTCTGTGTAAGGCCACCTTTAGACTTTTTTCTTCATGCCACCTAATAAACACAATGTGTGGCATAATTTTATGATTTTTTTAGTCCTCTTTTTCTTGTGGTTGTATCACAGATGTAAATGTGTTTTTCTTGATCTCTTCGGCTACAAGTTGGAGACCATTTCAGATGTTCAGGTTTTTGTAGGATATTAATAGATACCAGTCTAATGTGAATTACCAAAACATTGGTTAATATTGGTTGTCCTGGGACAACACACTTTAAATAACTGATTAGCTATTTAGGTGGCTTTATGTGGTATACAGATAGCTGTCTTAGCTTTCCTACGTTTTGTTGGTTAAGCTGCAGGAAGTTATTAACAGGTGCGTTTACTTTTGGTATCTTCAGACATGGTTTCATTAGCATATCAAATGCAGCATACTTTAGAGGTCACAAAAAAGGCTAAAATGATCCATTATCTTTGTCTTTGATAAGGATAGTTTTGCTTCTTCAACAGCAGTTGTACACCTCTTCTGATATCCATAGCATTAGCATGATAAGAAATCAGAAGTCTTTTTTTAGCACTGCTACAGACAGTGGTGCTAAATTTACTAGTGGTGTTAAAGGACAAGGAAAGTGAAACTAAAGTAGGTAGAAATGTTGTACATGATGTTTTGTGCTTCTGTACCAGCCCAAGGCAACCACAGCCATTTAGCAACAAATATATGTGTCTCCAAAGATGCCCCAGTAGCTCCCCATCTTCTTTTCTTCTGAGTCACTGATTCACATGCTCTGTGCTGATGTCGGTTACTGAGCTTATGGATGGACTCAAAATATACAGAACACATAGAATAGAAATGTCACAATATAAGGCTGATTCAGTGTTGGACTGGCCCACAGGGATACCAGGAAAACTCCCGGTGGGCCCAGGTGTCAGTGGGCCCTCTTGCTTCTAACAATTTGGCCTATTTCATGTTCATTCCCCATTTCTTTATGTGGAAAAAGAGGCTTAATAATGGAAGAATAGAGTATAGTAAGTAGATCTAAAGGAATAGGAGAATAAAGAGTTTAAGTGAGGAGAGAAGGAATGATAGTTTGGAAAGTTGGGCCCTTGGTCTAAGGTTTTCTGGTGGGCCCCTGGTCTAAGGTTTTCTGGTGGGCCCATGGTCTAAGGTTTTCTGGTGGGCCCCTGGTCTAAGGTTTACTGGTGGGCCCCTGGTCTAAGGTTTTCGGGTGGGCCCCTGGCATCCCAGTCCAACACTGGGCTGATTAGTCATTAATACAGATAATTACTACACAACAGCACAGAAACCAATGCAATTAACATCAGAATTTACTAATAATCCCTGTAGAATCATTTTATATTACAGGCCAGCCTAATTTTCTGTTTGATAATTTGCAACAACCCCTAATCTTAGCTGCTCAGAGCCCACTGAGCTTGAGTGTCGCAGACACTTTCCAAGATGGTGACCCCCTGTGACAAGTTTGAAGTTATGGATCATTGCTGCTATTGACAAGCTGAAACTTTAGGCAGTTGCAATATGTTCAGTATATAAAACATGGTATTTTTAGCCCTATTCATATTTAGACTTTCCTTGTCCTTTAAATATACTAGTGGTGTATATTATGGGCTCACTACCGGCATGGTTCATCTGAAATTAAAATAGTCATTCAAAACTGATCTAGCCATTTATAGCCACAAGGAAACCCACAAACCTATAACCTCTCAAGCAACTGTCTTACCATAACCTCTTGCCAAATGTCATATTTATTTAGCATAAAAATTCTCACTTTTATTGGAGGAAAACCGAAGAAAATGACTGTCAGTGATTGCAGATGCCTTATTACTTCATCAGTCTTTCTGGTCTATTGTGTGACTGTGATCCCCTAAGCCTCACAATAAAGGAGCGTACTATACACATGTGACAAATTTATAAAAGACTTTCTGCACGTTTTAAGTCTTGGGCTGACGCCAGAGCACTCACTTTACTGCAACTGACATCATCAAACCCTAAGAAAACTTTGGAAGATTAAGCATATTAGGAACAATTGATGTGCATATACCCTATTATTAATACTTCCAAACAAAAGGCTTAACACAAACCAACCTAACCAACACAAGGGCAACAAATGATTTGGTAGAGTTTTTAAGGGGAGTGTTAAAGAAATTTGCCATAAACTGTTTTTAGCTCTCCTTGATGTCCGTCATAATCTGTACATGACAGACCTCCTTTTAAAGGGATTCTGTCATTATTTTTATGGCGTCGTTTCTCTTTCTAAATTACACTGTTTACACTGAAAATAATGCATTCCACCGTGTAAAATCAAGTTCTGAACCCATCCATCTCGGGTCATTTTGCCTGGTCAAGTACTTTCAGAAAGAGCCAGCACTTTAGCATGGAACTGCTTTCTGACAGGCTCTTGTTTCTCCTACTCGGTGTCACTGAAGGAATCATAGTGGGAAATGGATTTTTACTATTGAGTGTTGTTCTCATATCTACCAAGCAGCTGTTATCTGTTTACCTTTCCATTGTTCTGCTGGAAGGGTGGGGTGATATCACTCAAACTTGCAGTACAGCAGTAAAGAGTAACTGAAGTTTATCAGAGCACAAGTCACATGACTGGAGGCACCTGGAAAACTGAACATATGTCTAGCCTCATGTCAGATTTCAAAATTAAATTTAAAAAAATTGCTCTTTTGACAAATTGATTTCAGTGCAGAAGTCTGCTGGAGCATTATTATTATTATTGATGCAGTATCTTTTTCATTTTATACATCATTGTATTGTGATGATTGTATAATTTAGGTATTGTTCCATCTTTTAGAGAAAGCAAAGATGCCTACAAGAAAAAACCATACTACCATCCTAATATCGGTCCCAGAGAACGCTCACCACACAGAAGAGACTCTCCTTTTGTCCGGGACTCTCCCGTTACTCGAAAGGATTCTCCACATAGTAGATCTGGTTCCAGTGTTAGCAGCAGAAGCTATTCACCAGAAAGAGGAAAATCCTACCCTTCCCACCAACACAGAAGAAGTAGGTACTTTATGATTATAATAAGTATTGGCAACAGTTATGTCCTTTTGAATACCAGTTCACTTCATGAACCATTGCAATGTAAACTGTGGGTGCACAGACTTTACCAATGCAGGGCTGATTTAATGACGTTATCACCAACCATGGAGGAGTACTCCCTAAACTTATGTAGCAACTTTCCCGGGTGCTGGTAAATAAAGTGACATAGCACTGCGCTCATTGGGAATACTTGTGGAAAAAAAAAATCAAAATTTATATTTTAAATAAATTTAGATTTTTTTGATTTCACAAGTATTCCTGTTTCGTGGAAAAGTGGAGGTATTTCCAGGAACAACATTTTTTATGTATGGGGTCCAAACCAGGGACTACTTTTTAAGACACTGAAGAAAGTAGATGCTATAAACCTCCCAATTCAAGCACAGCTGTTATTTCACTGTTTACAAATGTAAGTTAAAACAGCTTTAGGCTGGGGACAGACAGGGAGATTCGGGGAGATTTAATCGTCTGTCGATTGACAATCTCTGCCCGTCTGCCCCAACCCATAAGAACTGTTGAGTCTAATGAAAGATTACACATTATTTAAGCAAAGATGCAAAATGATATATTGTAGTGATAGTCTTGATCAATTGAAACGATGGCTTCTTGTCCAGCATATTTATGGCTTGGAAGTAGTACAAAATGCTTTTGACCAAAGTCTGCATAGTTCAAGCCATTTATTGCAGTTTTACTTTATGAAGCAGTCAAAACAATACTAATGAGGGAAAACACATTATCCCATAATCGGGTTGTTTTATCTGCAGTTGTTTTATATTCTTATATGTCTTATTATTCTATAGTCTTATTTGGTCCTTAAAAGGTAAAACAGATTACCAGTATACCCTTTGTTGTGACTGTTTTGTTAGCAGGAGTTCATTATGCAGGGTAGATTATTTGTGCATTTAATTATATACCTGGCAAGGACCAAACACGGAGTAGCCTAAATTTTCCAGTTAGCCCTGTTTAGCTGGAAATATTAAAATAAATTTCGTGCTTAAAACATCACGCAAAAAGTATGTACGGCCCAAGCTGAACAAGGGAGTACATGGCCTAATGAATGAAATGGCTATTTGTTACTAGAATTCCTGGAACTTAATGCAAAATCCTTTTAGGAACCCCAAACCTTTAGATATATTGTAAAAGACTAGTACCCTTACAATACTCCTTCTATTGCATCCTTTGCTTAACACCCAGTATTGCAAAAAAACAACTTTATTTGATTTGCTTATTGTGATTTAATTTGTGATATCATTGATTAATATTTGTTATATAACATAGTAAATAATGTGATGCCTGATGGAAGTACACCCCCCCCCCCCCATTCCCCTTGAAAACTTTTTTGGAATACATGTAAATACTCTTTGCTTTGGAGTGTGCATTATATGAGAACATGGCTTGTTTTTTTATTTTGTTCATATAGTGCTGTTTGTTTTCTCCATACAAAGTATGTAGTGACTAAAATACCTGCACGATAGAAATACAGTCTGGAGTTTGAAATTCAAATTGTGTGGTTATTGTTACATAGGACTCTGAAATCAGGAACTTTTTCAGCAAAGAAAACCTGGAAAGTGGAATTAAACATGGCCTGCGCTCCTTTTGTCTTCATTTAGTCCAAAATTAATGATTTCTAAAGACAATCAGGCTTATTGAACTACACTCTTGTGGAAAATGATTAACTGTTCAGATTCTAGGTTGTCCTGCAAGTTTCTACGGATTGTAATGTATATAACTGTTTCTTTCTAAAATTGTTTTATTCTTAGGCAAAGAGCGGTCAAGTACGCATCCTCCAGCATTATCCCCTACAAGTTCTGCTGCAATTCCTCCTACAAAGGTACGGTTTTCTTTTGCTGTTTGCAGCTGTGACACTGAGTACAAAACCTAGATGAACATATCTGTTATTTAGCTGAATCCTTATTAGAACATGGCATTTGATACTACGCTCAAATTTTATTATACAAGCAAAAACATTTCAACTTCTTTGAATAAAATAACTGGTCGTTTCAATCAAGTCATACATTCTTGTAACCATAGATAGGCATGGGGCCTGGTCTCCAGAATGCTGAGGACCTGGGGTTTTCCAATTATGGATCACAATATTTTAAGTCTATTAAACAATCATTTAAACATTTAATTGAACCCACTAGTATTGTTTTGCCTCCAATAACAATTCATCCTATCTTAGATGGGACCAAGAAAATAAATAATGTTTTAAAAGTGTCAGTTATTGTTTTTAAATGGATTCTATGGGAGATTGCCTTCCAATAATTCACAGCTTTCTGGATAACAGGTTCCAAAGAATGGATCCCATACCTTTTATTTATCAGCCATTTTTAGGACAACAGGGTTAAATAATATGCTGTTTGGGCACACACATTTGCACCACATAAATAAGCATTTTCTACCTCAGGGTTTATGCCCTTAAGATGGGCATTGTTCAGTGGCAAAATGAAGATTAACTAATTCCTCAGTAACATTTTTAGGGCACCAAAAGGCTCTGGAAGATGACCAGTATCAATGTGTTTGTGAAACAAGTTACCAGGATCCCTCTTATTCTCTGCACTCTAAATCCTCAGCAGCTGCAGGATCTGATGTCTCTGTTGCAAAGCCCTTGGCCAGTTTTTATCAAATCCTGTCATAGGCAGCTTTCCTCATATTCTTTAGTGCAGAAACTTCTGTGGCCATCCTGAGTGTGCATGTGTGATGCTTTTACTCTTTGCCCCAGAACAGAAGGAGGGTTTTGTCATAAGGATAAGATTTCTTTGAATGGGGACAAAAGCAAGTTATTTAAGACTTTATACTGATAGATATTCCAGTCTGCAGAACAACCCAGTGCTTTCACTGCCCTTTAAATGTTCTGCTTTCTTGTATTTGAATCAATACTAGGGTATTGCAAGGGCTAACGTGACACATTTGTTATTCTTCATTATTTTAAATTCGACCAATGATAAATCTGCCCCCTAGTGACACAGATTAACCAGTTATTATACAGAGATGAACTACCCCATCTACGGCTTGCACCTGAAAATCATAGTTGGAATCATCATGCATTACTGCTTCTAGATCTAAAAGGACAAACTTTTTAGCACGTTTGTTACCAACATTTGTTGTTTTCCCAAGCTTTATGTACCTTATAAGGATTCTGACATGATTTTTATGGTGTAGTTTTTATTTCTAAATTACACAGTTGACACTGCAAATAATTCACTCTACCATGTAAAATTTAATTCCCGAACCAGCAAGTGTATTTTTTTTTTAAATTTATAATATTGTTGTGTAGGCAGTAATCTCAGGTCATTTTGCCTGGTCATGTGCTTTCAGAAAGAGCCAGCACTTTAGGATGGAACTGCTTTCTGGCAGGCTGTTGTTTCTCCTACTCAGTGTAACTGAATGTGTCTCAGTAGAACTTGGCTTTTTACTCTTTAGTGCTGTTTTCAGATCTACCAGGTAGCTGTTATCTGGTTACCTTCCCGTTGTTCTATTGTTAGGCTGCGGGGGGGGGGTAGATATAACTCCATCTTGCAGTAGAGCAGTGACTAAAGTTTATCAGAGCACAAGTCACATGACTGGGGTCAGCTGGGAAACCGACAATATGTCTAGCTCCATGTTGGATTTCAGTACAGAATTCTGCTGGATCAACACTATTAACTGTTGTGTTTTGAAAAAAAAAATTCCCATGACAGTATGCCTTTAAGAGAGTGTGCTTTGTTTCCACCAGTATAAACACAACTGTGCATACACACCAGAAGACATTTTTACTCTCTACAGGGTGCAGAATTAGATAAAAGCAGCCGACTGTCTGACCCAGTTTTTATGGAGGCTGCTTGTAAGTGGGTTGCTGAGAGAATGGAGAAGGTCACTGATGGCAAATTACAAGATGGCACAGAAGAGCATGTAAGAATATTACATTTTAATAATTTTCTTCTCACTGTTGCCTATATATATTTATAGGCATCGTAAATTAGTTTTATTACATTTTATAATATACTATATACAGAAAACTTAATGCTAACATCCAAGATATCTTGGTCATCTTTAGGCTGCCATTATACTTGACTTCTCAATTACCTTTTAAAGGGGAATTCAACCCCCCGGCGCTAACCCCCACCCCCC
>CM044436.1:75248865-75264809 GCA_024363595.1 Xenopus borealis
CCTTTAAAATAACTGAAACCAGTACAAACAAAATTACTGCCTTTTGCACAAATCCTAAATGTAGAGAGACATGATGTCTGGTGATTTTAATAGCATGAGCTCTAATATAATCAGATATATTGGATCTAACTGTCAATGACACCCAACTCATGAATGAAGAGAAACAGATGCTGAGATTATTTTAGAAATGCTGCAGAATATTTAATTTATTGTATTTAGAAAACTTCTTTCAGTGTGCTGAAAGTTCTATTCCCATTTTTTGAGTGGCTGTAGGTTGGTCTTGCCATGTGAATATTCAATTGTCCTGCCCTTTTTGCACTAAAAATTGTTCTAAATAAAACAGCATACTTTTCCCAGAATAATCTTCCAAATATAATCATTCATTTTCTGCACCTTGTCATTGAGGTGCGTGGGAAGCAGACCGTGACTGTTCCTACAAGGGAAGCATGCAAGGCCTAGTTCTTCAAATCCAGAAAGAATACATTTATGTATTTATAGGCATTGTGGAAGACATTTTATGTTTTCTAGCCTTGTGAAATAGAAGGATTTCACTAAAATCTTCATAGCACAAGTATGGGATCTGTAATATAGAATAGTCTGGACCTCGGGTTTTCCAGATAAGGAGTCTCCTTCTGTAGTTTGCATTGTTCTACCTAAAGTCTAAACACTAGTTAAACCCAGCAGGATCGTATTGCCAACAGTACGGATTAATTATATCCAGGCTTGGATCAAGTACAAGGTACTTATTACAGAGAAAAAGAAAATGTTTTTTTATATTTGAATTATTTGATTAGCATAGATTCTATGGGAGATGACATTCTGCAATTTAGAGCTTTCTGCATAACTGATTTCTGGATAGGTGATCCATTATCCATATTTGTATGTTTAGATACAGCCTTCTTTTGTACAGCATGTTTGTTGCAATTGTCTGTGACCATGGAAACCATCTTACATGTTAAGATGGGGGAAAGCCCCAATAAAAAAATGAAGATTAACTTACTTTTGCTAGGAAATAGTCAACCAATAGTAATATGCTAACCTTTATTCTAAGGATGACTTGTCCCTTTAATATACTGTCCCTATAAAATCTGTTCATTGTTGAATTGATATCCACTCCCTAGTTATTGATCATGCTCAGGTTTAGAAAGATTTTGACTATAAACCTGTGTCCTTTAGGGCTCTTACACGCTGCTGTTTTTACCTGAGCTCCTTTGCGTTGCAATGTCTTAGGTCTAGCCACAGGGGAGAGCAGGAGTAGACGCAGTCAATTATTTTGAAGGGGGCTGTACTCATACAAACTCATGTAAGTGCTGTATTCTGGTTGGGGCGCAGCATGTTGCATTTCACCTGCGTTCGTCTCTTACATTCGTCTGTGTGAATACAGCCCCCTTCAAAATAATTGACTGCATTTACTCCTGCAGTCAGCTCTCCTGAACGAAGAAAGTGCAGGGGAGTGCAGGTAGGTACCCTTTGTTAGTATGGGAATTGAGGCTCAATCTATTTATAGTTTTTTTGTGTTTGCAAACTCCAGCAGTGAAAGGACTCTAAATACCAGATGTAACGCTCCGAACCTGCCCCTAGTGTATATTTGACTGTATCTTCTACTGTTTTATTTGTGTTGATTGGAGAGCAGATGTTTTGGGCATTTTAGGACACCATCAGGTCGGGGCTGGCAATAAAACACAGCTGATGAGAGTGTGGGAGCTACATTTGTTTGTACAGCGATACTCTGGCTTTTCAAGTGCAGACCAGAACTTTTACGCTTTACAATGAGGACATTTTACAACTTTAATTGGACTTGCTCCTCTTCAGCTATTGATCTGCTAATTACATTCTGTACTGGCTTTGAATGTGCCGTAATGCATTTAAATGCATGTAACTAATGAATACATTTTGTGGGGTTTCATTTGTAAATGTGAACCTGATGTCTGAGACTTTTTCCAACAACATTTCATAGGTCAAGGGATGTGAGTATTCGTCTGTAACAGTGTTGTCTATGTGCCTCATTGGGGACTGCAAACACCTCAGAGGGGCGGTCTTTTCCAAACAATTTCCACTGCTGCTAATTTCAAAGTGAAAATGGAATTTTGCTTTATTTAACAAAAACATAATTTTTCATTAAAACCGGGACATCAAAGAATTCCATTTCATTGAAGTCTGAGAGCACTGAACCTAAAAATCAAAGTCAAACTATATGACCGAAACTTGACTTCATTGGTGTCTGATGAATCACTGTTACAATAAGTTCTGCTAAATGCTGAGTTGGTTTGAAGATCAATATCTGCCCATGTGTGTAATAAAAACATAAAACAGAACCACGGAGGCCCATTTATCAGAATTTTTATTGGTGGGTGCAACAAAGTGTATTCCTGAAAAACAAAGGTGCAGTTGACAGTTGCACTCATGCAATCATCGACAATTCCCAGTATTTTTCTTTTTTGTAAACCCCCTTTTTCAAGAATAGTTCTGGCAACAATTAGCAACTAGAACAATGCCCTAAAGGTTGTGTGGCATATTTCATTTTTTGTTGCATCTTTTTAGTGTTTTTTTGTTGGTTGGTTCTGGGGGCTATAGCTTTTGCTCTCTGCCCCATGTACATGTGGTACATTCATTGTACCCCATTAGACAAGAACATATATGGGATAACTCGTTCAGTGCTCCCTAGCCTGTATATAGGCTCCTTGATAAGGTCTGCTCCAGATGCCAGGTACCTATAGTACAGCAGTAGTAACTGACACGTATTATATAGCATGTCAGACCTGAAGTAACCCTTTGAAGTGAATGGAACACATTCAATCACAGAAGAATGTCTTGTGTATGTATTGAAAAAAAAACCCTGCTTTTTACACATCAGTTGTCATACCATTTTTCCCAAAGACCATTCTGATGTTTTTGTGGGGTTTTTTAGGTTTTTTTTTTTTGGGTTGCTAAGCATATTTTCCCATACCGTTCTAGAAGTGTAGGTGATGCATTTGGTCTCAAGAATTCTAATAAAGTCTCATATGCCCTCAAAAAACTGGTGAAAATTTAAATTGCAGGCCAAATAGTTCTAACCATAGGTTATATTCAGAAACATTTAAAAAATTGCCCTGAGGCCCTTAGCAGCCAGTGCAGTATCTGGTGAGAGAATACATGTTTTATACCTAATGAAGGTTTTTTTCCCCCTGAAACTTGCACAGACTATGCATAAATGACAATGGTTTAGTAGCCTAATTGACATTAATAGTGTGTGTGGTGAGTAAAATTTTGAAGGCTTGTACAGTACCTTGCAAAAGTGTGTACACACACACACACCATTTTTCATGTTTTGTTACCTCACAACCTGGAATTTAAATAGGTTGTTTGAGAGTTTGCACTATTTCATTTACAGAACATGCCTACAACTTTATAGATGTTTTTTTTTTTAATTGTGCAGCCCCTGACCCTGCCCCCCATGGCACCCAAGCCCCACCCCTGATCCCGCCCACTCCACATCCCAGTTAAAATTTGGCAACAGGGCCCCCCATAAAACTTTTTTTAAAAAGCATTGGTGCCAGGGCCCCCCTTACAAGTAAAAAAAAAAAATTGGGACCCCAAAAATATAAAAAAAAAAAAAACATTGGTGGCAGGGGCCTATAGTATATTAAAATAATACATTGTTGGCCAGGCGATTAAAAGAAACACACAAATGAAAACCTTGGCGTTCAGTAGAATTGAACTCGTGGCTTCAGGACTTCAAGTCGCCTCCTTTTGTGACTTTGGGTCTTTTCACCACTTCAGTACATCAGTCTTGACTTTTTTCATGACTAAAGGTGTTTTCCCCGCTTCAGGGCTTCATTCTTGCCAGTTTTCTTCAGGTGTTTTCGCCACTTCGGGAGTAAGACACTTCCACATTTCGGCTGAGAGGGACTTCGGAAATGGCAGCACTTCTTCGACGCTGTCAAGGGGGGCCAAGCTCTTTCTAAAGTGCAGCACTGCTGGGCCCCCCTTCAGGCCAAGTCACTGGGATTTTTGCCCATTCCTCAAGGCAAAACTGCTCCTTCATGTTGGATGGTTTTTGCTTGTGATGACCTTGTATGACCACAGATTTTCAATTTGAATGTGGTCTGTACTTTGACTAGGCCATTCCAACACATTTAAATGTTTCCCCATAAAACACTTGAGTGTTGCTTTAGCAATATGGGTGAACCTCAATCATAAATCACAGGCAGACTGACGCAGGTTTTGATCAAGAATATCCCTGTATTTAGCACCATCCATATTTCTCTCAACTCTGACCAGTTTCCCAGTCCCATATTTCCCTCGACTCTGACCAGTTTCCCAGTCCCTGTTGCTGAAAAACATCCCCACAGCATGATGCTGCCAACACCATATTTCACTGTGGCGATTGTGTTCTTTGGGTAATACGATGTGTTGGGTTTGCACCAGAAATAGCATTTTCCTTGTTGGCCGAAGACTTTATGACCAGAGACCTTCCTCCATACATTTGGGAAGTCGCCCACATGCCTTTTGGTAACCTCAAAACATGCTTTCCTATTTTTAACTTTAATTGCTTTTTCCTGGCCACTCTTCCGTAAAGCACAGCTCTATGGAGTGTACGGCTTATTGTGGTCCTATGGACAGATACTCCAGTCTCTGCTGTGAAACTCTGCAACTCCTTCAGGTTTACCTTTGGTTGCTTTGCTGCCTCTCTGATTAATTTCCTCCTTGCTTGGTCTGTGAGTTTTGGTGGGCGGCCCTCTTTTGGTGTGGTGCCATGTTCTTTCTATTTGAAGATTATGGATTTGATGGTGCTGCGGGGGATCATCATAGTTTTTTTTTATAACCCAACACTGACTTGTACTTCTCAACACCTTTGTGCCTGACTTGTTTGGAGAGCAACTTGGTCTTCATGGTTTGATGCCTCTTGCTTAGTGGTGTTGCAGCTTTCTGGGGCTTTTCAGAAAAAGGTTTTTTTTTTTTTTTTCTGGGTGTCATTAGATCTCTGCACCACAGGGCAGAATGTGTGGCAACTGATACCGAGTCCAAGGACAAGGAGTATAAACATCTCAGAGGAGCTTTAAAAGCATGTGGCTACCCAGACTGGGCCTTCGTTAAAACAGCAGCAACCAAGCCCAACAGGAACATCAAAAGAAATAACCACCCGGAGACACATAGTAAGCAATACATAGTCATTCCATATGTAGCTGGAGTTTTGGAGAAACTCAGGAGGATTTTCAACAAACACCACGTCCCTGTGTTTTTCAAACCTAGCAACACACTGAGACAAAAACTGGTACACCCAAAGGATCCAACTCCTAAGGGAAAACAAAGTAATGTGGTATACGCAGTCCAGTGTAGTGATGAGTGCACTGATCTATAAATTGGAGAGACAAAACAACTGCTCCATAAACAAATGGATCAGCATAGGAGAGCGAACTCTACAGGACAAGACTGTTTTTCTGCACCTAAAAGACAAGGGACACTCTTTTGAAGATAGCAATGTCCAAATTTTGGATAAAGAAGACTGCTGGTTTGAAAGAGGCGATTCATGTTAAGGTGGAGAAACCATCCCTGAACAGAGGTGGGGGCCTTCAACACCACCTGTCTGCTACATACAATGCTGTTCTCACATCTGTTCCCCGGTGGTTTCAGAACTCTTGACACATCCATTCATGTAACTCTCACAAGTAACACCTGTGTCTAGGAGTTGCATGCCACATTGGTTATTCTATCACTGTAACTACACAGAATCAACACCTCTCTGAAGAGTTGCAGTGTGCCATTGTGATTGGATTGTTGGAAGAGTCTATTTGCCAAGAACTCCCCTACACCAGTCAGTTGAACTGAAGAAGCTGCTCGGATGAGCAGTGAAATGTCTTCATTAAAATATCTCAGCAAGTCCAGTTGCTTTGAGTTACTTTTGATATATATATTTTTCTCATTTCACTTTACCAACTTTTTTTTTTATGCAGATCCATCACATAAAATAAGATTAAGAAACATTTGAATTGCAGGTTGGAATGTAACAAAATAGGTAAAAAGCCAAGGGGGTGAACTATTTCTATGGATTACCATGTCCACCCTTCGAATATCGAATTCCCCTTTCACGACCAGTCTTGCCTTTCTAATGTTCCCACTCTTGTACTAGATCAACTCTTACCCAAGTTGCTTTGAGAATCCTCTTGTTCCATATATGGCAGTTTATAAGCTGGTCTCACATTTTCACTCAACGTGGCAAATCTGTTATGGTGAACTAGCTGTAGCCTGCAGCCATGACCTTCCTTTCCCCTCTCCACCCTCTTTGTAACAAGTCTATCTCTAACTCAACTGGCCCATCTCTGACTCTCAATTCCCTGCCTCCTGCCAGTGCCTAATCAGTTAGCAGCCTATCCACCTACATGTTTAGAGTCCTTTACATTGCTACAAGCTTCCCCTTTACATTATATGGGGTAAGGTTTGTAAAACCTTTTTGAGGAACATTAATCATCCTTAACAAATTGGTTACTGTTGTCTAAAAATGTTAATGTATATAGGAACAATATAACCTGTTTAAAAAAAAACTGTAAGACACTTACCTACTTAGTCAAAATGTATTCATTAAAAAACCATATTCTCAGAATCAGAGTCTGATTATCGGAACATATTGTTGCTTGTCCTTTTCCACCAGTACGTTTGGTTTGGGTATTTGCCCGCTTTCTCAGAGCACCACACCCTGCTTTCTCGCAATACTTTGTGTTTTCTGGGACCTCGTCTCCTTTTTTCTTTTTCCTGAGCAAAGAATGTAAATCCAGTTGGAATATTTGATTTCTTTTAAGTTCTTCCAAGGAGCTGAAGAAAACAAAGGAACATGCTGCTGGATACAGTGTTCTTGTTTTTGGATTAAAATTATTGAAGAAATAGCTGTAGCAGGGTGTGGTTCTCATTGCTTCGTGTATGTTCACTCTATTTATTGTGGCTGGATGTATGGGGGCTTGGGAAATGTACATTCAGTCATTTGTGGTAGTTGTCTTCTAATTCGTGCTATCCAGTTATTTCCCACTTAAATTTTAATAATCTAAATATGCAGCATTTTTACTATTGGGGAAGATTATAGTCCCTAACTGAACTATTTTGCTACATACTATTACTATTACATACATATCATACTGCCAGGGTTCTCAACTTTTTTTTTTTTGTGAGCGTATATTCAGTTGTAAAATGTACAGAGAGTTGATTAGCAATTCAAGCATGAAAAAAGTGGTGCAAAACAAGTGCTGTGATTGGCTATTTGGTAGCCACTACTTCGACTGACAGCCTAAAGGAGGCTCTGTTTGGCAGTACACCTATTTTTATTTGCAACCAAAATGTGCCTTCAAGCCTGAAATTAAAATCTAAAAATCTGCTTTGAAACCACAAGGAGCAGCATTGAGGCAACATGGTGCTCAGGAGTCACTGGTTGTGGGTCTCTGCTGTACTGTATATGCAAGTTCTTAGACCTTACTTAAAGCATTTTTAACTTCTAGTTTTTGGTGGTTGTATCTAATTCACCCTGAATTTAATACATTTGGCTGTTCGCAGGATTTAGCCTTAATTATAGGCTGGTACAGAAATGTCTTCTCCTTAGACTATAAATATTGAATGTTTAAACCAGTGTAATCCATATAAGACTGAAGTACAGCTTTCTGCAGGTCTTGATAAGGTCACTGTTTGAGTATTGTGTACGTTTGTGCAAAAGTGTAATTATGGGAAGATCCCTCTTTGTTGTAAATTGTAGCACTGTGCAACTTGCTGGTGCTATAAAAATGAGTAGCTAAATCCATATGAACTGTATTTGCCTGACCTGTTTTTTTAACAGCAGTTCTTCTGCTGTCCAAGAAGTCAACTCAACACTTAAGGTGGTGCCACACCTGGCGATTTGGTGGAGATTAGTCGCCCAGCAACAAATCTCCTCTTCATTGGCCCCAAATGCTCTCCCTTCAGCCCCAAATTCCCTAGAATGGGAATCACAGGCGGGATGGCACTCTAATCGCTTTGTTTTCTTAAGATGCCCAAAGTTGCCTTCCCCCTTAAGGTTACTACAGCCATAGTTGCATAGCTGCAGTAATACAGGCCCAACTCAATTTTTTGGTGTATTTTGAACATTTGTTTGGAATTAAATCTCCTGTAAGCTTTCTTGACCACAACTATATTTTATATGTTTTAGTTTTAGGAGGTTTTTTTTGCACCGGATACCTTTTTATTTACAGTAATACTATGTTTGCTGTTTGAGCTTTTCATACTGCAGTTTCACAAATGTGCTGTATGTCCTAACATCCTAAGAAATAAGCTTGTGTTAAGCTATGCTGGGCCCCTTGTACCAATCATAGCCACTGATTTGGTGAATTTATATCCCGATCATCTTTTTTTAGATGTTTGTAACACTTGTTCAAGTTCTATCCAATAAAAGTGTGTGCAGCAAATTCAACAAAACCTAAGACACTAGGAGGATTAGCAAGAAAAAACATAACTTTTTTACAACAGGCTTTTTTGTTGTCTGTTTTTCCCATAGTGAAGAAAAACATTGTCACATCACTAATCCTTTATACGCTGTTAAAACAAAATGTAATTGTTAAAGCCTGAAACAAGCAGCCATATTAATTACATAACTCAAAAATATTGGGGGGATGGATACAGTAAAATTTCACAGAATCCAGGGGGATCAACCATGTTGTCGACATCTAAGCAATTGCTGTTTATTCACTGGCTGTTTAAGGACTGACCTGCCAGGTTCCTATTGAAGATCAGAGAATTGTAGATTAAATGAAGTGGCATTAGAACATTTCCTCTCTGCACAGACAAGGGCATGTAGTGAATTGTTTAAAATGTTAATTATCAGGTGGTTTCACCTGCAACCAAAATATTGCCTTTGAGGAGTGTTCTCAAGTCGTTGGATGTAAGCAGTGATATGAGGCAATTGCCTTTGGAATAAAAGTGTCACTTTCTCAATGGCTCATTTCCTGTGCCTAGAGTGCAAAAGCCATCCCAGATTGTGATCATCCTGTAAATCCTCTTTCATTCATTAAACTTGCCCTTTATTTTGTTAGGTCAACTTAATGCCATTTAAATTATTGCCCTTAGTGACGGCTGTATATTCACACCCTTATTTAGTCGTTCACTTCAGTACTCAAATGGAATTCTCCACTTTAAGGGGCAGATTTATCAAGGGTCGAATTTCGAGGGTTAAAAACCCTCGAATTTAGGTCGGGGTAAAATCCGATGAAATTGAATTCGGAAGATTTTACCGCTATTTGATTTTTTCGAGAAATCGAACGAATAGAAATCATCCGATTTCTGGAAAAAAACTTGTGATTCGCACAATTTTATCGAGGGATCGAATGATTTCTATTCGATCAAGAAAACTTCAGAGAAAGCCTAGGGGAGCTTCCAATAAGCAAGTATAGCCACTCGGTAGGTTTAATCTGGAGAACTAGGCAATCTAAACAAATTTTTTTAGAAGAGCAAGTACTTCAACCGTCGAATGATTCGAACAATTTTCTTATTGGAATCGTTCGGATCATTCGATTCGATTGAATTTTGCAAATTCCATGATCAAAGTAGCCAAAAAAAAAACTGGTTTTTGCATTCGGACGAAATTCGAATCTTTCACACAAATTTAGTAAATCTGCCCCTAAATGTTGACAATAGTAGTGCTGAAATCCATATATTTTCCACTGGAAAGCTTTAAAAATCTTACATTATATCCACTCTTTATTACCTCTCCCAACTACTGATACAAACCCAAAGAAAAAAAAATAGAATTATTTTGACAAAAACAACTTTGTCTGATTTTTTGGAAATCTAACTGTGAAACTTGGAACCCCTACAGGCTTCTGTTTGCCGCGTATTTCCTAAACAAAGTATTCTCTGTGTACACTGGAAAGTGACCCCACATAGCATGCAAGTGTCACATACAGTAGCCTTGGGGGACTTGTTTCCTGTGCTTCTTATGCAGGGCAGCCTTCATTTCCCAAAAGTGACTATACCTTTTCATATAGGTGTCACAAAAGAACTTGTAAAACATTAGCACCTAGCAGATAATCTTCCATTCAGATTCAGCGTGAAAAGCACGGCATATAGTTCTTAGCCCATCATAAGTCCCCTGAAATGTAGCTGAAGCCGAGAAACATGTCCTACAAATCATGCAACCTTGCTGCAAGAAATACTTGCTGATCATTTTCTTTGTAGTTGATAGAAATGCTGCAGGTTTGGAACAATGGTGCAACCCTACCTGCCCCCTATGTTTTTGTGATAAGCAGAGCTCTGTAATGGAATGTGCTAAGGGGCAGATTTATTTAGGGGCAAAGTAAGAATTAGAATTTTCGATTTTTTTTTTTTTTTTTTCTCGTTCGAATTGTGAATTATCCAAACTCAATTACAGTTTTAATTCGAAACTTGCATGAATTCGAAATTCGACAATGTACCCCAAAATGTGCTATAGTTCTCCCCTGTAACAACAAATCAGCTGGTACCGTATCCTGTTCACCAGTTTAAAAGTAAATTGGTTACTGCGCCTGTGTAAACATTGTGCCTTCTATTGCATATGCTAGTTAGCTTAATCTCAACAGGGCAGAGATCTCATTTCTCTTGACTCTTTAACACTTTGCACATAGGGGCATGCTTACTAACATTGGAGATAAATATCTGGAGAGATTTCTGAAGATGTTGCCCATTATAACTAATCAGCAATTAGATTTAAACAGCCAACTGTAAGTTTTGGGGGAGATTCGGGGAGATTCAGTCGCCTGGCGACTAATCGCCTCTTCTGCCCGGCAACAACTCCCCGAGCTGCCTTCCGTCTGCTTGAATGAAGAATTGCCTGCACTAATGCACTCGTGGCACTGATTTCTGAAGTTGCCTCATGAGGAAACGTCTGCCGACTTCAGAAATCGAAGTGTTGCGAGTGCATTAGCGCCGGCGATTCTTCATTCAAGCAGACAGATGGCAGTTGGGGAGACTGTCGCTGCGCAGAAAAGGCGATTAGTTGCCGTATCTGCCCGTCTGCCCCATCCCTAAATCTGAAAACAAAAGCCAAGATCTGATTGGTTGCTATGGGCATCATCTCCAGAAATCTCTCCGGATTTTTATATCCAATCCACGTGCACCAATAGCATCAAGTGTATGAAAATATACTTGTGCTACAAAAATGGGTAACCCTACAAATGTTGGTAAAGGGATCAATGTTTATACATATAATTGTAGCCATATACAGGTAAGGCACTTGTTATCCAGAATGCTCGGGACCTGGGTGGTTTACTGTAATTCTGATCACCATACCTTAAGTCTACTAAAAAGTAAATGAAACCTTAAATAAACCCAATATTTTTTTGCAAAATGCATCAGTTCATAGTGCTGCTCCAGTAGACTTCTGCACTGAAATCCATTTCTCAAAAGAGCATTTTTTTATATTCAGTTTTGAAATCTGACATGGGGCTAGACATTTTGTCAATTTCCCAGCTGCCCCTGGTCATGTGACTTGTGCCAGCACTTTAGGAGGGAACTCCTTTCTGGCAGGCTGTTGTTTTTCCTTCTCAATTAACTGAATGGAACGCAGTGGGGCATGAGTTTTTACTAGAGTGCTGGAGCAACACTATTAATTGGACAGTATCCCTTTAAGGATCAATTGAATCTTGGATAATGGATTCTATACTATACAGAAGTGCACCTATCTCAAGGTGTTGCCATAAAATGAGAAATAGTCAAGCCACTTTAAAGTATGAAGCAGCAAAATCCTATGAAACATGTTAGAGAAGTGCACACTCAGCATTTAGTCACAACCTGCCAGTCACTTCCTCCACTCTCATCTCAAGAGGTTTTTCAGATGGGATCTCGTTAAAACCCGAGCCTGTCCCGGAGCTGCTACTCTGAGCTTTGAAGGCAAGTTCAAAGGTTTATTAGCAACACTGGCTTCTTACAGTAACACCATTCATACATGAAATTATACAGAGGAAAAGCTTTTCATCTACACAACTCTGTTATTTGCCCCTGTAATTTACCAGTAATGGAAAAGGAATAACAACTCTTCATGGGCAATGATGTTTTTAATTAGACTGTTTAGCGGAAGCACTCACAATTCTGGCTAATGTACTTAAAGAACCAGTAACCTCATTTTTTTTCTTAAATCTACTAGTATACTTAGAAAAAAAACACCAAGACAAATTAAACTTTTAAATCTCAAAGCCTTTATTAAATGGATACTGTCATGGGAAAACCTGCTTTTTTCCCAAAACGCATCAGTTAATAGTGCTGCTCCAGCAGAATTCTGCACTGAAATCCGTTTCTCAAAAGAGCAAACAGATTTTTTTAAATTTCATTTTGAAATCTGACATGGGGCTAGACATTTTGTAAATTAGCTGCCCCTGGTCATGTGATTTGTGCCAGCACTTTAGCACTACTTTCTGGCAGGCTGTTGTTTTTCCTTCTCAATGGAACGCAGTGGGACATGGGTTTTACTATTGAGTGCTGTTCTTAGATCTACCAGGCAGCTGTTATCTTGTGTTAGGAGCGCTCCGATTGGCTGCGTTCAGTCGCAGGGGAGCGCAGGTCTAGACGCACCTCATTCTTTTCAATGAGGTTGTACCCACGAGATGCGTGTAAGTGCCGAACACAGGTTCAGAAGCAACATGCTGCGTCTGAACCTGCGTTTGGCGCTTACACTCGTCTTGTGGGTACAACCTCATTGAAAAGAATGAGGTGCGTCTAGACCTGCGCTCCCCTGCGACTGAACGCAGGGGAGCGCAGGTCACAAACGCCCGTGTTTAAGGGCCCTTAGGCTGCTGTTGGGGAAAAGGGGATGGGGTGATATCACTCCAACTTGCAGTAGAGTGATTGAAGTTTATCAGAGACTTGGGGCAGCTGGGAAATTAACAATATGTCTAGCCCCATGTCAGATTTCAAAATGAAATATAAAAAAATCTGTTTACTCTTTTGAGAAATGGATTTCAGTGCAGAATTCTGCTGGAGCAGCACTATTAACTGATTTCCCATGACAGTATCCCTTTAAGTTTGTTCTTTGCTTCACTTGCTGTATAGATCTGGCAAGTAAAAAACAGGCTGATTGATGTTCTACTTTAGCCCCTCTGTTACTGTTTCTATAATTAAGAAATGTAAGCCTGCCTGGCAGATATCCTGTTTCATGTGAGTTTTGATGACTGAGTCACATTTAATCTTTTGACTCTTGCGTCTGTCTCTGAAGAGCGCAACATCTTCACTTTTTTAGTTCCTGGGGTGGTTAAAGGGACTAAGAAGAAAGGCAAAGTTTCTGCAGTTTGTCCTGTCTTTCCCCACAAAGGGAACATAACACAGCGCTTAAGTGTTTCATACCCTCCAGTACTTAATGCCTATGATTAAATAGAGGAGGGTACGAAATGTGTAAGGCTGAATATCATGGGGTCTTAATGCTTTTCTTTTTGTTTGTTTTTGATCCTACACCTATTTCTCCATCCCTGTAGAAAATGTTTGGGATCTGGTAATAGGGTTGCCACCTTTTTTTAAAGTGGACCCGTCACCCAGATACACAAATCTGTATAATAAAAGTCCTTTTCAAATTAAACATGACATCCAATTTCAAATTTTTATTAAAGCATTCATAGCTGTTTTAAGCTCATTTAAAAATCTCAGCTGTCAATCAAATATTGTCTGCCACTCCTCTATGCCTTAGGCATAGAGGCGGGGCAGATAATTACTTTCACTTTCCATTCAGCACTTCCTAGATGTCACTGCTCTCCCCACATTCCCCTATTTCTCTTAACCATTTAATTGTGTAGCCAGGACATGGGGATAGACATTGGGTCCCCCATTCTGATGCACAAACAAGATTCTGAGATGATGCAAGGCTTGTCTTAATAACAGTGTCCACAAAATGGCTCCTGACTGCTTGCTATAATAATGAATTCCCAGACTGAAGAAAACAAGATTAAATAATTTATATAGTGTAATTAATGTTCATTTTGCGTGAGTAATGTGATAAAATTTGATTTTTTTTTGGGGATGACGGGTCCACTTTAATAAAAAATACCGGCCTTCCTATATTTTTACACGTTTCCCCTATTAATAACATTGGGATCAAGCTGAATTTTTACCAGCCAGGCCTGGTGGCAACCCTATCTGGTAACGAAGGAAGGCTGTCCAAAGGTGGAAGAAGTATAAAAGTCTTTTTCCCCGTAGCTGCTGTGTTTTTAAATGTGCCGTCACAGATTTTTTTTTCACATAACCCCATTCTCTCTTGCTTTCAGGTGTATAGGCAGGACTGTGAGACGTTCGGCATGGTCGTGAAGATGTTAATAGACAAGGACCCGACGCTTGAAAAGCAAATTCAGTTTGCCTTGAGACAAAATTTAAGTGAGATCGGGGAAAGATGCATTGAAGAGCTAAAAATGTATATCACGGAATATGATGCTGCGCACCAGGAACTGGTATAGGATGCACGCAAAGCACTCTCTTTTTTTCAGATTTTAACTTAAGATTTTTTCCTTCGTCCCATTGTCTGTCTACATAATAATTATCCTATATAAAATATTTTGGATAAAAAATAAGAATTATACTGTGGGTTCTTTTTAGACAACATACATAGGACCTGGGCCATTTTGTATGCATGTGTTATGTATAAATAAGGTATTTCTGTAGCGTAAATTGTGTTTTTTTGGGCGATACGTTCTTTACTTGAATGATGTACAGACTGCTGTATCATGTATGTCTCCAAAATGTCAATTCTTCTAACCTATTATTTTGTTCTTTTTCTTATACCTACGAACCCTAAATAATGGTTGCTTTCTGTTTTTTTTTTTCAAATTATTAAACAAGAACCTGGATTTTTCTGTTTTTTTTTACTCTACATTTTTTGTATCAGTGTTTTTTGTGTGCGTCTCTCTAAACAGTGTTGTCTTAAAGTTAACACCATTTTCAAAATAATTTGTGAAAGTCCACCTTCAGTATACCACAATTAATAATTTACTTTTGATTTTCTAATGTATTTTTTTATGTTTTTTTTCTGATTTAGCAGTTTGACTTGACTTAGAGTGCGTACACCATGGGAAAAAAAAACCCCCTGGGTGCCATGTTATAGTTCATCACAAATTGCAACAGGAAATCCAGATCTTGAGAAATGTCGAAGTACAGACGGAAACGTTAATCTACCAATAAAACTTTTGTATTTGCATTTTGATTTAAAGCCAATAATGTGTTAGTTGTAGAAGTTGCCCATTTTAGGGGTGAACTCCACGAGGCGATCAGGAACGATTCATTGTCCGGTAATAACACGTGATGTGTCTGAAGTGCAGAATATAATGGGACTCATCAAGAAATCCCAGGTACAGGCTACATGTAATCGACTGTTGGATGTAGACGCATCTGACAGTTTGATTTATACGTGTCATCACCTGGCGACGAATCAGTCCTGATCCCCTGGTGGAGTTTAGACCTTACAGACGTAAGTGGGGTTTTTTTATGGATTGAGCTCATTCAGTTGGGCTTGTTTAAAAAACAAAATCATAAACCTTTTTGCTCTTTCAATAAATGTGAATTTTTTTTTACAGTCATACCTGATTCCTCACACTGAAAAGAACCATTGTAGTCTTAACTCATAGGAACTAGTTCCCAAACCTGACTGGCTCATGCAAACCATGCAAAGGTCAACCATTCCTTTAAAAATCATTATTTGTTATAGAAATGCACGAAGATCCTTATCAACCCGATATGAACAAAAAAAAAACGAATTAGATGCTGACCCACCCCGGTCCTTGCAAAAAATGTTGTCTCAACACCGGTCCCTGGGCCAAAAAAGGTTGGGGACCCCTGGATTAAACTGAAGGTTTCATGTTGGTCACCCTAGATAAAGCATTCACACTAGGTGCATATACAGGTTTACAACAAAATGTAAAAGGTAGAATCCAAGATTTTGTGTGTGTAGTAGAGCAGTAAGTAACTGGTATGGGCATAAGTGTTGGTGGGCTTGTTGGTGCCACTCAGTG
>CM044436.1:75269653-75294559 GCA_024363595.1 Xenopus borealis
CTTTGACCATTTATTATGCCCTGAAAATCCTATTCAAGTAAATAGAAATAGTCATTCTGGTGAACTGTGCTGAGCTCCGTTCTCACCCTTTTACAAATATGCCTCTAGTAGGAATATCGACAGTGAAACCAGTCCAGAGAGTACAACAGACTTTGTACAAAATAACTGGTAGTCATCTGTTAAATCAGAGTTGGCTTCAATGGGCTTTCCAGATATTCCCCTTTTTAGTGGCAGCTCTGGATTAGTCGTTTATAGTGATGGTCGAGTTTATTTGCCAGGCGGGAATTCGCTGCGAATTCCCGCCGGTGAATAAATTCGCTGGTGTGAAAAAAAACACGCACCAAAAATTGTGACCCGCCGAAAATGATGCAATGTGCGTCAAAAACTATACGCATGCCGTTTCGCGAATTTTTCGGCCAATGTACGAATTTCGATGGAAATTCACAAATTTTTCGGCAAAGAGGGATAGATTTGCCCATCATTAGTCGTTTATGGAAATCCACCGAGCACATATGCAGCCACCAATCTTGTAGATGGACCTATAAAATTTTTTTTTTCAGAACTGGAACAATTTATCCCAGTGTGGAAAGGAATTGTCTAAATTGTTAAAGGGATTCAGTCATGATTTTATGGGGTTGTTTTTATTTCAAAATATAATTCCTAACTCAACGTATATTTTTTATAGTTATAATATTGGTGTAGGCTACATTTTAGGTCATTTTGCCAGGTCATGTGCTTTCAGAAAGAGCCAGAACTTTAGGAGGGAACTGCTTTCTGGCAGGCTTCGCCACAATTCGTCGCACTTCGCCAGGTGAATTTTCGCCAGCCTGTTGCTAATTCACGAAAATGCAAATTTGTACTCAAGGCAGCGAACGTTAGCGAAGTTGCGCTACCATTACTTCGCCAGGCAAAGCGCATTTACGCTAGCGATGCCTAATTTGCATACGGCGCAAAGTTAAAAGTATAATAGAAGTATATGTTGCAGCCACTACATTCCACTACACAAGCCCAGGAAACCTTTAATAAATAAAATAAAGTTGACCTATTGCCCTACATGTGCCCCCTGTATAGCCGAGTAAGGGTGCGAAGTTGCGCCAGTCTACTTCGCTAGCGAATTTTCCCCAGGGACACTGTTAGTAAACTGGCGAAGTTGTGAAATGATGTCACACTGGTGAATAAGCGCTAGCGTTAGACGCTTTAGTGAATTTGTCCCTATATAGGGATTTTATGAAATTAAATATTTACTTATTCTTTAAATAAAAGGTTAATAAAATGTGAGCAACTAATTGAAAATTTCTGAGGGTCTAAAATGAAGAATTCAAGTATCAGAGGGAATCATTCTGAAAACAACAAGGGACAGATTTATAGAAAAAAAAATCAGATGAATTAGTAAAGGATCTAGCGAATTAGTTTCCATGGTTTGTGAAAGTGAATTTCCCCTTAGATTAGGTGCCAGACTTCAGAAAGTTCATTTGCAGATTCCTTCCCAACTCATTTTGAATAAGTAAATTCCCATTTAGAATTCTGGGTTTTTACTATAAAATGTCATTTGTTGGTTGTACAAGAAACGTGGGATCAGCACAGAACGCACCAATGGGCATTGTGTCAGTAATTCATCCCTTGTTTACAGTTCCAGAGAGGTCCTTTCAGGATAACACACACACGTTTGTTATGACAACCTCATAGAGCTCTAGCATAAAACAGTGCTCAGTTGTTTAAATAGTCCAGGCAGTCTGTATTAACACTTGGCACCGCAGGTCTGAAATATATTTTAAAAGAATCACTTTTTTTCTTAAAGAGAAACACTCTCATATATAGAGGACTATGTTCCCCACCCAAGACCTCTGTGACCATATAAGATGCAAGGACACGGGCCTGTATATTATACATTATGTTTTAGGGAAACAGATTTTTCAGTATCCTCCAACAGAATTTGGTTGCTGAAAACTTTAGAAGGTGGAATATTATGTTATGCATTCTTTAATAGACAAGATGATTATACATAGTGTGGTCCTGCATGACTTTACCTCCTCCAACTTCTCCAGCTAAGCATCTACTTCACCCAGCATGCTGCTCTGAATCACTTTTCTATAGATAAGTCACCACTTTACAACAAGACCAGCACACCACAGCTTAGAGTCCTGCAGCGGGTCAGGTACCCGCAAAGTCCTGCGGGGTGCATGTAGAAGTTCCAGGTGTGGGTATAGAAACAGGTCTGTGGTTCTGCGGGTTGAGGGTCGGGCTGTGGATCTTCTCCATAGCAATTTTTACTCCTTTTTCAGAGCACATCTACTTCCGATGATGTCACTTCCGGTTTACAACAGCACTTCCTGTTTTACTCCTTTTTTTCTGATCATGGCTACTTCCGATGATGTCACTTCCGGTTTACGGCAGCACTTCCTGTTTTACTCCTTTTTTTCTGATCATGGCTACTTCCGATGATGTCACTTCCGGTTTACAATGACAGCACCTCCTCATTCTTGATGGTCAGCGGGTCGCGAGTCCGGGTTGCGGATAAGGTATTTGCGGGTCCAATCGGGTAAGAATGCAGGTCACGGATTGCATGAATGAACCCGCACAGCTTTTATAAATCTGGCTGAAAATGAAACGTGTTTGTAGCTTTAAGAATCACTTTAAAATAAAACAGCCTTTATTCCATCATGGCAGGTATCACGTTACAAATACACCCTCCTTTCAACTGCGAGATGTTGAGAAAACGTGGTCAGTATGGTGCAAAGTTGTGTGTTTCATATCGGACACTGTGGAACAAGGCAGTTTTATTTAAAGTGAGACAAGCTATTGACTAGTAAGGCTTTTAGAAAGTCCTTAGCGAGTTATGTATGCAGAATTTCTAAATATTATTTCCATATACAGAGGAATTGATTTCTAATACATGGGCACCAGTGGCGTTCAGCTGAATTAAAAGGGAACGATCATGAAAATGATAATTTAATATAAATAAGAAACTTTCTAAATACAATCAATTAAATATGCTTCACAGTTTCTGAAATAATGAAGTTTATCAGCATCTGTTTCTCTTCATTCTGAATTCCAGGTTTAGAGGCAAGTTTTGGCTGCATAAAAAACAGATGTCCTGCCAAATTCAGCCTCCTGTAGGCTGCTAGCGCATTAAAGATGGCCATACAATGGATGGACATGTATGTTGCCAATCGATATGCCGAGGTGGGCAATATCAGACTGAACCGATCATGGGCCCTAGAGCAGATATGGGCGGTCGGATCGCAGGACTGAATCAACGAACAGATGCAGCCGCAACTTTCGGCCAGACATCGATCGGGGAAGCCCATCTGAAGGCCCCATACACAGGCCAATAAGCTGCCCCACCTTTAGGGGCTACCAATAGCCAATCACAACCCTTATTTGGTTCCACCCAGGAACATTTTTCATGCTTGTGTTGCTCCCCAACTTTTTATATCTGAATTTTGCTCACGGGTGAAAAGGGTTGGGGACCCCTGGTCTAGTGTATAGAACAAGGGGGGGGGGAGCAGTCCAATAGTATTGAGACATAAGGTGGTGGTATCATGTGTGATTGTTGGGGGTCCTGTCTGTCTAGATATTGGCAGTAAATTGGTAAAATAGTGTTTAGTATGTGTGTGGGAGAAGAATAAGAGGGGATTGTGAAAGGGGAGCAAGTTATTCAGGGCTCAGATTGCAGGCTTGGATGAAGTAGTGGATTAAGGAAGCTTTTGAAGGCCTGGAGGCTCTGGGAATATCCAATGGGATAGAGATGGGAATTTGGGGCAATGGTGCATGTGAATAGTCTCTGATGTGGGAGTGTAAATGGGTAACAATAAAGAATGTTGTTCAGAGACAGGTGGTTACATCTGAGATGTACTTTGTAATTAATGGGGTGATGTACGGTACGGTGGTACTAAACTGCCGGGGAGCAAAAGATGAGATGTATGAGTGACACAGGTGCTCAGGATGGATTGGAGGGAGGTGAGTTTAGCCAAAGCTGCAAGTTACAGCAGTCTATGAGGGATACGAATGAGCAATTAAAAACTAGTTTGGTTGTCTCAAGTGGGGAGAGTAGACTGTCCCTTAGCTGAAGGTGGCAGGTTTTGTGAGGATCAGGATGTGGGGAGCGAATGAGACGCCAGATATGTGATAATCATCATTTATACCACACAGACAGCCGATCCCACCAGAATAGAAGAGGCGAGACACAAGCTGATTAAAAGCACGGTTTTATTTTCATTCAGAGAACTGACTCAGTGTTTTGGAAATACTGGAAGGATACAAAGGCATGAGTCACCTAAACATAAGGGTTTAAAAGGAATAAGCTGGGACTATGGTTCATCCAATAAAATTAAGGTTTTTTCCTATTCACGTTGAGCCATAAATTAACCTGGAGTCTGGACTTTGTATTTACACCACTGCCTCTCCAGAATACAAGCAGAAACAAGGGAGCATACCCCGGATAATTAGATACTGCAAAAACGTAGGACACTGAAAAACAGCGAAGAGAAATCTTACGCAGCGGAGAGGCCTTTTGTCAGGGTTATCTTCTAGGTGCGCAATATAAAAATAACAGGTTCTGCATTTAACATATACAATATATACAATTATTATTTGCACAATTAAATTACAGCTGGATTTATTTAAAAGGCTACATTATAAATAACTTGCAGCAAGATATACTACCTTTAGCTTGGTGTACAGGTTCTCTAGGGAATACTATATTCAAAGATGATTAAGGCAAGGGCACAAGGGCAGATTCTAAGTGGTTTGTTCCTGCGGTGATTAGTGGGCGGGGACAAAATGCTCAGAATCCTCCTGCACCAGAAAGCAAATGGAACCTTTCAAGTCATCCGGGGGACTTGATACTTGTCCTGCAGATAAAGAATCTTGCTTGACTCACTATTCAGTTCTAGGCTTCTTTATCAGAATAAATGTGTGTGTACTAGGTGAGTCCATTTAGACCATCGATTGATGCTGGGAGAGAGTGGGCTGTGAGCTAGACAAGTCTACCCAAAGGGGGTTATTCAAGTCAAAACTTAATTTTTTTTTTTATTATAAACTCCAATTTTTCATCATTTATTTTCCCCCCAAAGGCTGATAAAAGTCTCCATCTGCAAGCTGTGAGGTCAGTAGAAGTCAATGGCAAGTCCCATTTCAAATATGAAGATATCATGGTAGAGTCCTGCTCGGAACCAACTTCTAAAACTCAGACCCGACCTGCATATTTACCCACTTTGATCGACTACCTGACCCGCTGAACACCATCAAACAGGAAGTGATGTTGCTTCAAGCTGGAAGTGACGTCATTAAAAGTGGGCGGGGACAGCAACATGTTTTGTAAAATTTTAGGACTAAAATATAGACAATATAACATAAGATAAGAAATTTAGATGAGACCTGAAGACCCGCACCTGCCAATCCCACCTTATTTCATAACCCGCAGGTGCCTGACCCACTGCAGGACTCTATATCATGGTCTGCGCTGAGTTTCAGGTAAAACTATTCTGAGTGATTTTACTGAAAAGAATTTGAGCGTTTCGAGAATAAAACCAAAAAAATTTGGTGGTGGTGGTGGGGTTTCGAAAAACTCAGATCTTTTCGAGTTTTTTCCGAACAAATTTTAATCAAGTTTTTTCATTGATAAATAAGGTCAAATTGTGGATTCTTGTGTGGTCTAACTTTTTTACTTAAACAATCAGATTTTGATAAATAACCCCCTAAGTGTTTAAGATATGTAAAATGGGATAGCCAACAATGCATATGGGAATCAGTCCAATATACCAAGCCAATTAATATAAATCATGGGAAAATAAACCATGCGGATGTGTAAATTCAGACACTGAATTACAAACACTACGACAATATAAAAAAGAAAAGCAATTAAGAAATGTGTCATTTGTGTCAGCAGTGGACACAGGTAGTGGGGTCTGCTGCACGATGCAAATCTTATGCTGGCAAGACAAATATTCAACTACAGTACTGTGGTCTATGGAATAAAACATCAAACCTTAATGAAAACCCGTGATCCACTCCTTAAATCGGATTTTCATTGTAAACACCACTGGGATTTATTTGGCACATTGGCAACGCATTTCAGAAATGAATAAAGTACGAAAAAACTTTTTTTTTGTTCTGTTTTGGGCTGATGGTGTAAATACACAGTTTTCATAGGAATTTAAATGATCAGGAATGATCTGGCAAACAAAAAGTCTTAAGAAATAATGCAGTTTTTGCCTTTGTGCCCCTTTTTCTTCTTGGATTTAGAGGTCCTTTGGCTAAACTGAGAACTGGATAGTGCATTTGTTGGACTACACAAGTCATCGGAAAAATACTGATATCTCTGTGGCCGGGGCTTAGGAATAGGCTGGCCAAGAAAATAGCCCTCCTCTTCAGAATCAGAAGAGGACGAGGAACAGGTTGAACACCAAGAATCTTCATCTTCACCATATAACCCAAGGAATTTATCCACAACTTGGCTGGGCAATCCAAAATTAGAAGCAGCGTTTGTGCGTTGTCCAAAGAGGTCGGCATTTTGAATATACGCCTGGACCTCGTGAGCAGATTTATTATGAAAAAGTCTCTCGTAATCCTCTGTGGTGTAAAATCGATTCCTTTCTTTCCCAGACGACTTGCTATCCGTGGCAAGATGAAGTGCATTTTCAGAACGTGATTTCCTGCTTTTCCGTCGTCGGTGATGATGAGGCCTTTGGCTTCGCTCTTCAAAGTTGTAAACCCTTCTCCGACTCCTTTCACTCATGGGTGGCCGACGGATTTCTATGCTGCCATAGTCTCCATTATCAATGACATCATCTGAAAATTTGACCTGAGGTCTTGTTTGGGATTTAGACCTTCTGAGTGCAGACGTGTGCATCGGTTTTTCCTCTGGAGGTGGCTTTTCCTGGAAAATCTCAGAATTTAAACTTTTCAGAGACTCTGTGCTTCTGTTCAACATGGATGAATTAAGAGTTCCCATATTACTCATTTTCTCACAATCCCTGGAATTCAGGTCTTGAAAATTCTGGTAGGAAAATAGTGAAGGCCGTGACTTGCTCTCTGCATCCACAGATGCTCCTAAAGATAAACAAATTTTGGCTGAGATTACAACATAATGATTTCAATTTCATATAGGCTAAGTAGCCAATGGTTACTATGTCTAACTTTCGGTTTGTTGCCTTTTTGGTAGAACTATGGTAAAATATTTTCACTATATATGTGAGGCATGTGTACCATGTTCTAGTGCTTGTGTGCCATGTTTATGTGATGAACAAATCATTTTTAAGAGGACATAAATATAATATACAAAAGTAATGAATATCTTGTAAATTATCTCCTTATAAACCAGGGGTGTCCAAACTTTTGGCTTCGAGGGCCACATTAGAAGAAGAAAAATTGTCTGGGGCCACACATGAAATACACAAACACTTTTGATTAGTAAAAGTAAAGAAAATACAAAAAAAAAAATAACTTCAATACCAGTTGGACAACCAGATGGAGCTATTTACTGGAATATGGGACACCTGGATATTAAATAGACTTATTATTATAATATTATTACTAACTGGGCAATGGGCAGAGTCCCCCTCCTCTTACGTCCTTTGCAACATGACGTTTTCTCGAGAACTGAGAGTTTCAAGCTGGGCCGCATTCATATCCATCCTGGGCCGCATTTGGCCCTCGGCCGCAGTTTGGACACCCCTGTTATAAACAGTGGCTAGTGATGTAATCAGTTATAAATGGCGAGTAGTGATCTTATTGTTGTCACATGACTCACTAAAACTGTTGTAGTACAATAAATAAAGTACCCTTGTTGGAAAATATGAGGATATTAAAAGTAACCTCGGAGTTCCATAACCTGTATAAATACACAACCTTCAGCCTTCACTATATCAATAGTGGGTACTTTATTCACTATATAATATGCAATATTAGGTATAACTGTGCTGGAAAATATATCTGGTAGATATTTGGAGGAGACAGACTTCCTGCTAATGGATTATACCACAGTTTACCATAAAGGTGTTCTCTCCACCAATTCAAGCAACTTAGCAGCAAATGTCACCGGCTGATCATGTGGTTTGATCCCTGGATCATTTCAGCCATTTAATTCCAATGATCTACCACGTATAAGACTATTAATAATCAACTTTTAAAATGAAGAAAATTCTCTGCATTATTTTTCTGCAGTTGCTCCTTTAAGTAAATGCAGCACATCTCAGTCAGCTTTATTCCAAATGAAATCGTGCATCTGCTTTTATGGCAAACAAGATGGCAATCATAAGGACAGTAAGTAGAACAGAATACTCTACCTGTTATGTTAGACATTGCTAAAGAATCCATAGAATCACAGATGTTCTCATTCTGGGGTTTCAGATTATCGGACAAACATTCCAATGAACGTTTATACCATGGCATCTTCTCATGCATGTAACCTGAAGCTCTGTGATCCATATCCAGTTCTTGCAGCTTTCGGCTACTAGCAGGACCAGGATGGCTCCCATATGCAGAATCTCCAAGTCCATCCTGGGACTGGGCCCAGTACATGTCACTCTGGTATTTTTTACTGGCTAAACTTTGATTACGGTTTTTTCTTTGTAAATCATTTTTGTCTTTAATACTCTCAGACATCCAGTGGTCATTAGATCTGTTATCCTCAGGTGGCTGCTGAAACAGACCCTTTTCTCCAAATTTAAGAAGCAACTGAGTCATGTAATCATCATGTTCAGCCCATTCTTCATGGTCCTCTGGAGTCTCCGGTTCATCTCTTGCTTTCCAAGTGTCATTATCAAAACCTGCTCCCTGCATACTGAGATCATCCATCTTCCTAGACAGAGTATCGTCAGCATTGCCAAACATTCCAGGGAACTTGTAATTTAAAGCAGGAGATAATAGCAGCGATTGTCTACACTGATCTGCAGATCTACTACTCTTGCCCATTCGTACACTTCTTCTGGATTCTCTTGATCTTGCAGACTGGAAGGCCGAGTCAGAAGAGTCAGATGCATGCACATCCTCTCCCAAACTGCATGCCTTGCAACAATAAATCCGCCCCTTTTTGGGCATGAAAGGGCAACCCAAAAGAGAAACTTTACATTGGGCACAAGAAAAACATGTCTCTGTAGCATGCCAGTGTTGCCCATCATAGGTCATTTGTGCGTGATCCACTCCTGAGAAAGAAACAAACCATTGTTTAGAATATATGCAGTAGTATTCATTAGACCAGTGATCCCCAAACATGTTGCTCTCCAACCCCTTGGATGTTGCTCCCAGTGGCCTCAAAGCAGGTGCTTATTTTTGAATTACTGGCTTAGAGGCAAGTTTTGGTTGTATAAAAAACAGATGTCCTGCCAAACATTCTCTCCTGTAGGCTGCCAGTCCATATAGGGGCTACCAAAAAGCCAATCAGAGCTCTTATTTGACATCCCCATGGAATTTTTCATACTTGTGTTGCTCTCCAACTCTTTTTTTAAATTTAAATGTGGCTCACGAGCAAAAAAGGTTGGGGACCCCTGCATTAGACTTTCATTCTTAGACTTGTCCTACTAAACACAAATATGCCTCCTAAAATTTTAATAATGAACATGGAGAAACATCAATGCAGGAACTGCTGCAGAAACAATCCTAAGATCTTAGAAAACTTAATGGAACAATTTCACCTGAAATGAAATTAGAGAAACTATTTACCTATATGTTCCCCACAGGATTCACAGTACTCTGCGTAATGAGATTCAAAGCAACCACAGCAAAATGGCCGGCCATCTTTCATGATGTATCTCTGTCCCCCCAGCACGGTTTCACACTCGTAGCAACAGAAATGGTTCATGTGCCAGTGGCGACCTTCAGCTTCAGTGCACTCGTCTGCAAATATTATCTGTAATGTGAGAAAAAGAAACTTTATTAATATTGAATGGACCAACTTGCTTTCAGGTCTAGTCTATTAGGTTTCTCAATGATAAAAGAAACTTTAACTCAATGTCAGAAGTGCTAAAGGGATATTGTCATGGGAAAAAATGTTTTTGTTTTAAAAAAAAAAACACATCAGTTAATAGTGCTACTTCAGCAGAATTCCGCACTGAAATCCATTTCTCAAAAGAGCAAGCTGCTTTTTTTATATTTAATTTTGAAATCTGACATGGGGCTAAACATATTGACAGTTTCCCAGCTGCCCTCAGTCATGTGACTTGTGCTCTGATAAACTTCAGTCACTCTTTACTACTGTACTGCAAGTTGGAGTGAAATCAATCCCCCTCCCTCCTCCCCAGCAGCAGAACAATGAGAAGGTAACCAGATAACAGCTCCCTAACACAAGATAACAGCTGCCTGGTAGATCTAAGAACAGCACTCAATAGTAAAAGCCAGGTCCCACTGCAACACATTCAGTTACACTGAGTAGGAGAAACAACAGCCTGCCAGAAAGCAGTTCCATCCTAAAGTGCTGGCTTTTTCTGAAAGCACATGACCAGGCAAAATGACCTGAGATGGCTGCCTACACACCAATATTGCCTACACACCAATATTACAACTGAAAAAAAAATACACTTGCTGGTTCAGGAATTACATTTTATATGGAAGAGTGAATTATTTGCAGTGTAAACAGTGTAATTTAGAAATGAAAAATACATCATAAAAATCATTTTTTTTAAACAACCTGCTTTTACTTTCCTACCCCTAAGCAGACAGTAAGAATACCTTGCGTGCAACTGTATAAATCTCCCTTCCACTCCAGGAAGAAGAGAATGTGCAATCAAGCAAAGACAACGCCTAACTGTAAATGTATTTCTCCATATTGATTTATCGTAGGCACACAATGCTGGCGCACAGATGTCAGAGGCTGTGTATTATAATCTAAAGGACAGAGTGCTGGTGGACTGACTTTAATTTTACCTTTTCTGCCAAAGCACTGGCAAAACGTAGTACAACAAAGATAAAAAAAACAGTAAAACTGACATCGCTGCCACACTTGTATGAAAAGAATGAAAAAGATGTATCCAATGAAGACAATCATAAAAACTACATTTACTCTAACAATAATTGGTCAATAAAATACAATGGGGGTCATTTATCAACACTGGGCAAATTTGCCCATGGGCAGTAACCAATCAAATTGCTGATTTCATTGTTCTACTTGCAGCTGGCTTTAAAAAGCTAATCACTGATTGGTTGCTATAGGTAACTGCCCATGGGCAAATTTGCCCAGTGTTGATAAATGTGCCCCAATATGTCTGGATACGGTACAGTGGCCCTCAGTAAATCCATATGGAAAGAACATGAACGTTTGGGACATCATTTTACCTCATCGCAAGCTGAGCATCTTGGCTTAAGTAGTTCAGCATGGTGCCTTCCGCAGTGTATTTTTCCATCTTGGTAGAAGTAGATTAGATCAACAAGTAACTCATTACATGTAGAACAAACAAAGCATGATGGGTGCCAGCACACCCCCGGGCCAGCTCTTGAAACAAAGATTGCGACTTCACCCCCATTAATCTTCTCTCCGCACTAGAAAGAAAAAAGAAACAAAACCTTGAGCAAGTTTTATCTTACCATACATGGGCCGATTGCTGCCACATTTGTTACCGTTTTCATTAAAGGAAAATGCTGATAGAATACATGCACAGAAAATGAAACATCCCTGAATAATTCAAGGGTAAAACCAAACACTAATTATATTTAATGTGCCATTTAAATTCATTCTAGTAATTCTAGCTGATTTTATTAAAACCAGTCTCTCAATCCTGCTATAAATTTCTTTAGGCGTATGTGTGTGAAGGGAATGTATACAGGGCCACTAAAACTTATGTTAGATTTTCCTTTTGTATCTGAATATACTAGGAGCTGAATTCATAACGAATTTCTTGTGCTGCTTTAGTCACTTAATTTAGATTTACTACATTCTATTAGGGATGCAGTGAATCCTGGATTTGGCCTCATCCTTGTGCCAGGCCGAATCAAATCCCAATCCCAATTTGCATATGCAAATTGTGGGTAGGGTGGGATTTCATGTGACTTTTCCTCACAAATCAAAGAAGTTTGCCCATTTTCACACATAAAAAAAAAAAAAGTGGCAGCCCTAGATGTCAAGCACCTAAAAAAATCACACCCCTCTCAGGAGGCAGTTTTGATCCTGATGAGAAGTGCCATACCTTCAGCATGGAGGGTTGTAATAAAAAGTGCAACATTTCCTAAAGGTCTAATCACCTATAACAGCCAATCAGCAGGCAGCATTGTCTGGTTACTGAGTATCATTGATTATGATGAGATACTGCATCTTTTGGCACATGTTGTGCCTTCGACTACATACCGTGGTTGGCGTCCACTATTCTCCGTTTTTACTATAACCAGCTATATCATCTACAGTAATCTTGTAATATAACCCCTTACAAGAAATTCAAAACAAGAAACGTACAGGTATAGGATCCATTATCCGGAAACCCATTGTCCAGAAAGCTCGGAATTACAGAATCGCCATCTCCCATAGAATCCATTCTATCAAAATAATCCAAATTCTTAAATATTATTCCATTGTTCTCTTTCATAATAAAACAGTACCTTGTACTTGATGCAAACTAAGATCTGATTCATCCTTATTGGAACCAAATTATTCAATGTTTACACGATTTTCTAGTAGACGTATGGTATAAATTATGGAGAGATCCGGAAAACCCCAGGTCCCAAGCATTCTGGATAACAAGTCCCATACCTGTATTCTATTATCTTTTTCAACCCCTGAACAAGGGGCTGCAGATGTTGCAAACCCAACACCACCTACCTTTTCACACATCGCATGCATCACAGCCCGTGATAGCATTTTAATATTTCCTCTGCCGAGGGCCTCCTTTTTGCGTTGTGCACTAAACATCTGCAATTCCTTCTTCTCTTCTTCACTCAACGACTGACAATATCGCACCTACAAGCATAAGAGCATTTTAGTGAGAGAGAAAAAACCAAAAGAATCAGTGGTAAAATGCAAACTATTTATGTGTAACCAGCTGACCAGTAAAAGAGCATATTGTTAGGAGAACGGGAAGGAAAAGTCTAGCAGTACACCAGATTTAAGGGAACAAAAGTAAACGGTTATTTTAATGATAGCAACTGCTTTAAAGATGTTTGCTATTCGAACACAACTTTAAACCCACATTAAACCCAGGAATTTAAACAATCCTGGTAACTAGAAGGTAGAAGCAAACACAATAAAATGGTTTACATGGAAATTGTTAAAATGGCTGTGCCACAAAACCAAAGAATGTGACAATAGACAAAAAATAACCCAATAAAAGATTTAATAGCAAGCACAGAGAATGCGTATTTGGACTTCAGGAAATATTGCAAACAACTGAATTGCCGGAAATCCATTCTCGGTGGTGCACTTTAAAATAGATTAGAAAGGCACCAATCTTATAAGTCTACTCTTCTATTGGACAGCACAGTGGACTATTTTGGAGCTTTATCAACACATAATAGCAATGATAAGAAGTTCAGAATGAAAAGAAGTTGAATTAAAGGACTTGCGCAAGGCTATGCTCAAGATAAACTTACCTCATTGTCATGTGGAGGAAGTTGGTACAAGAGCTGTTTGATCCTATATTTCTCACCAACACTATTTACATAGGGGACCTTCTCTTCAGGCAGGCAAGCGAAATATAACTGGACCTGAATATGTTAAGGACAGCCGGTTAATTACAACTTGGACAAGTAGGATATAATCCTGCTTCACGTGGAATGCAGAGACCCACAGCGGCAGAGGTTTACAGTGAAATGTCCATTAGTCTATAGCTGCTTTGTGCTGATATAACAAACACTGCATGAGCCAAGTCAGAAGTTAGATGCTCAAGAGTTTACACCCAGCTGCTGAATTGCTCCTAAGGAATGCAACGTTCAGTGGCTATTATTGGGGTATCATAAATTATGCACATTTAATGCTGCTATTATGTCCACCTCCTCCAGAACTGGTTGAGGAGCCATTGGACATTCCACCCAGGGCCGTCTACAATTACCTTTGCCAACATGTGAAACTAGCCAGGGAATGGCCCTATAAAGAAGTTGAATTTGCTTGGTGCATTTTACACATTGGTGAGACAAAAGCTGCTTTGTAAACTCCTGCTGGTGGAGTCACCCTAAGCTTCAACTTTCATTGCCTCCATCTGAGCTTTTTACAGAGAAGCCACACTGAAACTTTTCAGAAGAGGTCACACTGCGACATGTTTTAGCAGCTGCACATTTCACTTCCAAGGGATGCACAAGCTATGCCAACTGCTGTGCCAAATACACCTTTATTTGCACCAGCTGCTCCTGCTGATAAAAGCCATACTGAATAAATACAGAGAAAAATTACTAGACTGGAGATATATACTAATAGATGAATAAGCCACAACCCTCCCAATAAGTAAAATAAAAGGGAAATGTGGGTGTGAATGTATCAGATTTACTCCGTTGTTAAAATACAAGTCCTGACACTTCTTCCAAATGGAAAATATGACAGAGGAGTTGTGCAGCAACAATCTGAGGGATACTGTTGTACATAACCATTCCCTCCCTGGCACAGGGCCTCACAAAAATAGATTCCAGTGTGTCTTTCCTTATTTATTGATTATTTTGGACAACTGTACCTGTTCGGGCCGAAGACCTGGTGGAACCCACGTGTATTCTTCCATGGCACAACCAGAATCATCATCTGAAGTGGAACTTCGCTGACACCCAAATGACAGCTTGTTAACTTTCTGATCCATTTCCAAAGGCATGTATAAGGTTGTTATGGGTCGTTCCAGCTCATCAATTGCTCTGGGGGAAAAGAAATGATGCCATTACATGTGATGCTAAATCCAGCTCATTTGAGGATTCTTGAGGAGATTCTTGAAACACGTGTTTCAAATCCACCAGTGCAATATAACACAACTAAAACTTTTTAAGCTTGAATTGTGTCGCAATTTGCACTTCTTTCAATATAAATGGATGCAGAACCAAAAATTCCTACATTTAGGATATTTGCATACAAATTCCCACAATTCATAGACGAAGGATATTTTTTTTTATTCTTTGGTTGGTTGGTGGTCATTATCTACTGTGTGTTATGCAAATCTCCTCTTGGCGATCTCTAAGGGCTAGACCAGACGGGGAGATTCGGGGGCATTTTGTCGCCTGGCGACTTCTCGCCGCGACTTGTAGCCCCGAACCTCCCCGAATAGCCACTTACCCAAGCGCACCGACGTTGCTTGAAAACGCCGGCGCGTATCCACACGGAGCGGCACGCTTTTTGAAATTGCCAGGCGACAAAATGCCCCCGAATCTCCCCGTCTGGCCTAGCCCTAAACATGAACACGACGCTGGTTCACTATTCTGTAATCAGATAAAGACGACATCCTTTTCCCAGGATCACTAATGTAATCGGCATTTTGGGGCGCAAGCATAATAAACACAAAGCAAAATAGAGTTTGTCCATGGAGAATGTGACCTTTTGGCCCTCAATAATAATAGACCACTCTGCTGCCTCTTCAACTGCTCAGTGTTAAACCAACTCTTCTTGAACAGGTGCTTAACTACTGGCCTCAGCTACAAGCACTTGCACACCAACAGTCCTGGAAGAAATCTACAGCATGCGATCAACAATGTCTTACAGAAATAGGTGCAGTCCAAATAACATCCTACGTTCTGGATAATTCATTTGCTGGTTATATGTTGTCTCAATTTTGTGCATAGTTTACTCTTGTCCAAGTTTTCTGACTCTACCCAGGGATTCTAGCAAGACTATTAAAAATACAATATTTATTTGTCCTTATTTCAGGGCAAGGACAAACGAATCACATGAATTCATTGCACTATAATTTCCACAATTAAAGCGTATTCTTGGTTTCCAGGCGTAGCGATAGATACATGGCACAGTTAAGAGTAAGTGCTTACAAGACAAACCCTAGTGTTAAATCAATAAAAGGGGCGTACTGAAAGGTCTGCAAACACACAATTTACTTTTGTAATTACAGACCAGATCTCACGTATACATCTAGGTGGGCTGGCCTGATGCGAGTGGTCATTGGGCATAAAACAGACATTCATAACGTTAAAATGATTTAAAAGACTCGGCACATTCTCCACCAAAACCTCTATAACATTCCAAAGTACCAAATTTAGTTTCATGCAGATCTTGTGCTGGAGGCAGCCACTTGGCAGGGAATTAACACTCTACTGTGAAACATTCTGAAGCTTCAGGTCACAAAGAAGGTCTTATCCATGTGAAACATGATGGTTTCCCCAGGCTGAAACATTAGCATCCACATACACTAAGGACACTGTGATACACGTATAATAGCAGAGTTGTGCCCACAGCTGCTCCCTTGCAGGTCAAGGCTTGTGTTTTAAGAGACTTTTTAGCTTACTCTACACATTTAGGACCTAATGAGCACATCTAAAATGATCACACACCGCATTTAATGTGGAATTCATCGAAGAATCAAGTTCCCTTTTGTTGTGTGATAAAGTATGCTAACCTGTGTCACTAACCACGGAAAGAAAGAACAAGTCCGGGCAGAATATATGCTATAAAATAAATCAGATGAAGGCTAAGAAGCGTCCGCTTGTAAAGGTTTCAAACATTGTGCATTTGAATCGAATGGTGGTGTAGTGACAAGGAAATAATGAGAGGATGCTCTACTTGAACTCAGCACCCGAGTGATGTAGTAGCCGAACATCTGGAGAGGAAAGAACAAGACAAGGAAGATGAGCCTGGGGCAGCTGAGATGTTGTACACTGGAACACCCAGAATCCTCTGCTAAAGAAAGTCTGGGTAGGATTTTGGAGGGCTGTATGACAATGGCTGGAAGGAGGAGATTGTAACATTGTCATGCGCAAATAAACGTTTTAGTAATGTAAATGCTCCTCTCAGTGTAACTAGTAACAGCTTAGAAATGAGTGTCATTAATACCATTTCCTGGAAAAGACCAATTTTAACCAGACAGCTGTAAACACTTCCATGCTCACACTCCAGTCGGGTTTATGCAGCACAAAGAACAGGCCATTTATGATTTAATAATGGACTTTAATTTAAATTCAACCCCATTTTAATAAAACGGGGAGGCCTGCCTTCATTTTGCTAAGGTTTTCGTTAAACATATGGCCGAAGCAAAGACCAGGAAAAGCAGGAGCGAGTCAGCTGAATGTGTCATAGCAACGAATGCTTTTACAGTTGGACAAGATCTTCAAAGGAAGGGGCCAAACTTGTGCTCATGTGAGGAGCAGGCAGCATGTTGCGCCCAGTGGAGCAGCTGTGAAAACGAAGCCTGATGAAAGAGTCTATTTTCAGGCCAGGCTGCAGAGGACTGTAAATTGTTGCTTTGAAACAGAACTACTTAGATTTCATTAATGTTCTGCTGACACAATATTATAGAACCATTTTTTGTAATCTAGGAATAAAAGTGCTTAAAAAAAAAAGTCATATTAATGTTCTCGTTGTTTGATGGTGATTTATATGTGCTAACTCCATCTACTTACACATTTTTATATACCCCGGGTAGAGAATATGGACATAGCGTAGACACCATTCCTTTAATGTATTTAGGGTAAAAACTGGACATTGCAGTATTAATTATTATAATGAGTGAACAGCTTCTTTTCAATGGACAGGAAAATATAAATACAGGTATAGGATTCATTATCTGGAAGCCCATTAACCAGAAATTACAGAATAAACATCTCCTATAGACTCCATTACAATCTAATAATCCAGATTTTTAAAAATGATTTGCGTTTTCTCTAATAATAAAATATTACCTTGTAGTTTATCCAAGCTATGATATAATGAACCCTTACTGGAAGCAAAGCCAGCTTATATAGGTTTATTTAATGTTTATATTATTTTCTAATAGACTGAAGGTATAAAGATCCAAATGACAGAAAGATCCGTTATCCGGAAAACCCCAGGTCTCAAGCATTCTGGATGACAGGCCCCATACCTGTATATTAACAGCAATTAGGCATTCCTAATGTGCAGACTAATGGCCGTTGTATCATATTGATGTTGTAAAGTGCCCAGCTGGGTACATTTTATGGAGAAAGAAAAAAACAAATCAAGTCATTTATAATTAAATAAAAGATCTGGGCCATAACTAATGTATGTTGTATTTAAAGGTCTACGGTTTAGATGAAATGACTTTATTGCAAGTTTAACATTTCCATTCCACCGTCACCCCCATTCTGAACAATAGCCCCATTGTGATTCCTACTGAACCCAAGAGAAACAAGCTTCCAGCAAAAACAAACACAAAAAAAAGTCACACAACTGCAGATGGGAAAACAAAATTCCACTTCAAGCCAATAGATGAACTTCACGGGGGAAAAGCTACTTTAGGGAAGCAAGCCAAATCCATGCAGATTTATCAGGAGGTTTTATAGAGTAAAACGACTTGTTTCTTTGGATGTTCAACGTTGCACCAGGATTCACTCATGTCCCAAACAGAAATTCTCAAAGTCCATAGGAAAAGATGGAAAAGGAGGGGTAATGTTACTTGGACCACCTGCATATCAAACAAAGCGTCTGTGCTATGGCCAGCTGACAACAAAAGTGCACACGCAATGTACCAAAGCCAAGTTTGTTCAATAAAGAGGATGAAATTTGAGGCCATCTTGTATGTCACACAGAACAGACACTCAGTGTGAGCAGCTCAGACAGCCCTCGTCCTCTCAGCTTAGAGCTGAAGCTCAGCCATCAACATCCAATTAACCTCACTTACAGAAAGGCCCAAGATTAAGTGTCTGCAGGGAATTCATTGCAGAAAGTCCCAGGTGGAAAAAGATGCACACGAGGGGGCAGTGCCAGGACAAAAAAAGTACTATTTCTTTATCCCTATTCAGCAAAAGTTCTAAAGCAACTCCACATCTTGATTCAGATACCCAATAAAAAAAAATAAAAAAATCTGCATAACTCCAACTGTAATCTTTTAAGCAAAACCAACAAAATAAAGAGACTGAACTGCATTTAAATCCTCATGACATGTTAGAAAAGGCAAAGAGCTTACCCTGGCAAGTAGTTGTGCAGAGAGCTGCATGTAGCAGCAGAGTGCTGATGTCCTGGGCAGCATTCATTCATTTAATAGCTGGAAACATTCCTGGATGTTGCTCTCTAGCAGAAGCTCACTTTGTTTGTTTCTATTCAGCTTTCTAAATGAGCTCTGCTAACTGCAGCCCTACCTGTATTTAAAAAGGACCGGCCCCTCTACTTAGTCATGGTCACAAGCCCCGCCCCCATTCATCCTGTGCTTACAAACCATCCTAGCCACAGAGAAGTCAGATGTCCAGCAGCACTCCCAGCTTCCTCTGCCTCAAGCCCATCCATCCATGAGTCCAGCCTGCATCAAAAGCAATGGGAAGCCCTCAACTGATTGCTCTTCAAAACACACCAGGAGGCTCTCTACATAAACAGCCATTAATGTGAGCAAAACATTCCAGATGGACAATATGGAAACAGACTCCAAGCCAATGGGGGCGGGGGCAGAAAAATAAAGCACTACTTACTTACCCAGCCAGTCTACACATTATATAAAACAATGGATGAGATAATCTCTTTGTAAGAAACAAAACCAATTATTGACACCATTATAGCAAAACCCTTTAAACCTTCATTTAAATAACGGTATAAACGTCTTTAAACTGGAAAAAAAAACACAGCCCATACTCAAATTCACTTTCAGTGAATTCTTCCTCAAGTGCTAGCTTTGTTTTTAGTGTTAAGGTGGCCATATACGGGCCGATAAAAGCTGCCAACAGACCAAGTGTATGGGGCCCTCTGACGGGCTTTACCGATCCATATCTGTTCGAAAGTCGGCCAGATGTCGATCGGGCGGGTCTAAAAATCCTGTCGGATGGCGGCCGCATCTGTTCGTTGACGCGGCCCCGCAAAATCCAACAGCCCAATATCACCCACCTCAAGGTGGGCATATCGGGGAGGGATCCACTCATTTGCCAACATTGCCAAACAAGCGGATCTCTCTGTGTATGGCCACCTTACACCGGATAAAGAGTGTGAACCTACCCAAACCTTGGGACTCGCTTTTTTTTAACTTATGATAATGTGATAATACATCAAACACGCGGTCCCTCAGAGTGGTTTCTCCATTCCACCAAGTACAAGGCTCTTCCTCGCAATTACACAGCCTTTAGCAAAGTTTCACAGCATGGTTTCCAACTGGTCTGACCAGACACTGGGTCACACGACACACACATGACAAAGATGTCGACAGGTAGAAGTGAGATCTTTTGTCTGGAAATGTGACATTACTAGCAACACAAAAGAACTTATTAACATAAAAAAGTGAAACTTCACTTTCTTGGGCTGGATCGGTATGGCTTTTCTACTGAAGCTCTGATATCAGCAGAACAAGGACGTGTTTCTGTAGTTCAGGCCCACACTCACCGAGGAGACCCAAAGTCACTCATTTCATGAGACAATTTCAAAATGCAATTTTTAATCGGAAGAGGAAAAAACATATGCGTGAATTTGAAGACAGAACTAAAGAACAGCCAACATCACTAACTGGAATGGAAAAATTTAAGTTAATGGGTGTGCTAGATGGAATATATATCACAATATAGGCTGCACACAGCAATGGGTACAACTGGTAGGTAGTGATGTGTGGGTTGGGATTTCATCGACTGTAGCCCGCCCACATCCATGATTCCGGGTTGCTTTTATAGACCCACGTCAACTGCCCCGTCGATGACGTCACAAAAGGGGCAGGATGAGCAGAAGCAGCATCTATAAGAAGAAAAAACCCAGAAGTTGGAAGCCAGCATGTGAAGGTGAGTGGGGAGAGGAGGAGAAGAGCTCAACCAGCACCCGCCCGTGAAGAAGTGTGCGAGGTCAGCCCGAACCCACTCAACCCATGGGTAAACCCGCAAATTCCACGGGTATTGGGCTAGCCCACACATCACTACTGGTAGGCTCATGCATGATGCCATGTCTGAAACTCCACATGCTGACCCCTGTAGAGCAGCTATTAGCAAACAACCTGGTGCAGCTGGATTCCACTCCCATAGGGCAAACTCATTTTCCTACAGCCTCTGGGCTCCTTTATAATAGGAAATTGCCTCAAACCCTGTCATCAGAATCCAGAGTCAGACAATGTGCACAAGGGCACAGGTGACTCAATAAAGAGAGGCCCACCTGGGTTATGACTGGCTGCACCTGTGTAAAAGACAAAGGGAGGGCTGAGAACGAGCTGGAAAGGTCTGCTGGTGGTGGACAGAACAGGCAACTCCATTGCATTCCTACCCAACAAGAGCGGCACTAACACCCTGCTAAAATCAGTTATTAGAGCAGAGTGCAACATACAGCATCATGTGCTCTAGTGATTTATACAGAGATAGAAAATGTCATTAATAGCAGTGTTTTATTAAAGGGTTGCTCACCTTCCAAACACCTTTTCCAGTTCAGTTTTATTCAGATTGAGCACCATAAACAAAATCTTATTTTCAATTGCTTTCTATCTGTCTATCTGTGTCTTCAGTTAGATCACCAGAAATAACTACTTTTTCCAATCACTTTCTAAAGCAGCACTGGGGGGGTTGGGTCTCCGACCTCCCAAACTGTTCTGAATTGAAACATTTAATTGATATATATTTTATCTTTGTCCCTGCTGAGCAGAATACCTGGGTTTCATTACAGGCAGCTGTTAATATAGATACAATAATTGCTAATACTCCAGAGATGGTGCTGAGGAATGTATCAACTAAATGTTGTAGAATTGCAACAGTTTAGCCATAGCCACAAAAATCCACTTGTTTGGCTCATCATTGATCTTTCCCCGATCGGCCACTAACGGTAGGGTTATATCAGGGGTAATCCTAATGTTCAGCCCTATGGCTATATGATCGGATTACGACGAGGGCAATGGGCACAGATGGGTTGGTGGAGAGAAAATCAAACCTTGATATCGATCTGGAAGACCCTTCGGAAGCCACAGGCAGATAAGCTGTCAAATTGGTCGAAACAACCGATATCGGCAGCTTTATCCGCCCGTGTATGGCCACCTTTAGAGTCTGGACCTGAGTTACTGCCAGACTCAAACACCAGAGACACAAACATTAGCTTTTAAACTTCGATTTTGGAAAAATAGTAAAAAATAAATAATGGAAAGTAATTTAAAAAAGTATGGGAAACAATCTGAAATCTGAACTGAAAAAAGTGAACCATTTAATGTTCCTGTGTCCAACGTCTCAGTCTGGCAGCTCAGTGATCCAGGGGCATGAATAAAATTGATAGAAGGTGCACACTCCTAAATATACGACAAAAACTTATTATCAATCCGAGGTGCTGATCCCAAGGGAGGCTACCCACCAATAGTCTCCAAAAGTTAACATATATAAAGGAAAAATTAAGATCGCACACTCATTTGTAAAAGAAAAAGAAAGGATATTTATTAGAACATGCCAGTCACCAATTGGGCATACTGGCACTCTGCCCAACGCGTTTCGACCACATTGGTCTTCATCAGGGGCACAAAGCACACAAAAAAACAAAAACAAAAAGGCAGAGTGTGCGATCTTAATTTTTCCTTTATACAGTGATCCAGGGGCATCTGAACAATTTGCTACATTTACTTGATGCAATTAGTTGATACATTTCTCAGCAGCATCTCTGGAATATTATCAATTAACAACTGCCTTTAATGAAACTCAGGGATTCTGCTCAGCAGGGACAAAGATAAGAAATACATAGATAACGGAAAGCAATTGGAAATAGTTCATAAGCAATAAAATACTATCTGAAACCAATTGAACTGAAAAAAATTGTAATAACTCACCCTGGTGGTCTAGTGGTGCGGCGGGGAGGCCTGCCACACCGCTCCTCTTCCTCCTGTGCCCTGGTAACTTAAGGCACGCGGCACGCATCTTCTTTATTTATAGGCGCATTTGCGCTCGCGTTATGATGTCAGCACACAATGGCGTGAAATTTAAAGGAACTTAAGAGACATATTTTTTCATTGCCTTACTTTCGTGCCCCTTTGCTCATCCAGAACCCTTAGCTTGGCACCTCTCTTAAGACCTGGCAGCATCCAATTAGCCGAAGGCTCCTCCCGAGGTGAAAGGCGGCTGTTATAGGCTGAAGCAAGAGCCGGATCCAGGGTACTTCGCATTGGTTCTGGATTTACGGTACCGACCGTGGCAAAAATGTTTGAGGACAACCATTGTCGGAAAAAACCCGGGCCGGGTCAGACCCCTCTCCCAAAAAAATCATTAAAAATAAGTTTTCGTTAGGCGCCACATGCAGCGCCTGCCTGAGAGGCAACACATGCTGCCTGCATGATTGCCGCTGTGCGCAGCGCCTAGCAGAACTTTTTTTAAATTATTTTTTTGGGAGAGGGGTCTGGCCCGGCGGGGGCCCATTAAGGGTTGGCACCTTTCAAGGCAGTCGGAGGAGCAGCGTCCTCACTCGGCACATCAAGGTAGGGGTTCGGAGGGGGCCCTGGAGGACAACCCCTTTAAGAATCCTGTGTCCAAATAGGCAGGAGCAGCCAACTAGTTAACTATCCTGCTATAAGAATGTCTAATTAATAGAAACGATTTTCTGAGGGACAATCTCAACTTTATCTGGCTTTGTTATTGTCAAGGTTGAACACTTGGCCACAAAAGGCGTGAAGTAAAACTGGGCTTCTCAACAACTACCTTTTGTGTTGCCAGCAGCCAATGGTACCCTAAAGCTGTCCCACTATAACAGGCCTGGACTGAAAGTCAAAAAAAGCCCTGGCATTTCAGGTACACAGAGGCCCCTGAGCCCACTAAATACTGACTTTCTATGGGACCTTATAGCAGCCCCTCTGGCATTTGCCAGAACCCACAGATTGCCAGTCAGATCCTGCACTGCAAAAACTGCCAGTCACCATTTCATGGCACCGGGCAAGGAAAAGAAAATAACTTGAAAACAAGTGCATTTGATTTTACACCATTTTTTCTGGTCTCCTGAAAAACATAAAATTGGGTTCTACTGTAGTTCATCTACAGTAAAATAAAATAATTATAAAATATCACTTTTCATCAGCTTGGTGGGCCCTTGAAGCAATTTGTTCAGCGCAGCTCTGAATACAGAATTGGGGAGCGTATTATGGAGACCGCAATTTGCACTTACTGCATCTAGTTCAATTGCAATATACAGAGAAGGGATGTTGCCTGTGTGCCCTGACCCTAATGAAATATGATGTATATTTACTTTTCTGGCTGTGAAGGTCAGTGAGTGGCTGCTATGCTTCAGTCCCGTCTTACCTCTACCTTCATTCGTAGAATGTATTTATACAGCTGCATGCTGTCATAAGGGGTGGACTTCAGCTGACATTTTTCAGCCAATCCAAAAGTGCCCAAAATGACCCACTGCCACCGAGTCTGAAAACACAGCACATGTAGTGCAGAAGGAAGTCATTTCAGGTGCTTTTGAACTGGATGAAATCTGCCCAGCGTGTGCTCAAATTGATATAATCAACCATTTAACCCCATTACTATAGAGCAAACAATTCATTTATGAAAACTAATTTGCATCTGCATATGGCTCCTGAAATGAAAGTATTAAAAGGAAATGTATTCAGCTACTGACAGTAATTAAAGGGCAACTTTATTAGGCACTTTGTCCCTTGGTAAGTCTACAGTATAACCTGTTTTGGGATTAGACTAACTACAACATGCACAGTCACCACTCCTACTTTAGCACATGGCTTTTATAATGGGCCCAGGCCTGCTCACATGCACTCATAGCCAGAAGGGTGAGAGGTTTTTCCCTGTATTTACAAGATATATAGAAAAGTGGCACACAGAAGAAAGGTGGCACAGAGTGTGTTAAATGAGAAGCAGAGGAAAAAAAGCCTCCTGTTTGGATTTCCCCATTGGATAATATTTCTTTCCTTTCCGATTCATTGGCTAGAGAATTAAATAAATGCAGATTCATGCCAACAAGCCTAAATA
>CM044436.1:75320695-75341348 GCA_024363595.1 Xenopus borealis
TATTTCTGGTTATAAGGTAGCTATAGTCATTGCTGAACCAAAATAAAACTGTTCAACAAGAAATATTGAAGTAAACGATCTCTGGTCGTTACATAAATAACTGACGAGATCATCTGAATTTGCAGTGATCAGCTTCTTGTACTCTTGTGGGTTATTACTCACAAACGTAATAGTTCAAAAAGAATATCAAGCCTTTATCCCCACTTAAATCTACAGCGAATTTAGGGCAGGTTTAAACAGATTTTAGACCCAAGCGGGAACCTCTTCGCCATATTATGTGCCTCTATAACTCTATATACCTTCCACTGATATTTTATATATTATAAATTAATGGGTTACTTTCAGCAAAGCCAGGCAATAGAGAGGAAAATAGCTTACTACCAGCAACTGTAAATCTTCACTGAGCTTCAACAGATATTTCCATCTGGAATACCTTGTTCTCATGTATGCAGCAGATCAGCCTGGAAAAAATACTCATCCCTGCAAATGATTTTTAACTGTGCAAATACCGATCTTCCTCAGGTACATATATGCCCATCAGCTGGAAGACTCCTTTATTGTAAAAAGCGCATAAGGGCATACTAACTCCTAAAGAATAGCAAAGTTCTAATATCTTACAAAGTATCTGAGCAGAGAAAAGCAGTGTGCAGTCTTTTGTTAACATTCCTCTTTTTAATCTTGTTATGGGTATGTAACCGCTTGTCAGGCAAGGATATGCATTGATTGCCAAGTTTTCTTTCTGGAAACTGGCCTGTTTCCATCTTTCCCAGGGGTCTGGATCCACTCATAGGGAGGTAGATTAAAAGGATAATGGTATGAGAGGATTTAACAGTAGAAAGTACCCAACCACTGAGCATATGCAGCTGTGACATGGGAGGTTGTGCAACTTATATAACCAAAAGCTTACTTCTAAGGTGTACCATCCAGATGTGATAACAGCTATGTTTTAGAGAGGAACTGAAACAAAAAATAATCCTCTCTTCATGCAGTACACAAGTGATCAACAACCTGTGGCTCACGTGCAACATGTTGCTCCCAGTGTCCTCAAACCAGATGCTTATTTTTGAATTACTGGCTTGAAGGCAAGTTTTGACTGCACAAAAAACTACTGGCAAACAAAGCCTTTTCTAGGTTTCCCGTCCACATAGGGACTACCAAATTGCAAATCACAGTACTTATTTTGTATCACCCAGAACCATTTTTTTACGATACTCCCCAACTCTTTTTACAGATGTGGCTCACGGTTTAATAAGTTTAGAGAACCCTGCAGTACACTGTAAAACTCTCCATTATGTGCTATTCAAATGATTTTACCTGATTTTACAGTTTGTAAATTGGTCATGGTTTATTTCCAGAGGTGGAACCAAAACTTTTGGGGTTTCTTACTCCAGTCTATAAAGAACCCTCAAAGTAGTTGGAATGTTACATAAAAGCTGTCCTCGTGTATTGGAGTTTTTAAGTCAGCACTCACCAGCAGTATATGTCTTGAAGAACGGTGCACGTGTCCAGTGGTCCACTTATCCACAGGCTTTTTCAGGAATCCAAGTATTTGACACAGCACCATAAATTCGATTTAAAAGTAAAAAGCCTTTATTGAAGACATGGCTAAATGATCTGTTACAACCATATACAACGTTTCAGGCCTAACTCCAGCCCTTTGTCAAGTCACTGAATCAAGTTACAATGTTGCAATTTATACTCATCTTACATGCTGCCCTCTAATGGCAACAATGTGTATATAAACAAATTCTACAAACATTTCCACAAGTCTAGTACAACTCTTTTGTTTAATTAATTTCAGCTGTCCTCGTGTAGTCAACCTAATGCCACAATTAAAATATCCCTCTAAAAGGCAGCAAATATTGAGACTTTGCTACTAGGCCACTTTTGCTGCACTGCATAATGTTTGCACAGTTTTACCAAAAATCTCATATATGTGAAGTGACCTAATTTTAAAGGCCAATTTTTGGGTTTTTCACACGGTTAGATGTTGTAGAATTTGTACAAAAATGTGGATGGCCAAACTTCACTGACCTGTTTATTAGGTTTCAATGGAAGTGAAAGAAAGCATCTTTAGAAAGTGAAATAAAAGCCCCCTGCCTTTCCCAAGTCAGCAATGTTAACCTCTTTCATGTGCCAGTGGATACAACATAAAATTTTCTATTCGAACAGACCAGATAGGTACTGATGGAATCACAGCATGATCTATCAATATTGCCTCCAATAGGGAACATACTTGTAAACATATAAATATTTGTCATTTTGGCTGACATAATGTATGTACAAATCACGAAAAAAATTGAAAAAGTGAAAAGTAGAATGTCCCTGTAACAAACTTCTCTGGCCTAGGCACCCTCCTGCTGCCTGAACACAACTAGATTGTTATATATCTTATGGTAAGGAAAATTAATTACAGCAACAAAGACACTGTGATCATTCTGCCTCCACTATGTAACATTCATATGGATATCCCCAAGGCAAGTAATACTGCCAGACAAGATAAGAATATGATAAGCAGCCAAAAACATTTCAAGACACTGAAAAGATTATGTAAGGGAAGTGAGCTAAGTGTTGCACTTTATCAAAACAGCATGCTTCGAATGCTTATCAGTTACCGGAGACTGGGCTATTACAGACTTGGGATGGCTGGATCCCACAGACAAGTCATCTCTAGTCCGTAAATGAACATAGTTTAACATGGAACCATGGCCTACTACATTTGAGGCTCAAGGCTGCTGACTAAGGCCTCAAAATGTGCAGAGGGCTGTAGTAAGGCTCTCAGATAGCCCCAGTTAAGGAACAGTGTTGCCAATATCCATAGTGCTGGAAGTTAAATAGATCCGGCTGCACCAACCCAATGTGCTCAGCCTGAGATACTTCCAAGCTCTATCTACATGAGGTAGAGCAGCCATCTCTCCAAGGCTTTTGTGCTGTGATGCAATACCTCCTGGCCATCACAGCTGAGCAGTGCACATAGACAAACAGAAAACTGCAGACAAGCTCCCTAACTGGCAGCCAGGGGCCCATCTGTCAACTACATGTCCTTATTGTGCTGGATTTTAGACCTGCCAACAACATTTTGGTGAAATTCTTCATTCATTCAGTATCAATTATTATTTATAGTCTACGTGCTATAAGACTTGGGTTAGTGCATTTCAGCTCAACTTCCAGCAGATGCTGTGAATTTAACTGTAAAATCTTGGGTGGTATGTTTAAAAACCTTGGTGTAGCATTTCCAGATTGTGGTCTCACTGTCTAGTAACTAAAAAAACTAACATACTTTAACTGGTTTAACCCTCAATAGTCAGTACTCAATAATAGCACACTGCACTCTTTGGAAATGTGTACATCAATAAAACAAAGTACAGTTGCCTCCAAGTGGAAAGCTCTATGTTGGAAAAACAACGTTAACCTAATTTTTGGAAGAAAACAAGTCTTAACTCAACACAGAAATGGGTTCTTGGCATCACACTTCTTACACCCATTACTACAAAAGATAACTTGTGGTACTTAATCATGGCAACTTATCCTGTATGTTTTATTCAAGTAATGGTTTTAACTTTTCAGTTTTCCAAACATGATGAGCAACATGTTGCTCGCGAGTCACTGGTTGGGGATCACCGCTCTAGACATTTTGGGGGCCTGAAAAATAATTTGCTGTGGAGCCCAGTAAAATCTAGTTACACCACAGAATGTAGATGTGCAAACACATATCTATCCATCCAGACACATGCATCATTCTAAATAGAAATGCTCACACAGAATATCCATCTCCACTTCAGGCATGCTTCATGTTACTGGTCAACCATATGGACAACTACATCAGGTGGCTTGATCACTAACCTGGCCAATCAATCATCAGACCAATGTCGGACGAAAAATCGTAAGATGAACGATCGTTTGTATCCCACTAACTGCACGATAATTTGACATATTGGTCGGACTTCCCTAAGATCGGTCGTTCGGCAGGGAAAGATCGTTGCGTCTATGGGGAGCTTAAGGTTTAATGGACCGGATATTTTTTTTTTCATTCCTCACAACTTGGTTGCAAATTTTCAGCTAAAAAAATGATAGGGGAAGCCATTTCTAGAAGATATTTTGAGTTCAACATTATTACAGATAAAACTGATCAATGAGATCATTATATTACCACCTCTCACCTTTGTCTGGCTGCGGCAAGATTTTGTTCAATCGGCTGCAATATAACAGAACCAAGTTTTGATACTGGTGACAATAATTATACAAGTATTAATGAAACTGAATAATTATGGTATCTTGTCATATTAAATGGTGTTTGCCTTAACCACACTTCTCTAAAACAATAAAAAAAAGTATAGAAAGTAACATCGTATCACACTAGCAATCATAGTTAGGCAGCTTACTTGTATACATAGTTCATTTGTCTAAGTGCATTTTATACATATAGTTGGAGCTGCCATACCGCTTAACCTATAGGATGTACTTTCAGTTTAAAAGCAACAATGTCACAGCCTTTTACTCCTATGTTGGGTGATGCAGTTTGCAGTTACACTACACATCTAAGGTCAGGTTCACTTTTCTGAGATGCTTTCTGTGAGCCAGTGGCACATTTTACAATTGTGCATTACACAATACAAAGAGTGCCAAAGCATCACCTGCTGAGCATTCCTCCAGAGAGTCCTTCTATTCATTTGCAAGTTACTATAAAAAGTTACAACTTTTTTTCCAGTCATACATCACTCCTGTGCGATCAGCCGTGACAGTTAAGGGAAATGGATTGTAGTGTGGAGAAGCCACACAAAGGACTAACATGCTTAGTGTGATTAATGGAGAAAGCTATCATTTATTATCCTTAGTTGAACTATGTAATTAAATGTCCTCTCCCAAAGGCTGACCACTTTACTGTCTCCTCAACAAAGGCTACAAGTATACATAACCACAAGAAAGACCACAATAAATAGGTTTCTACTCATTAATTCTTTTTTCCATATTGGAAATCGATCGAAGGAATGCTAATGCTTAAAAAGCAGTGGAGATTTATACATCATTTTAAAAGAGAACATTAACAGATACATTTATTTTCTACACCATTAAAACAGCAGTTTGGAGAATGCATCGATCATGCATGGTTTGGCGGCACCTTAAAACAGTTCATATAATGTAACAGGAAATTGGACCATCCCATTATGGATTTAGCAATCAAAACAAATTTTCCTAGAATTATCTTCATAGGCCATGTCGTTTTTATGAATTTCTTTTAAGAGATGAGTAATAATTGGCCACGCATATTAATAAACACCTGATAAAGAAGATTCCCTTGGTACAGTAATGAATGCCAATAAAATGTTACTGAACATTTATAGACGTATGAAATGAATGAAAAGTATAATTATAAAAAGGATTTGATTATTATGATGGGGCAAATGTTTTTATATATGGGTACATTATTATGCTAAATAATTGTAGTTATTGATACGCAGATATTCTTACCTTTACTAAAAAATAGCTTGTATCCCTCCTTAGGGAATGGTAAAAAAAAATATTGTTTGCTTTCTACAGTAGCCTAGTTATTGTTGGGGGTTAGAAAGAAGACTGGCTTTCTAACCCCCCTTTTCTTGTGTTCAGCCCTTCGCCAAGATAATTCATACTAGGCCGACGGTTGATCCAAAGGAAACAAATCTTAACTACCACAAATGCCTCAGATGTACATCTATATCTATAGCCATAACAGTGCTAGTGTAACTGCACTCACAGAGGGACCAGTAAAGTCACACAAACAGTGTGATGTCCCACAGGGTACTCACTCTGGAGCCTTTTTATTCAAAGGCAAAAAGGGACACAAAATGAAATTTGTAAGTACTGCTGTGTTTCTGTACTGTGCTTCTTTTCTATTTTAGAAACTCTTTACCAATTATACCACATTTGCACAGTCAAAATATACTTCATGTGTTAGGTTACGTATTAAAGTGGCAAAATGTTTACTTTCTAAACACTTCTTTCCAGTTCATTTGTTTTCAGATTGTTCACCACAAATAAAGTATTCTTCAATTGATTCCCATATTTTATTTTTGATCGTTTTTCAAGAATTAAAGTTTTGATGTTCCTCCCTCTGGTGTTTCAGTCTGGCAGTTCAGTGGTCCAGGAGCATTCTGGAACGGTTACAATTTGCTACATTTAGTGGCTACATTTCTCAGCAGCATCTAGGGAATATTAGCAACTATAGTATCAATTCTAACAGCTGTCTTTAATGAAACTCAGGGAATCTGCTCAGCAGGGACAAAGATAAGAAATGCATCAACTGTTTAGAACAGGTTACAGAGCTGCTACAAAAAGACAGAAGGTGAAAACTCGAAACTTTACACATTCATTATTACAAAAACAATAAAGCTGGCCATACACGGGCAGATAAAGCTGGTGATATTGGTCGTTTAGACCGATTTGACAGCTTATCTCCCTGTGTATGGGAGCTTCCAACGTATTTTCTTCCGACTGGCCCATCGGAAGTCCATTGCACCTCTTGTAATCCGATCGTTCGGCCATAGGGCCGAACGTTCAGATTACCTCGATGTATAGCCCTGCCAGTTAGTGGCATATAGGGGAAAGATCGCCAAATGAGCGGATCTTTGCATCTATGGCCAGCTTTAGGGATGCACTGAATCCAGGATTCAGTTTGGGATTCGGCTAGGATTCTGCCTTTTTCAGCAGGATTTGGATTGGCCGAATCGTTGTGCATGGCTAAACTGAATCCGAATCCTAATTTGAATATGTGAATTATGCGTGGGAAGGCAAATCACACAACTTGTCAAAAAACAAGGAAGTAAACATTGCGGTCTCTAATTTACATATGCAAATTTTAGTTTAGTTTAAAATACATTTTTTAGTATAAAAAAAATATTTTCAAGATTTATTATATCCCGAGGATGGGAAAACTCTGAATCTGAAAATCTGGCATCTCAGACCTGCTGAGGTTGTATATAAGTCAATGGGAGTGGTCCCTAATCTATTGGGAAGTTTCTGTTGTCAACACTTTCTGGAAAAAAGACAGAAAAAAACCCCACGATTTAGATTTTTGGCCAATTTTATCAAGTTTGCCCCCCTGTGCTTTTTTATTAAAAAATTAATTTATTAAATAAATTCTAACCGCCATAATACCCAACCATCAGGGTCAAATGTCTGAAACAACAGCAGGTGGGCACAGAAAAAAAATGGTCACCTGTTAGTGGCGCTGCAATTGTCAGATGACTTTACTGATCAATAAAGGTTAAAACCTAGGGCATACACGTTTGAACGTTAAAAGTATTAACCCTCCTATAAATGTAATCAGCCTTTCAGCCGTCCTCTTCATTAAATACACATACAATATCCCACAACATGAAAAATGTAAAAAATAGAAAACATCTGCTTGTCCTTTCTCAACGGGCTTCATCTGATAAAGATATTTATTTTGGCTCAGCGCTCAGCCTTTCATCATGTAACAGTTTTGGGTGCATAAACTAGTTCCAAATAAACTGTAGAAACTATGCAGTGCACAGAGCAAAATGACTCCCATCCCCCAACATGCCAAGATCAAATACAACCACCTCCGTTACTTTAGGCAACTATAAGCTAACAAGGCTACCATTCATAGTTATAAAACAACCTTTGAAATCTGATATAAATATGCAAAGCCTGCAGTAAATTCATTTTCAATTATGTACTGAGGCTGCTGCCATCTATTTCTGATGTTTGCATCAGAAATCCAAAAGTGGCCACAGAAATTGAATCTAGAGGGTTATTGAAGGCCAGTACAGAGAGCTTCTGGTAACTTTATCAAACAATTGTTAATCATCTTTCTAAAGTATTGATTACTATAATAAAGCAGCAAACAAATGACGGGTAAGTAAAATGGAAGTAGTGCTTTACAATGTCAAAGCAAACATGTTCAGTAAGACAATGTTAAACTCTCTAGCTCCCCAGTCTACATTCCTTCAGAGGGATTGTAATTTAAGGCTATTATAAAATGGCTAAGGGCTCTGCAGCTGTTGCTGTGAATCACAGTCAGAGAAACCAAAATATATCTGGCCATATAATGAGAAAACCCCAGTGGTTTTACAGATAGACTCTGCAAAACGGCCATAAAAATATCCTTTGTAGAACTTCCTGCAGACGTGACAGAGAAATAGGCAACATTTGCCAACCCTATAACTGGTTTTGCTTACCAAACCAGCAAACCTCAAAGCCTCTGGGCATTGCCTCTGAAGCTATTCATATTACTAGATTACAAGTTTGCCACTGCACAGCCATTGCCACAAAAATAATGAATGCAAAGCACAGCAGCCTTTTCTTCTTTTAATAAACACAAGATCCAAGAGGCTCCTTTTCTTGTTAATCTGAAGGTGTGGTGTGGCTGGAGGATGAAGGTGTGGTATCCTCTGTTCAAATGAGAGGAAATTAAAAGTGAAATATGATCATATTTAGAACAGATTGTTATGATATTTTTTTCTTGTGGGGGATATTTGCTCTATTTGTTCTCATTGTGTGATTAATCTTCATTAGCCCCCTAAACTTGAGAACAATCTGATATTTGTGTAAGGGGGGGGGGAGTGAAAGGAAGTGAATCTCATGGATTTACATTTTTAAATTCGCAGTTAGGCATTAGTGCACTGCCAACTCTTCTTCTCCCAGTTACCATTAGCTTGGGGGTATAGGTGGCCATACACAAGCTGTCGGCAGCTTATCGGCCCGTGTGTGGGGCCCTCCGACGGGCTTCCCCGATCGATATCTGGCCGAAAGTCTGGCAGATGTCAATCGGGTAGGATTAAAAATCCCGTCGGACCGCTCATATTTGCGCCGTTCTGATCCGATTGTTGGGCCCACGGTCGGATCAGCCTGATTTTGATCGGGTAGGATTAAAAATCCCGTCGGACCGCTCATATCTGTGCCGTTCTGATCCGATTGTTGGGCCCTAGGGCCCACGATCGGATCAGCCTAATATCGCCCACCTCAAGGTGAGAGATCCGTTCGTTTGTCAACATCGCCAAAGTCTGCGATGTTAGCAATGAACTTCTGTTGTTCTGCCCTCACAAGTCATTCATACTCAAGGACATGACCTCCAGTATGATTGCTTTAGTAAGAATTTCCTTTTTATAGCAGATTCACCACTACCATAAATACTAATACAATAAGGGGCAGATTTACTATTGGTCGAAATTTCGAATTGAAAAAAATTTGAAATTCGACCATGGGAATAGTTAGGCAATTAAAATCCTTCGAATTAGAATTCAAAGGATTTTACCACAATTCGATAGGTCAAAAGATCGAATTATAAAAATTTGATTGAACGATGAAATCGATTGAATCGATCGTTTCGAACTATTTTAAACATTCGACCGAATTTTTATAATTCGATCGAAATTCGCCAAAGCCACTTCGGTAGAATGAAATTGGTGAACTAGGCAGTCGAATAAAAATTTAAAGGGGAAGTCGAGTATTCAAAGATTTTTATTCGAATTATTAGATTCGAAATCGAATACCTGATTTGCATATTCGAAATTCAAATCTTTTTGAAAATTCAATCGAATTTCGAATCATTCATGTGAATTTAGTAAAGCTGCCCCTTGATGTGCCATTTGTCCAGTTCTACTCTTGGAGCAAATAATAATACTCTGAAAGAGTATTTGTAATTTTTACCAGCATTTTTATTCAAAGGCACCAATAGCCCTGCAGATTTTTAATATAACAAGTAGAAAAGGGTGGTCATTGGAATTTCACTAAAGGAGGTCTTTCATGTCAGATAAACCTTGCAGATTGACCATGCGGCGCTGCGCTTTCCCTAAATCCCTTGAAATTGCCTAAGGAGGCAATTTTGAGTGACTTCGGAAAACGCAGTGTCGCGTGTGAATAGGTGTAGGCGATTATTCATTATTCATCAGCTGGAAGGCAGAGGGAAGCGGTTCGGGAAGATTTGTCGCCCTAAATAAGAGGTGATTAGTCGCCAGGCGACAAATATCCCCGAAGCTTCCCTTCTGGCCTTACCCTAAAAAGCAGACTGCTGTACTTTCATTGAATCTGAGAATGTTATTGCTAAAGCAGGCAACATGGCTGCTCCAGGGATGGAAGGATGAGCTGATGACACAGAAAAAAAATAATTCGGTCAGTCAGGTTGCACACGAAATGCTTAGAAGAGTGAGTAAACAGTTTATACATTTTAAGGTCTCTTATGGATTAGTTCCCACTGCATCCTTCATGTTTGTTACCATACATTGCTATAGTGACATCTTATGTCAATTAAAGTGTCTCATCTCAATAAGAAATACCACAGACTAAAATTCTTTATGCTTCATCCATTCCTTGTGCTTCCTTCATCCATTGCAGTGTTACTGGCAAATGGTTAACCCACACATTGTCATATAGTTGAAATATAAATGTAATAATCAGGGAGCCATTAGTAGATTGTTCCTGAGGAAACTTCAGGTGACTTCGGAAAACGAAGTGCCGCGTGTGCTATCCCACTGGCGATTTTTCACTGTAGCAGGCGGGAAGGCAAAGAAAGGCAGTTTGGGGAGATTGTCGCACTGAAGAAGAGGCGATTAGTCACCAGGCGACTAAATCTCCCTGAATCTGCCCATGTGCCATAACCCTTAATCCAAGTAAAGATTGGGATCAGATGTATCCAAGGATTAGAAACAATTAGCTGAAAACTGAGCCTGCGCGGCTATTCTGTTCTCCATTGTGCTTTCTTGGATACAAACAAACCCGAGCAGCTGTTTTAAGAAAGCAACTGGTTAGAAATCAAAATATTGTGCAAGAATGAATGGGAACAACGCTTCTAATCTACAGGTTAATCCACAATTGAGACGTAAAGTAAATAAAGCCAGTAAGTGCCCATTTGCTCTCTCCTGGGGGTAAGACACAGGGAGTGGAGCTTAGGGTTTTTGGACACCATTTGCTGCTATTTGTACAGAGAGTCTATTAGCCTCTAACAACATAACTGCCATTAACATCAAGTTACACACAAAAATCATTGTGTTTGGACCAACTAACGTGAACCTACCTCATTAAGATATCAGCGCCTGAATAGATAAGGCTGGATTTGTAGAGAATATGGTTTGGCACAGCTTGTGATTACAAAGGGGCTTTTAATTGTACCATTGAGAGAAGTGTACTAATGGCAGATTAAGGTGGCTATATACAGGCTGATCCTATTTATTCCACTGATCTGATCACAGAGTGTGGCTCCGTCTATCTCTATCACACTTGTCCAGTGATCCAATACGTGTTCTTATATTGATAGTCAACTAAGCACATAGCAGCTTTGTGCATTAAATTTCAATATTATGGTTTCAAATACTGAGCCTCCAAACTGATCACATTGAGACCAGTACAAGGACCAGTCCCATAAAAAATTTTTTTTATTTGTTTGTAAACTACAACAAAAAAAAAACAGAGACATGTTAAAGTTTATAATTGCCAAGTCTTTATTAAGAAATAACTTACTAAAGCTCCGCTTCCGCTCCTTTTCTGAAAATGCGACAGGGCGACAATCCATTGTTTGGTGCTCGATTTCCCCTCCCTGGCTATCTCCTATAAGGAAGGCAGGGAGGAGAAATCAAGTGCCGCACAATGGATCACTCAATCGCTTTTTCAGAAGAGGAGAAGAAGCGGAGCTTTGGTAAGTTATATCATAATAAAGACTTAGGGATTTTAAACTTTAACATGTCTCTGTTTTTTTTCATAGTTTACAAACAAATTAAAAAAAAAATTATGTGACTGGTCTTTTAAAAGAACTGCACTCAAAATGTTGTTCTCTTTGCATAATTAAATAAAATGGAATCCAAACCAACTTTCCAATATATACTTATTACAAATGTTCAATGGTTTTAAAGTTGTTTGTAAATGCAATTGAAAACAGTAACTATCTAGTTGTTTATATTCTCTGCACTTTTTTGGGGGACCTGGAAACAATGTAACTAGGGTAGCCACATTTTGAAAAATGTCTTACTGGCCAATGGGGGTAGTGACACATTAAGGGGTGGGTGATGTCATTGAGGGGTGGTGTGATGACATTGATGTGGTGGGGCTATGACATGAGGGGGCAGGATGATGATGTCACCGATGTCAAAGAGAGGCTTAAGGAAGGAGGAAGAGAAAGGAGAAAGGTATGATTTTACTGGATCGGGAGCTTAAGGGGGAGGATTGGGAGCTTAAGGGCTAGGGCAGACGGGGAGATTCGGGGGCATTTTGTCGTCTGGCGACTTATCGCCGCGACTTGTAGCCCCCGAACCTCCCCGAATAGCCAAGTCCTGAGGCGCACCGGCGTTACTTGAAAACGCCGGCGCCTATTCACACGCAGCGGCGCGATTTTTGAAATCACTCCAAATTGCCTCGCGAGTCAATTTGGAGCGATTTCAAAAATCGCGCCGCTGCGTGTGAATAGGCGCCGGCGTTTTCAAGCAACGCCGGTGCGCCTCAGGACTTGGCTATTCGGAGAGGTTCGGGGGCTACAAGTCGCGGCGATAAGTCGCCAGGCGACAAAATGCCCCCGAATCTCCCCGTCTGGCCTTAGCCTAAGCGGGAGGATCGGGAGTTTAAGGGGGAGGTTTGGTGGTTGGCAGTGTCTACATTGCCAGTAAATTTGTAACACCTGGTCAGGTGTTTTACTGGCTAGGCCAGCTTTCAAAATGAAAAATCTGGAAAAGGCTGTATTGTAAGTAACTATACACACACACCCTGTTACATGCATTCACACACTGAAAGCTCAAACGGGGATCAGTAAAAAGTTTGTTTCCTTCTTTTTTTACTGCACTTACAGACCTTTTACTACAAAGTGTCAAACAAGACATCCGAGTCACTTAGAGATTTTATTAAAAGCTTTCAATAATGTGTTTATTTACGGCACAACAGAAAACAATGAGAAATGCCCTTGGATAAACATAGGCTTTACTCTTGACTACCTCTCTAGGGGGCTTCTGTGAGTTTGTAAAATATTTTATGCCAAAAGTTGGTGTAAAACATAGGATTTTTTCAAAGCCCAAAACAATACCATTATTTCACTACTCTAGACCTGGCATGACCTGATGAAGTCAAAAACATTCAGCTGAAAAGTTATTATATACATGGATATGTACCCTGAAGTAATTTTTTTAAAGACAGCACTATAAATATACACCTAGATGATTTCGCTGTGATCATCTTGGGTAAAGCTAAGGTGATAAATTTTGACGATAAAAATCTAATTACATTTTGGTTTCCTTTATTATAGAAACAATACAAGTCAGCTGCCATCCATAGTCTTCCATTTACAACAATATGCCATGCAAAACAGATTCCAAGACACATTGTTCTATAATTCTACAAACAAAAAAATAATTTAATAAACTCTTTTGTTCAGCTAGTGTATAGCATATATCCATTGTAATTAGTAACAACCGTGCTGTCAAGTGAAGGCATTCGGTTTACATTGTTACGGATATTGGAGTAAATCTATTTACAGACACACTGCAATGATTAATGTTGTACGCCACAAACCGTTGTCACCCTGACAAAGAAGTGTATCAATATGCATATTTTGAAATAGCAAAACCATGAAAGTGCATATATTGTGTTTAAAAAATGCAATGAAATGCCACTGTGCTAAATCACAGATGTGACAGTTTCTAAATTAAATAAGATTGAAATCAATGAATGAATTTAATTAATTTAATTAATTAATAATCCATCATTAAATGATGTTGGATAAAAATGGAGTCTCAAACACACAAAACTGGATAAATGTAGCAATAGGGGAATCTGACCAGTTTCGCTTTGCCAAAAATTAGCAAAACGGCTAAAATGTTGCGAAATGCATTGAAGTTTGTGGGCGACAAATTTCTTTGACATGCAACAATTTTTTTTTCACCCGAGAGGCAATTTGGAGCGATTTCAAAAAGCGCGCCGCTCCGTGTGAATAGGCGCCGGCGTTTTCAAGTAATGCCGGTGCGCCCCAGGACTTGGCTATTCGGGGAGGTTCGGGGGCTACAAGTCGCGGCGAGAAGTCGCCAGGCGACAAAATGCCCCTGAATCTCCCCGTCTGGCCTTAGCCTTAAAGGAGAAGGAAAGGCTGGAGGCACTTGGGGGTGCCAATATAGTCTATGGCAGATGACCATTCCGTATTTCATGGCTTTGTAAGTTAACGGATTTCCAGATAACGGATCCCATACTTGTCTCATTTGAAAATACAAACTTATTTTTGGCCAACAATCATAGACATTTTCCAACAGGGAAAATAAATCCAACAAGGCACCATCTCTGATGGTGTGTGGGATACTCCACGGGCACGAATTAGCCACAAGCAAAAATCTCTTGAACTGATTAGGTTTCAAGTACACTGTACCATTATTTGTCTGTACCCAGGGAATGCAATTTTCCAATAGCTGTGCACAATGTTGCAGTTGCTTTCGAAAAAAAAGCCAATTGCATTCCATCTTTATCTTCCTGAGACTTTAAGAGGATCAATTTTAACAGTTCAGAACGGATTTAAAAACCACACCTTTGGTGAAAAGTCAAACATGGCACCTCCTGCAGTTTCAGTGTCCAGTATCAGTGACTGAACACATGGGTTGATATTAACACTTCCCACCATACACCTGCTGTGGCAGCTGGGTCACTCTGCAATGTAAACAGAACAGGGAGCAGCTTGCAGGGCATGGAAACCAAAAATAATACTTTTGCCTATTGAAAAAAGAAGTAATTCTAAGCAACTCCTCAATATGCAGTACATTCATTAGACATACAGTATTTAATGGTTTTAATTCGTTAGTAAATGTATTAACTGTTGGAAGCAGTGTTTCTGTCCCATGCATTGGTGGATTTGACCACTTTTCAGAACCGTCACAATTATATTTAAAAATAATGTTAATAAAATGTTTAATAAATGTATTCTAGCTTTATCCTATGAAAATATTCCTATAAAATAAAATAACGATTTTAGGGTTTCAAATAATACTGCCCACAAAGAAAATTGCATGCAACAGGGCCCTTGGTTATTTCAGTTAAGTTACAACCAGTTCCCAATATAAATATTTTTTTTAAATCAATGCATGACCTTCAGCAGCATTTTAGCACTGGCAAGCAGCATGGTTGTAAACACAATATGATAAAATCAAGCAGAAAGTTCTCTTATCTCTGTAAATACGTTAGAACTACACGGACTAATTATCTGCTTTTCCATCGGATCTGGCGCTGGTTAAAAAAAAAATGCCCACGTTAAGCCGGATGCGACAGGAACAAGACAAGTAAAAAGTCAGCTGGGGTGTTGCAGCGTTGATCCGACGCAACACGGCTGTCGAATGCAAGTGCTGCAAGCTGCATCTGCATCCGACAGTCGTGTTGTGTTGGATCAACACTGCAACACCATTCGACTTTCTATTACTGAACTTATTTTCGTTGCATCAGACTTGACGCAGCCATTTTGTCGCCAGAGCAGGATCCGCAGAAATCGCTTCAAAATCTGCCATGTAGTTCTACCCTAACTTTTATGTAGAGACTAATTTCAAAACTTTCCACATATACGTAACACACAAAAACGATAACACATACAGCGGATTAGAGTTAATTGATATTCCCTGTGTCCCTATTTAGCCTGCAGCTGGGAAGACCTGTTTGAAATAAATGCTTATTTTAGTTTACTTTTTAAAGATACATTTGCAAATACTGCACAACTTGCCTACATTTCAGTAAGTATACAGCAGTGATCAAAGGCTTTTGCTTCTTGTCCTTCAAACACTGCAATCCAAACACCAGAAGAATAAAAAAAAAAAACATTCCTAATCTTGGACATAAATGTGACTATTTTTGTATAAGAGGTCACCCTCCCCGTCCCGTGGCACAGAAATATATTCTTTGTTTCAATGCAATGCCACTAGATTTATCAGTCTTTTCAGAACTAGTAGCAGTTTGTCTTTGCATTACTGGGTTTGTATTATACTCCCATTGGTACAGCTGTTCAGGACATCAGAAACTCTACATGCTCTGAATGAAAAGTGCTTAGCTCTTTCCTGCACTGCTCCAATCTAAATGATGTCTGGCTTTGTGGGTCACTGACCCCAACAATCAGTGATTTACTTTTGTTAGTCAAAATTAGGACAAATTTAATCCTGATGATTTTTTTTTCTAAGATTGTAGGGTCTATCCTCTATATCATATATCTAGGTCTCACAAGGAAACTTCAGGCGACTTCGGAAAACGAAGTGCTCCAAGTGCCATCCTGCCGGCGATTTACATTACAAGATCCACTACACTAGCCAACGGGGAGATTAGTAGCCAGAAGAAGAAATCTTAGCGTGTGTCACTACCCTAAGGCTACAGGTACCGCAACCTGAATCTTGACAGTCCCTATGCTCAAAACAGCAACCCCGGTGTGCACCCTGAGCCATTGTGACAAACACAGGCACCAAGAGAGATTTTGGTTATGAAAAGCACACTCATGAGTTTTGATGTTAAGATCTGTTCCATGTGTCCCCACCTAAGCTGACCTAGTGGCTTTCAGCCTGGTGTAGCCATAGCCTAAAGGTGGCCATTCACAGGAACTTAAAGGAACAATAACACCAAAAATAAAAGTGTTTTAAAGTAATGAAAATATGATGTACGTTTGCTCTGCACTGGTACAACTGGTGTATTTGCTTTAGAACTTACTATAGTTCATTCTGAGCTGGAAATGGGAAAAGGCACAGAATACACAGCAGATAACAGATAAGCTCTGTGGGATTCTTCAGAACAAATCTGTTATCTACTGTGCATTATGTGCTTGAATGGCTGCCCCCATGGCCACACAGCTTTTTTATATAAACTAAAGTAGTCGTTCTGCACAAACACAGCTAATGACATTATATTGTCATTCCTTAAAAGCACTTCTGTTTTTTGGTGTTACTGTTGCTTTAAGGGGTAACCAAACCTGAATTATTTTCCTTAAGGATCTTGATGAAAACAAAGTCCCCTGTTTGGTTTTATACACATCTGCCTCCAATCTTAATAACTGAACCATTAACTCTATGATTTCCCCCTTCAGCAGATTGTTGGCTTTTTGTAAATGCTCCAAAAACACTCACTGCAGTTCCCACTCTGAATGTAGACACACGGCAGCACGCTGTACATTTGATTATAAAACATGATAAACTTCTTTAGTTGCCCCTCAATAGATTGAATCTGTCACTTTGGTATATTAATTGCTTTCTCCTGAAACAGAGCCCCCTCTAATCACCTACTGCTTCAGCCTACAGTAACAGACACTGGAAACCAGAGGAATACAAAAATGTCTACCCCAGACTTTATTGGCAAACAGAGAGAAAGAACAGTTACTACAGGCTGATTTCACTTTATCTAATCAGTCAGAGGAGACATACATATTTCAAACAGACGTGAAGTCCTGTCTTTGCTCTATCTTATCCGTGTCTATGGTTCTTCCATATTCCCCCGTGGTATCACCTGTGTTTCCTGCTGATTGCATTAAAAAATAGGCAAGTAATCAGCTGTATTCACTTTTCCTCTAGCCTTCAGCAAAGCTACAATTCCAGGTCACATGTAATAACCATAGGGATGGGCAACAGATAGAAATGTAGTAAAGTTTCAGCTTCTCAATAGCAGCAATGATACAGGACTTCAAATTTGACTGGGCTCTGAGCAGCTGTTGAGAAACTAAGCTCGGGGGTGTCTCAAATTATCAAGCAGAGAATGAGGTTGGACTGTAATATAAACTGATGATCCAGGCTTATTATTACATTCTGATGCTAATTGCACTGGTTTCAGTACAGCCATGTAGTAATTACTAATCAGCCTTATACTGCGAAATTTCTATTCTATGTGTACTGTATATTGTGAGTGGGTCCCTAAGCTCAGTAAGTGACAGCAGCACAGAGCATGTGCAGATAATCAGCAGAAAAGAAGACGGGGAGCTACTGGGGTATGTTTGGAGGCACATATCTTCCATACTGAAGGGCTGTAGTTGCCTGGGGCTGGAACAGAAGCCCAAAACATAATGTACAACATTTCTAGCTACCTCTTTAGTTTAACTTTCCTTGTCCTTTAAGAAATTTCTATGCCATACGTATTCGTCAAACAAGACAGCCCTTCTCCCTAGAGGACAGGGTAAACTCTTAAAAACAGCAAGTGAATGAAACATTGACACCTTGCTGAACATATTGGGGAAAGGAAAGTCGTCAGTTGTCACCCAAGTGACAGGCAAATAGTGGAGCTTCCACATCTGGAGTCTCACTTGGGCAAATACTGAAACTCACACCCTTTAAGCTTGTCCCGAAGAGGAGGCAGATGGAAACTCTTGTTTAAAGATTAAATGCATATGCAGCACATATACAAGCACAGAGAAACAAGGCAGAGTTGTTGCCCTTAACTTAAGGCCCCCATACACGGGCCGATATAAGCTGCTGACAGACCAAGTCGGCAGCTTATTGGCCGGTGTGTGGGGCCATCCGACGGGCTTCCCCGATCGATAACTGGCTGAAAGTCGGCCAGATCTTGATCGGGCAGGTTAAAAAACTTAGTCGGATCGTGGGCTCATCTGTGCGTGTATGCGGTCCCGCGATCCGACCGCTCATATCACCTACATTATGATCCAATCGTTGGGCCCTAGGGCCCACAATCGGATCATCCTGATATCGCCCACTTCAATGTGGATCTCACGGTCTATGGCCACCTTTAGGAGTGTGGTGTGACTACTTCAACCAAAATGATCACAAAACATATAATTGCCACATATTACAATGTTATTTATTTGTATATTTATATATTTATTTTATATGTATTTATTTATAGATATATTTATATATACATTTAATTATCACAAAGTAAAAAGAAAACTAATGAATAATAAAATTGCATGTCTCAATCTTAAATTAACAGATGTTTGTGGACTACAACTCCAAGCATCCTAATGAAAATTCTTAAGAGGTAAAGCATGCTGGAACTTGAAGTCCAGCAACATATGTGGACCCAGTGTTAAAACAGCATTACAGTCTAGACACCTTCAGTCTCCCATGTATCAACAGGACTAAATGCTTCCTGAGACTGCAAAACAATAATGACTTTTATACATTGAGGGTTAATTTATGCTGGAAATAGAAAAATAGTTGTAAATATCAAAGTATATCATAGAAGAGTGAGTTTCATGAAATATCACAACTTTCACATACTAAAACTACAAAGATGTAATAATATAAATAAACAAAAAAACAGGGCCCTCGTTGTTTAGTGTAAAGTACTGTGAGCTTAACAAATCTTAATGAAATTGCACACTTGTATCCATTTCCTAGACTACTCAAAGTGGCCCCCAGTGACTGGAATCTGCCCGCTCCCACAAAATCAATCATGCTGTTTACATTCTCTGCTAGCAACTAAGTGAGAATCAATATATACGAGGCAAGCCAAGCTCTAACTAGTAGTCACAAATGAGAAAGATAATACATTGAAGAGATGTCTTAGAATGCCAGCCTTCATAGCACAATATTTACTTGGCTTCTTTTTTTTTCCCCACAAAACAACTTCCATGTAGAATGCTACACTTTGGCGAACTGCTTGTTATTGTGCTGCCAGCCCTGCTACACTGGACAAACCCCTTTGGTTTGAGTACTAGGCAAGTGGGCAATGTTTAAATCCCACAAATTAACAGCGCACTGCCAGGGTAAGCATTGCCATATTGACTTTAGTCCATGCTCTTTTTTTCCTGGGTTCTCTGCATTTGCACACAGTGTGTGGGGCCCTCCAACGGGCTTCCACGATCGATATCTGGCCGACAGTCAGCCATTGGATCGCAGCCGCATTTGCCCGTTCATACAGTCCTGCAATCTGACCACCTGTAAGAACTGCATTGTGATCGATCGTTGGGCCCTATGGCCCACTATCGGATCAGCCTGATATTGCCCACCTAAAATATCGGGGAGAGACCCGGATCTCCCTGAGTATGGCCAGCAATCTCCCAACCTGCCATGAACCTTTCATATCAAATAAAGTAGTCAAAGAACAGATCAGATGAGGTTCTGCCCCTGACAGCAATCGTACAAAAGTTATGTCCCACAAAAGTTGTTGACAGTATCCTACTGATATCGACAATACATGCAGAGATATTATCAATAGCCAACAGAAATCTTCTAACCTGTCCGATTTACTGATCAGCTGATTGACATTACACAAAAAATGTCGGGAAAATTGTACAAAGACCAGCTTTACCCAATGATCACGTCTGAAAGCCCAAACACAAGGTGTGCACAGCTAACAGACCTCAGACTCTCCCCTGAAAGGACATGTGATTTAACCATCAGACTTTACCCAATTCCCCAAGGACTTGTAATTAAAACTAAGCTCAGTTTTTTTTTTTTTTATAAACAACACTGTTATGTTTAACCCCAATAGGCACCTCATGGTACTGGAACAGAAAAGGCCACTCATATATTTACTGCTCCTTCAAGGTTTGTGAAGACTCTCATTCATCCAGGTCATGGCATATCTGTATTAATAAGTCAAATCAACTGGACTTGCTGTTACATAGTTAGTTACATAGTTAAATTGGGTTGAAAAAAGTACATCAAGTTCAACCCCACCAAATGAAGACCCAGCATACACACACCCCACCATACATTCCCATAAATTATATATATGCCCATATCTATACTAACTGTAGAGTTTAGTATCACAATAGCCTTTGATATTA